>OX392491.1:10761589-11236589 GCA_947623365.1 Achlya flavicornis
GAGCATAACATTCCCCTCTGATCTGCGGCGCCGGCAGCGGCGGCGGCGGTGGCTGGAGGGTTCGAGGTGGCGTGATGTGCCACGTCACAAACTTCATCATCATCATATCAGCCTATGGATGTCCACTGCTGAACATAGGCCTCCCCCATTGACTTCCACTTAAAACGGTTTTGGGCCGCTTGTATCCAGCGGTGCCCAGCGACTCTGACCAGGTCGTCGGTCCACCTGGTAGGAGGGCGTCCCGCTCGGCGCTTTCCAGTACGTGGTCGCCACTCGAGAATCTTTCTTCCCCAGCGGTTATCGGCTCTTCGAGTGCGTGGCGTCAAAACCTTATCATTGATAAATATTTCAAAGACCCTAGCAATTCATTTGTCAAGGGGCTAAAAAAGGTGTTGCAAGCTTCACTAGGCTACGGTAATTGCTTGTGCCTCGTGGCGGCCCTCCTGCCCTGTAGCTGGGGCTTAGAATCACAGCTACGGTATTCCCCTGCCTGTCGTAAAAGACGACTAAACGGGGCCTTTGGGGTCGTGGGCAATCTGGGCGGTGGCCCTGAACGCCCAGAAGCGGCCCCGAGGAGGACGATGGGTCGTTGTGGTCACGACTCATCGTGCGATAGCACTGCGAGGGTGCTGGGGGGAGGTATCACACTTCCCACGGGACGGGCTATCACAGGGCCGCGCGTGGAGGGGCGAGCAGGTACGCGATCTGCACGAGAGCCCGCCCCCCTCTGTAGCGCAGGTGGCGACCACCGTGGGGTTTTAGCCGGTAAAAGTCCGGCATAACCTGGCCGCTCCCCCCCAGGGCATCTTATGATGATTTCCCCAAGCTAATAAAGAAAAAAAAAAAAGGCTACGGTAACTGCTTACCATCAGGAGCACAATTCTTTGAATAAACTATCAGTCTCAAAATTTACAGATGTGATAGTCTTGGTAGCCTAAGTCATTGGCTCTATGGTGTGGAGCTGTAATCAGATAGTTGTGGAATGACATTAGCCTCGGTGTGCCGTATGCTAAAATGTTTTAGGTGTCTATAAAACTATCAGAATTCGATTACATCGCTTATGTTGACTAGACAGCCATCTCTCTTATGCCAGTTTACAGCTACTTCCTGATTGGACGAAGTGTCTCGTGACCCCCATACAGCTGTCCGTCTGTCGACGTATATTTACATGTTAGCACTAATGTCGACAAGTCCTCGTTCACACAGGATTGTGAATCTATGATGGTTTGGAATTTATTTGTTTACTCTTTAGAATTTAAAGGATTCTTCATTCAGTCATCCCTTGTTTTTTCATGGTTTTAAAAAATCTGCTGTTTTTCTGTCTGTTGAGCCAATGTGCGTTGTCTAAGCTATTAAATTAGTAAACTAAAAGCTGTCACATCTTAGTGCCACGCTAAACTCAACCAAAGGGATATAATCAAAAGGTCACAAAATATTTTAACAGACTTCAAAAAAAGGAGGAGGTGCTCAATTCGGTTGTATTTTATTTTTTATGTTTGTTACCTCATAACTCGTCGATTTGGAAAATTATTTTTTTGTTTGGAACGGTACAGTTTTCGTTTCGTCCCATTGTCATCAGATCAGGATTCGATTACTTTTTAGTGTACTTTGAAGTCGGTTTTGTAAAACAGTTAAATTATGTTAAATTCTTAAAATCTGAATCTGTTGAGGATTTTCTGGCAGAATCTTGCAAAGTAACTTTGCATTTCTTGTTTTTTTACTAATATTCCGTAACGCAACTGTTCACAGGAGGAGCGTGTCTCCCACGACATAGGGTGACCTAATGTCAAAGCCCTGTCAAAATATCACCATTGATCTATTTTTCGGAATAAATATATTTTGATTTTTGATTTTCTTAAAATTGGAATTCTTAGTTTTATTGTGCACCAGAAAAGTCAATTGAAATAAATACGTGTGACTTTTCAAATTTGTTTCAAAATTTCCGTGAAAAGTTTTAGTAGAACGGTCACCATTTTACTTCACTGATCTGACTAAATAAGTCAAGTCTGTTTGGCTCTGAACCTTTGCCTGCTTTTTGGCGAACTAAATAAACAACAACGATGAATTATACACAATTTGTGTCTAGTTTACTTTCTTTCAATTGAATTCTAGACAACAATATAGTGGCTTTTTGATATCTGTTGAGAGAGGTAGAGCATAGCGTTTATTCGCTCAAAGAGCAGCTCGACTGGGGAAGTACCTCCACCTTACAGAATACCGCAGCCAAATAACTTTATATTGTGTAAAGTTGTGTTCCTGCGCGTTAGTAAGGTCGCCAGAGCTCGGAGGGGGAAAGGTCGGTAACGCGTGAGCGATGCTTCTTGTGTTGCAAGCGTCCATATGGCTACGGTAACCGCTTACCATCAGGTGGGCCGTATGCTTGTTTACCAACTATAAAATTGTATAAAAAAAAAAAAAAACTGTACTGCAACCTCTGAATTCCCGACAGCTGACTCACTAACAACCTTTGATATGAAAATAAGATTATAAACATCAGCCATAGATAAATACGACCACCTAGCCACGTAATATAACACTGCCAAAGATGTACATCCAGATTGACAGTTGATTTACGATACCGCTCGATAACGAGTTGGTGTAAATTATCAAAATCGCACCAGCGAACTGTAGTGTTGTAAACTAACGAGGTATCGATTGCACATCACTAGTGTGGCTGTAAATCTGAACCACTGTTGTTACCACCTACATGATGTTTCTCAGAACTAGTACCTTATATCTTTTGGCTCATACATCATCATCAGCCTATAATGTCCCACGGCTGAGCACAGGCCTCCTTTCACAAATGAGGGTGAAAGGGACTGGGCAGATACTCCACCACGCGTGCCCACTGCGGATCGGTGGAGGTAAGCTAGTGGCCAACCTACTGTTGGAGTTTTCAAGCCGCCTAGAAGGTCTCCAACTAGCTTAACGACTATCACAATTAAGTGATAACCGGGACCAACGGCTTTACGTGCCTTCCGAAGCACGGAAACGCTCGATTTGAAATACCACTAGGCGGTCACCCATCCAGGTACCGACCACGACAGACGTAGCTTAACTTTGCCGATCGATTAAGACCGGCTAATCATGCTACACCACGAGCGCTACACAGTGATGTTATTTGCTGTAATCTTCTGTAAAGTGGAGGTACTTACGCAGCCAGAATTTTAAACAGGAGAACCCAACCTCTCTTGTTCTTTTACGAATTTCTAAATTACGGTGTACCATATTTTAAACTTTTTACCATTCTAGATTAAAATCCAATTATACAAGTCTATCATCCCAATGTCTAGACAGAATACGTGTGTCAGGCAAATGTCAAGGATATCCTAATAAATGGTAGTGTAGTACATAATGTTCGGGTTCGGTCGCAATCATCGAATTACTGACTCGTTTGTAATTAAGTATTTATTGGTAATCACTGGGTTTAGATCGCTTGAGTGTTGTGGTCTGAGATATAGGCGTAGAGCGATTTACTGAGTATAATAGGGGCGCGCCCGGGCGTAGTTAAAATTCGATAAAATCTCTACCCTCCATTTGGGGTTCGCCGCAGGTACAAGGGCCCCGACAAATGTTTATACAGGGCCCGTCTGGGGCATGCTACGGTACTGTCTAATAGTTGAAAAATTTAAGGTAAATTCGACAACTTTAGGGATGAAACGTTGTCTGGAAGATATCAATTCTTAGCGCAACGACTCCGCTGTAGGATATTTTTTGATAACTGGTTTGTGGAGTACAATAAAAAAAAAAAGTGGATCATACAAGAAAACATCAAAATTTGTTTTGTTTATTGACTACTTTACTAAAACATAGTATTTTTTTATACAACTTAGTCGGCAAACAAGCATACGGCCCACCTGATGGTAAGCGGTTACCGTAGCAATATGGATGATTGCAACACAAGAAGCATCGCTCACGCGTTACCGACCTTTCCCCCCTCCCCTATGAGCTCTGGCGACCTTACTCACGCGCAGGAACACAACTTTACACAACATAAAGTTATTTGGTTGCGGTATTCTGTAAGGTGGAGGTACTTCCCCAGTCGAGCTGCTCTTTGAGCGAATAAACGCTACGCTCTACCTCTCTTTAAAATTTGAATATTTTTTTTTAGGATAGTCATAAAATATCAAACTCAAGTAACAAAATCATCAAATTATGTAAATAGAGAAAAACACTTTTATAACTTAGGCCACCATAATCTATGTTTAACTTTAAGCACCGATTGCAGGAATAGATCTTATAAAAACAATTAATATGAGATTAGCCACAGTGTTCAGTTAATCCTGTGAGTGACAGACAGATGTATATAATGATCATTGTATGCTATAATTTTATTAATGATTATACCAAACCGAATATAATTTGGTGATACGGTTTTTGTCAGTCACACACCACAAAATAATATGAAGAAATAATTGGACTGTTTTACAAAAAACTTAAACCGACTTCAAAGTACACTAAGAAGTTATCAAATCCTGATCTGATGACAATGGGACCAAACGGGAAGTATACCCTTTCAGACAAAAAAAGAATTTTCCAAATCGGTAAATAAATGACGGAGTTATGAGGTAACAAACATAAAAAAAAAAAAAAAAAAACATACAACCGAATTGAGAACCTCCTCCTTTTTTTGAAGTCGGTTAATAAAAATAAAACAACCGAATTGAGAACCTCCTACTTTTCTTGAAGTCAGTTCAAAATACGTTAATAGATGTAGGGCATAACGAGTTCTACTGTTCAAAATTTGGAGCAGCCCAAATAGACGACAAAATTGTTTAAAACAAGCATATGGTCCGCGAAATGGTAAACGGTACCGTACCCATATGGACGCTTGCAACACACGGGGCCTCAAGCGTTACCGACTCTTCCCCCCTCACCAATAAATACTAGCATGACCTTACGCGCAGGAACACAACTTAAAGTTATTTGGCTGCGGTATTCCGTAAGGTGGAGGTACTTCCCCAGTCGAGCTCTTTGAGCGAATAAACGCTACGCTCTACCTCTCTTAAATACCTCCAGTTGCAGTACTAACTGATACTTTGTCGCCCTTTGGATGTGAAGAGATTTTTGGAGGGTCGGAAACTGATGTGACGCGTGCGTACATACGGCTGCGGTAACTGCTTATCATTAGGCGGACCGTATACTTGTTTGTTTCTATACTCCTATAAAATACCACAAGAACAAGTGCGAGATGAACTCGCGTTGAGAGGGTTGCGTATAAAAACATGTTCTCCCCATACATAACAACTGCAAATGTCATATTCTACGCACATTATTGACAGATTTACCATGTTATTTGAAGACTATATACATACTAGCAGACCCCCGCGGTTTCACCCGCGTACGGTTTAAATTTTCCGCTTCGAAAACCAATGCACGCCACTGATTATTAGACACAACAAATCGAACACCGATATTTTTACAAATTAAAACTAAAACCATAGAAATAAATATACCTAGAAACATAGAAATAATATATACCTAGAAAGAACGTCGCCATACTACCCGAATATATAAAACAGGCCAACTTTTATAGGCTGCCGCGCGTAACAGCTACGTTTTACGCTCCCTCTGCGTCATTCTGCTTGTCATAGTGACGGTCATAAAGATAGCAGTTGTTGAAATATTCCAATTAAAATCGGGAGAAATTTAAATATTGATCATTATTTTGCATTTTTATTTGATTTACGCCCTAACAGTTAGAGCGTATTTTTATCGACGCGTGCACAGTTGCGACACTCTATCTGGATGTATCCTTAATCAAAGCCTAGAAAGAACGTCGCCATACTACACTAATATACAAAACAGGCCAACTTTTATATGCTGCTGCGCGTAACAGCTTACGCTCCCTCTGCGTCATTCTGCTTGTTATAATGACGTTCATAATGATAGTAGTTGTTAAAATATTCCAATTAAAATCGTGAGAAATTTAAATATTGATCATTATTTTGCATTTTTATTTGATTTAGCCCCTAACAGTTAGAGCGTATTTTTATCGACGCGTGCACAGCTGCGACTCTCTATCTGGATGTATCCTTAATCAAAGACTAAAACCTATATAATACCTACACAAAAAAACGAACTCAAATCTTATTTAATTATTATAACAACAAATGAGAAAGAAATTAAATTAACTACAATCAAAATATTCTAATGAAATAGAGAAAATGTACTTCTTTTTTGGCGTCACACGGGTGTGTATTTTGCCAATTTCCAGTTATATTATATAAGTTCTAGTCACAATAAATCACTTTCACATAGTCCTCAACTCATGCAGTCAGTCACTGTCCATAAAAGTCATGTTATAGTACAGTGGTGGTCATGTACTAAAACTCTTCACGGACTTTTGAAAAGACACGATACACATAATTCATTTCATTTCACTTCACTGGTGCAAATGGATTGATCTTTATTGGATAAAATACCACCGATAATATGCAATAAAACTCAAAATACACGAATTTATGTATTTAAAAATTTAAACGCAACGTCACTCTGCTAGTTCCCGCCAAAAACTCCGAGAAAATGAACTTCCAAACAAATTTCGAATTCTAATCCGATTTAAATATTCTTTTATATTTGACATTCCAATTTTAAAGAGCATTTCAGTTTCCAGAACAAAAGGCAGATTGAGCGCACGAAACACGGGCCAAAAAAAGCAATTAGGTACCGTACAAATTGAAAAACACATACCTGGTATTCGCTTTTGAATTTGTATTTGCTATGTTTAAAATCTGCTGTATGCTAATTTATTTAAAAGAAAGTGTTTTCCGTTAAATAAAGTTTTTTAAACAAAGCAAATACAAATTCAATAAAGAATACCAGGTATGTGTTTTTCAATTTGTATTTGCTTTTTTTGGCCTCGCTCCCGTGTTCCGTTCGCTCCATCTGCCTTATTCTGTAATCTGTGAAAATCGGATTGGGATTTCAAACATGTGTCAAAATAAAAAATGTTATTTAAATCAAAAGTACTAAGGAGTATTGATATCAACTTCGATGAAAATCACCCCTAAAATAACTTTCTTCCCCTTTTTGACCCCGTTAGGCGATGATTTTCAATAAAATACGAAACACATCTTGCATCAATTCTGTTAAGGAAGGTTTATGCAAAATTTGAAGTAGATCGGACCAAGGAATCACGTTGTCCCATACAAACTTTACCCCCGTTTTTCACCCCCTTAGGGGTAGAATTTCGGAAAATCCTTTCTTATCTGATGCCTACGTCATACAAAGAACAGACCCTCCAAGTTTCAGGTCTCTACGATCAGCGGTTTAGGCTGTGCGTTGATTGTCAGTCAGTCATTCAGGACAAAGCATTTTATATATATAGATTATATGGGCGCCGAGCGGGACGCCCTCCCACCAGGTGGACCGACGACCCGATGAAAGCGGCCCAGAACCGTTCGAAGTGGGAGTCAATGGGGGAGGCCTATGTTCAGCAGTAGACATCCATAGGCTGATATGATGATGATGATGATATATGTCGGAGAATATAATATGTTGTCATTTATTTCGGTACTTATTTAATTTATTATGGACAGCTCATGCTGTCAGTGTCAGTCAGTAGTGCGTTCGAACGAGGCTCGATTTGACACTCTTGCCTTCGAGACAGCGACTGCGCCGGGTGTGCGCACTGATTGCCAATAAAACAACATGGTGGACACCGACATCGAACATGTGGATTCTAATCCGTTGGAATCTGCGACATACATATTCTTCTTTTAGGGTTTATAGTAATATATAGGGTGACTGGTAATTAGTAAACGATACTTAGACACATGATTGTACTCATGATAACAAACAACTTTCACAAAGAAACAAATAGGTATAAATAACTAAATTAAATAAAAGCGAATGGTGTTTTTCATTCAGTAGTTTCGGATATAAGGAGTGGTCAATTTTCATATATTTTCTTAAAAATATTTATAACTACGACACTAAAACAGTCCATTGGCGAAGACACTCAACAATTTCGCTGAATTCCGCTCCATTACAAACGAATAGTTCATTCTAACCGCATGTAAACGACACGCGTTCCGGACAGTAAACTGCATCCAGAAATACCCGGCACACTGGGTCGAATATTTCAGTACATTTGTGTGAGCTTTCCTTCTTGTACATATGCTATAATGTACAGGAATAGTCACATCTTGTATGAGTACAATCGAAATAAGCGAAGCGCAGAGGTTTGGGTCGCTCACTTCCCTCCAATATGGCGAGGAGGGCGATGGCTGCCACACGCGTCATACTTCTGAACAGGTGCTGCTTGTGGGGGCTGGTCTGCTTAAGTTTGCTATTTATTTACTTATTAAATATTTATTCAGTCTACTTTGTAATTTTGCCGCCGCGCCGGGCACGCAATTGTTTTCAGTGCGATTAGAATGTAAATATTATGTAATGAATCTAAGCTTGTTTTTTTGTTCTCAGCAAATGCAACCTTCCGAACCGGTATTAGAGTATTAGATTCAGACTTTTCATAAGTGCCTGCGAAGGTCTATTTGAATAAATGATTTTGAATTTTGGAGTACTGTCGCACCATATCATACGGGACGATACATACATACATTCGCGGGGAGTGTGTGTCACTTCCCTAGGTAGAAATAAAAAGTATTCTTTGGTAATTGGTACCAAACTTACCGTAGGTAGTTAAGTTTTGTTTGAGCAAGGTAAAAACAAGGTTCGAAACGCATTTACCCGACTACGGCGAAGCAAAACGGAAGGTTATGATTTTGACCGGTATGTATGTATATGTTCTATCTGTTCCCTCATAACTTATAAACTACTTATCACAAATTGACAAATGAGGTATTGTTGGAGGCATCTAAATTTTCCGCTGGTTATAGTCTATGTGACGTCACGTCAAATTAAATATAGCGCCCTCTAGAGGAAGAAAAGTCATGAACAAAAATTTTGTTTCTACAATGTCTTCCCTTGGGAAATTTAATTTTAATTAATTTATTTCTTCTTGTATTTAAACAACAAACACTTATAATAGTTAAATACATGCATACTTATTTAGCAAACAAGCATACGGCCCGCCTGATGGCAAGCGGTCACCATAGCCTATGGACGCTTGCAACACCAGGGGTACCACTCGCGCGTGGCCGACGCAACGAAATTAATATTATGTTATGCCTACTATTAATTTCATAACAAAATAACACGGGGAAGTTAAATTACAGAGATTAAATCAATTTATTTATTTACTTACTATAACCCACAAAAAAAATTTTTTTTTTAAAAATAACACGGGAAAGTTAAATTACAGAGATTAAATCAATTTATTTATTTACTTACTATAACCCACAAAAAAAATTTTTTTTTTTTTATACCACTAAGGTGGTAAACAATCATACAGCCCGTCTGACGGTAAGCAGTTACCGTAGCGTATGGACGCTTGCAACACCAGGGGTATCACTCGCGCGTTGCCGACTTGAAGAAATCTCTTCACGCTCTTTTTGAAGAACCCCATGCTGTACTCTATTGGGAAAACCACGGCGGGAGCTCATTCCACAATCTGAGCGTCTGCGGAAGAAAGCTCCTTTGAGCCGGGCAATTACTTCAATTCGGGCAGGTACTTCCTGAGATAAGCAAATTCAAACAAACAAAAAAACCTTTAAGCACACTGACAGCACATCATCATCATCATATCAGCCCATGGATGTCCACTGCTGAACGGTTCTGGGCCGCTTGCATCCAGCGGCGCCCAGCGACTCTGACCAGGTCGTCGGTCCACCTGGTGGGAGGTCGTCCCGCTCGGCGCTTTCCAGTACGTGGTCGCCACTCGAGAACCTTCCTTCCCCATCGGTTATCGGCTCTTCGAGCGATGTGGCCTGCCCATTGCCACTTCACTTCAGCTTACTAACTCTACGAGCTATGTCCGTCATTTTTGTTCTCCTACGAATGTCGTCATTTCGGACCCACATTTCTGACAGCACAGCAGGCTGCGATCTACAACAGCACTTCCATCTACAATAATTCCTTGTGAATTATTTAGATGCACTTTCCTAACTGGCGCGCGACATACAACAACATACACAGCACTAGTGAATTAGCCGGCTAAACGTGAACTTTCACTGTTTTGTTGCTTGTATTTCGTGTTACCGTCCATCTGGATATATCCGGAATGGTCCGGCTTTGTGACCATCAGTAGGATTTTGTAAGAATTTTTCGCCTTAAGATTTCGCACACGAAGGGTTTCGAAAAGAATTTTACAATAGAAATATACAATAGAAATTTCTTGCCGGAGTCTTCTCAGTTTAATTGTATTCCGAACAGGTGGTAAATTCAACTGTATGCACCAATTTAACTTTCATAAGTGCCTTACCAGGGCCTAAACTGAATAAATAACTTTTTGATTTTGATACATTCTGTGAAAATTACAACTGCCTACCTACCTACGGTTCATGAGACACAGCCCACTGTTAGACAGACAAATGGACGGACGAACAGTAGAGTAGGCTTTTTAAAAAGGTCAACAATTGTCAAAATATTTAAAAGTTTAAAACTCAGACTGGCCCGTGGTTTGAAGTTTAAACAGACCCATTTCATTGATAATGATCGTGAAAGACTGAATTTTTAGACACAAAGTCGGTAAACTAACATATATCGTCCGATATGTAATAGGTTACCATAACCTATATAGAAGCCAATAATCGATTCATCATATATCAGCCTATGGATGTCCACTGCTGGACATAGGCCTCCCCCATTGACTTCCACTCCGAACGGTTTTAGGCCGCTTGCATCCAGCGAAACCAAATAATCGATTATTAAATTTTGTTTCTAAATCAAAAGATCAAGTTTCCTACTGCGGACCATTGGGATGTGGAATGATCTCCCAACGGTTTAATTTCAGTATTTTCAGTGCTACGATATGATGTTCTTCAAGGCTCTCTTCAAGGTTGGCAACATATAGACACATGCACACAAATGTCTGGACCTTTTGCAAATGTCAGCCTTTTATCAGAACTTCAAATGCCGGAATGGTAACCCTACTTGTACTACACTTGTGCGCGTCGATAATGCGCAAGCGCTGCTGTCGATTATAATTTAATGAAAATAATGGCGTGTTCACACTAGCTACGACAATAGTAAGACTTTATTTCAATGTCTCTATGTCCCTGTGTCCTAGTAGGTACATAGGCTTACTCAGCTTTTTGTAGATCCTAACTAATATTATAAATGCGAAAGTGTTTGTTTGTTATGCCTTCATGCCTAAACTGCTCAACGGATCATCATGAAATTTGGCATGGAGATAGCCTATGGTATGGAGAAGGACATAGGCAACTTTTCATCTGGGGAACACGGGTGAAACCGCTGGGGACAGCTTGTAAATAATATATCAATCATAGAAATACCTAGAAAGAGGGTCACCATACTTCACACGACTATATAAAACAGGCCAACTTTTTTACGCTCGTGTGCGTGACAGCTACGTTTTACGCTCACTCCGCGTAATTCTGCTAGTTATAATGACATTCATAATAGTTTATGCCTGTGGTCTTATCTTTTTTCTTAGTACATACAACTTAAAAAAAAACTATATTCAGAAGTAAACCCAAATACTTATACTTCCAAAAATAACATTAAATTGGCAATTATTTTTAATTAATTGTGTCTAAAATAGACGAGTCTCTAAATTAACAGATCTATGTTAGGAAGTTCTTGTCGAATTATCAAAGGAGCCCGCATCCACCAGTTGTACCGAATTAGCTCGTTGCAATTGTCTGTCTGTACGTCTGTTCGCTTCGCTACTAAATAAATACTCTAATTATTTCATTCACTTGTGCAAACTAATTATTAGCAAAGACATAGCTTACGGACAGCCCTGACATTACTCTGGTACTCACTTTTTATGCACACATATTTTAAACAAAGTTTATATCACAAATAAATATCTTTTGTGCGTTTTAAGCTAAGATTAAAACCAAAATGGAAAGATACGGTACCCAATCATAGTCCGTCCGAAAAGTTCACATCGGAGAAAAAAAAATTTTTCATTTACCAAAAATAAATTCCATTAAAAATTTCCTGTATTTCCTTTGGTTCAAATGAGTTCCATATTGTCCTAGTTAAGTAAAACATACTTACAGTTTATACTTCAACAAACAATAAAGGAAAAATAAAGATTGCTAAAATAAATTTAGTATTGACAAACTAATGCAAATTTAGGAAAAATAAAGGTTGCAAAAATAAATTTAGTAATGACAAACTAATGCAAATTTAGGAAAAACAAAGATCGCTAAATGACCTATAAAAAAAAGATGTATCTAAGCTGTATTAGATAAGCTGTGTGTTGTACTAGGTATGCCTCACTGTATAGTATAGAACAATTTGTTGTAACTAAATGGTTGATCAGCCACAGTAAGGAATTATTATTTAATCGTGGGTCGCGCGAGACTCTCCGGCGGACTGTAATTACAAACCATTTACTCTGAGTACTTGCTATTACATTGTATTACTAGATCTTAGTCTATTTGTCTTTGTCTTAAAAATTGATTAAGACCTCCGGAGACGAGCGGGCGGGGAGCTTTTTCCGCCAACGCGTCAGCTTGGCTATCCAAAGAGGAAACGCTGCCAGCCTTCTGGGAACCTTGCCGTTAATCGGAAGCAGCGGCAGGCTTGAGGAAATTTTCTATATATAGATTGTATTTTGTAAATATAGATTGTATTTTGTACATATTTGTTGTTAATAAAGATTTTTCGAAGTTAGTAAAGTCTATTTGTAGACTTCATTCACATCTATCTATATCTTTTTAAACGACTAAGTCGGGAGACAAGTATACGGCCCGCTTCGTGGTAAGCGGTTACTGTAGCCCTATGGACGCTTGTGGTACCACGGGTGCTCTATCACAATAGAAGTTTGTAATATCCAGGGCCTCACTCACGCGTTACAGACCCTTAAGAGGGCGTATAAAGCCAGAAAAATATGGCAATGTCACATGAAACAAACTTATATCTAACATTCGCGTGGCATGAGACGGAGATAGCGTGTTTCGCGAAACAAAAATGAACTACGTGCTTCTAATCTACATAACTCGTAAAGTATAGAATATTTATTTTATTTATTTTTATTTTTTTAGGGTCGGCAACGCGCGCGTGATACCCCTGGTGTTGCAAGCGTCCATAGGCTACGGTAACCGCTTACCATCAGGCGGGCCGTATGCTTGTTTGCCACCTAAGTGGTATAAAAAAAAAAAATAAAAAAAAAAAAAAATCGTTAGTCTCAGCCCTAGGTCATACGTTAGTGATATTATTTATCGATTTTTTTACACCATGAACGAATGAAAACGAGAATTCATTATTATTACAGGTAGCTTTGTTATTTCGTCGATCGTGAGGGAACCATAGGACGGTGGTAGGGTACTTTGTAGTACCCACCTGGCACATATATCAGGAGGCCAAGTCTGCAATTTTAACTAAAAATACCAGTCTGACACGATCGTATTACTTTATTACCAATGTACCAATCTAAAAATTTAAAAAATAAATATCCCGGGACATTCCTCACACACGGTCATCTGATCCCAAACTAAGCAGCGCTTGTACTATGGAAACCACATAACTGATATAATACATATACTTTTTGTTTGTAAGTACATACTTAATATTCCTAATTACACCCAGACTCAGGACATACAGACATGTTCATGCACACAAATGCATGTCCTGTGTGGGAATCGAACCCACGACCTGCGGCGTGATAGGCGGAATCTTAACTAGAGTCCGATCTGCGGCTTGATAGGCGGAATCTTAACTAGAGAATAACTTTTCGAAATCGTCTGGTAGTCCTTTTAACCACGGCGGAAAAATAGGCCATTTATTGTAATTTTTGGAGGGTCATATTTTCTTTACTAATTAGTTGCTGAAAAAAAGGAAATAAGAGGGACGCGGCCAAAGCAGACCATGATTATGTGAAAATGATTGCTCTAGAGGCATTATTAAGGAAGAAAACAGGTAACATTTGTATGGAATAATCGCAGCCCGACTCCCGTCTTAACCAACCGCGCCAGCTGGGGGCCTACCACAAGCTCTTAAAACAAGGTTAAAATAACCTTATTTGTCTTTTGTCCCTTTTTGACATCCAACGTCAAAACAAGACAAAACACAAATAAGGTTATTTTAACCTTGTTTTAAGAGCTTGTGGTAGGCCCCCTGGCCCGTCAAATTGACAAATCTATCGATTTTATAGGCAGGTAGTTCATTGAAACACAAATTGTAATAGCAGCCTAAGATCCATACCAGGGATTATTTTCTAATCCAATATTGCACAAATATTCAAAACCAATTAAATTATAGCCTTTAACACAACTTATAAAATTCAGGTTACAGCAAAATTAAGCAAATCCAAGTTTATATCTATAATGTCAACTATAAACGGATTACCTGAATAAACTATAAACTTTGCTTCTAATCCGTCGATGTTGTGACTTGTAATTATTTATTATTACCTATTAGTTTTTGGCTTATTTTAATAATATTCAAGACACGGAAATAAACAGAATGTTTCAAAATGACATCTTTATTAACCCACATTTTAAGCAAATACTTTAATTAAAGATTGAATGGGAACTTGTTTTTTTTTAGTGGGAACTCGCAGTGTGATGTTGCGTTTACATTTTGTGTATTTTTATAGAATAGAATAGAATCAAATTTATTTGTGACATAAAAATTATACAGAAATGTTACATAAAAAAGAGGTAAAAATATTGCCACAAATCGGTCCTCCAACTCAGCATGTTGTTAGTTATACGTAGGTGTACGTATAACCAACGCTGATCTTCCGTTGGGGCCGGCAAGTGAAAACACGGTAGGATCACTAATAAATACACTACAACACTTTAAATGAAGAAGTAAACAACCAAAACAATATTATAACAAAAGCAAAACAATAGATAAACCAAAAAAAATATATTGGTATTATAAATAATTAAATAAATATCATACTCGGTAGGTACATGAGATAAAATAATAATATATATTTACGTTATTTTTGGTGGTATTTTACCCAATAAAGATCATCCATGTGCACCAGTGAAGTGAAATGAAATGTGTATTGTGACTTTTCAAGTTGTCTCAAAATGTCCGTGAAGAGTTTTAGTACAATGAACACCATTGTAGTAAAACATGACTGATGTACGGTGACTGACTGAGGACTATATGTGAAAGTGATTTATTGTCACTGAAAATTATTATACAACTCGACACTGGCAGAAATAAGTCCTAAATTGTTTTTTTTTTATACCACTTAGGTGGCATACAAGCATACGGCCCGCCTGATGGTAAGCGGTTGCCAAACTTAAAACTAAGAAGAAGAATGGGAACTAATCAGGTTTTGTTTTGTTTTTATGCTTACACTAGCTGGTCCCGCAGAATCGGGTCTTTAGTTCCAGAGATTACCTTCTGCGTCCAAACTCTATAATACTAGTATAGATTTGAAGAAAATTTTATGTCCAAAAAATATCTAAAAATAAAATAACCTTCTTTGTTTCTTGACTGTTCTTCTCGTGAAGGCCGACTTCGTAACTGGTGGTAACTTCAGTAACTTTGTCCTTGATAAGTGCACTACTGAAAGCACTACTTGACTTTCAACTTTTTCCTATTATACGACGATATACAGAATGTTTTTTTGGTCGACAACGAGCGTCACAGCGGCGGTAGTACAAAAAATATATTTTCCAAAAATGGCCTTAATTACATTATATACTGTAAATGCTTTGGGAAATACCTAACTCTATTTGAACTAAAATTACCGCAAGGTATGGTCACAAGACACGTGCACAGACTAGAGCTAGGCGCAAGCCGCCGTTGCCCAACCTCTTTAATCCGTCGCATCCAGTCATCGATATATTATCTTCTGTCTAGATTAAGGTTTACGTACAAGACAACATCGTGAAAGTGGCCGCTTGGAAACTCAATAAAACAAAATTATGTCACTCATGAATGAATGTTCTACGTTCAAACGTGGGTCCTACTGAAACTGAAATAGCGCCGTGGTCTTATTTATTCGGCCGTTTACAGCTGTCACCCTTATTCTAGGGTAATACTAATTCGATGCATCCCATTGAGTATAACGTCTACACATTAACTTATTATTTTTATTATTATTGTTTTTTTTTTTTAAGCACCAGTATCTTTTGTTTTATCAACCCTGAGTCGCTCGTTGCTGACCAAAACAACCACCTGTATTAATATACTTTTATGAGATGAATAAACTCATAAAACGCAGAGTCTAGGGAATAAACTAGGAACAGGAGCGTAATATTATATGTGAAAATGAGTGGAGTCCAGTTTGTCTCATAATAATTTAATGGGATGCAGATAGTAAATGTAATTGGTTCTATTAAAATATGTGAGTGCATTGCCTTATCTTCTCATTACATAAGACACAGTTTATGTTATTTAAAATAATGTGACATAGATTTTATTTAAAATAAAGGTGACTTTTGTGGCTTTTCTAAGCCACAAAAGTTTTAAGGGGTGGTTCTTCAGAGTCACTGGTCACTGATGGATTTGATTTCATGTAATACCATCATGACGTTTTTAATTTAATCATATTTAGTTTTGAATGCGTGACGAGTAATTTTTTGTTCACATTTCTTTTTGCATATTCGCTATTTTAATTAAATATTTTTTTTGGTCTGTGTCTTTAGTGTGGGGGCTGATCTGCTTAAGTTTGCTATTCATTTACTTATTAAATATTAATTCAGTCTACTTTGTAATTTTGCCGCCGCGCCGGGGCACGCAATTGTTTTCAGTGCGATTAGAATGTAAATATTATGTAATGAATCTAAGCTTGTTTTGAAAAGAGTAATTGCTGAGTTTATTGCCGGCTCTTCTCAGCAAATGCAACCTTCCGAACCGGTATTAGAGTATTAGAGTCAGACTTTTCATAAGTGCCTGCGAAGGTCTATTTGAATAAATGATTTTGAATTATGAATTTTGAGTGTTAATTAAAAATAACCTGATAAAATCGCGGGATATACGCTAGTAATAAATAATACTGGCACGATGAAACTTCCGAGTACCTGTAACAAAGAAAAAAATAATTTTGAATATTGCACACTTCTACAATATTCTCAAGAATATGTGTAAGTATATTCTTTACCCGCAAAACAATAATACCTACGCATATGTAGCATCATTGCGGAAACAGAGCATTCCGCACAATAACTTTATTTGTGAGACAGAGGCGATCTCAGAACGGCGGGGTACCGATACGTTTCCGCGGAATACCATGTGAGGTACAAATAAAACGGCTATGTTTATAACGTCTCGTCTATTGTTTATTAGTCTATGAATAGTTACGCACCTTTGAATATTAAACGTTTCTCTATCTGTCTGTTGGTGTGATTATTCTAAGAGAATGCGTTTCTGACACATGTTTATATCCGCCAAATCACGGAGACGGCTAATCTGATTTTGATGGGACTTTCACTACGCTTTGCTTAAGAAAATACTGAACCTAACTGTGAAAGTCGCATCGTAATAGAATTAGCCATTTCCGAGAATAGACAAGTGTCAGAAACTATTCTCTCGGGGCGGTCGCACTGTACATGAGAATCACAGATTTTGTTGTCCCTAGACTAAAAGTGCGGTGCCGATCGTTTAGTCTTTATATATAAAATTCTACTGTACGTGTGTATGTCACTGAATTCTTCCTAAACAGCTGGACCGATTTGAATGTTTTTTTTTTGTATGCGTTTGGGTGGCGCCCTGGATAGTTTAGATTCACAAATCAACCCGGCAGGTGGCGCTGCAGTCTATAATATACCCTAGATATCGGTATCTAGGGTACTGTCCACTTTTAAGATCACAAGTATTAATATAAGTATAAGATAGATAAGGATACAACTCATATTTGGTTAGTAATAAAACCACATAACGCAGTTAAGAGGAAATGCTGTGTCCCTTGTTCGTGTTTTTCTCCATAAATTAATTATTATAAGAATTAAGAGCCTTCTAAAATCACAAAAACTTACCATTTTTGACGCCCTTATCAGATGTCCAGCGAACAAATTTGACGAAAAAAAAAACAAAGGAAAACCGACAGACATAGCCAAAGCCCTTCTTATTAGGATTCTTGAATTTTTCTTTAATTCGATCCAATTTTGGAGGAGAAAACCGGGGATTACGAAATAGCGATTTCGTCTAATTTAAATAGGTATAATCGGTCCAAGCTGTAGTTGTCTCTATCGCCCTAGAGCGGGATAGCTCCCTATTTTTCAAGGTTTTTGCAGCCATCCTTTTCTCTTAAGTTGGCAAGAACTGCGCAATTACATGTATACAATACGTTGTATTAATGGCATTCTCATGTAGCCGACTGTAATCACTTCAATAACCGGCTTTTTAACAAAGAGCACAGCATTTTATTACGGTTCCGTGAGATAAAAACCTTTGAGATATATAGAAATAAATATTGGCGAAGGAAAACATCGTAGGAAAGTTCCCAATTAGGTCTTGTGCAGGGAAGCGACAATTCCCGATGAAATTGTGCAAGCACAGAATTATAGATTCTATGTAAGAACAACATAAAATTGGATTTCGCGCTAGCGTATTTTGAAGAATTAATGTATTGAAACCCGTGTCAATTAAATACCAACAGACATACAGGACCACACCCCCACAATGACACAAAGCACAGTACATTACCTCAAAAACAGTAAATCAATTAATTATACAAATTAATAAAAAGGACGCGTATGACTAACTAACAAAAATGTATTAAAAGCAATGGCAAAAGTTGCGCTAAATCAAGAACCGAAGGTACAAGTATGGAACTCTATGGTATGCATAGACCAGGCGGTCTTTTGCGACTATGTTATAAAAGCGTTTTTCGCTCAAAAAGTAGTTCGACTGGGTATTTATTACCTCCATCTTACAGAATACCGCAGTCAAATAATTGGACTGTTTTACAAAAACTTAAACCGACTTCAAAGTACACTAAGAAGTAATCAAATCCTGATCTGATGACAATGGGACCAAACGGGAAGCCTTTGTACCCTTCCAGTCAAATCGGTTAATAAATGAAGAGTAATGAGGTAACAAACATACAAAAAAAAAAACCCCCCGAATTGAGAACCTCCTCCTTTTTTTGAAGTCGGTTTAAAATTTTATGTTGTGTTTCCGCGTATGAGTAAGGTCGACAGAACTCATCGGGGAGGGGGGAAGGGTCGGCAATGCGTGAGTGAAACAGCTGGTATTGCAAGCGTCAATAGACCACGGTAACCGCTTACCATCAGGTGGGCCACAAGCTTATTTACTAACGCAATTGTATAGAAATAAATTACATAAATGCGTTTGCTGTACATAGACAATAGACAAAGCTTTATTTGACAAACATTGACACGGAAAACAAAAAAAAACAACAGAAACAACAAGAACTTACAAAATACTTGCTGCCCGTGACTTCGTTCGCGTTCGTGCGAAATATTTGACAGGTAGGAAAAGTTTGTATGGGAGATTTCGAGATGGCATATTTTCGAAACCTATGTTGGGTTAGTCATGCTGAACAACTTTTAGTATGTGACCAAAAGTGACTCCTCAAAAAAAATTTCCTTCTATGGTAAATTTCAACCTTGCTCGATCATAATGTATAAAAAAAATTTTTTTTTTTTAATTCAGTTCTTAAAATAACAAAGAACAATAACATAAAAAGCTTACATAATATACCATAATGGCATAAATATTTATTATTATGATTAATTTTTGTGGTGATAGCCAACTGACGTGCCACAGCTATTTCTGTACTGCGCAGTGTGACTGCGCCGCGGACGGCGCGCGGCGCTAGCGAATGTTTGGTTTAACGAGCATACTCCTGATAACAGAATTACAGAACACGGGTGGGGGGGGGCTCTCCCACATCATATTGTTAACTATAACAACTTTACCAACATCATTCTATTTTAGTTTGAAGATTTTTAATTATGTATCAACAATAATGTTTATTATTTACGAAGTATTTTTTACTGAGTCAAAAAGCGTGTGTGTTTATCTCCACAATTCAACCTACCCGTTTGCCAAAATTCTTCAAAATAAGTTCGGCCGTTACTTGAACCCCTTTCGTCCAATCCTTTCTTAGTTTACCTAGTAGGTGTATTTACTCCAAATTTCAAAGTTGTATAACCACTGCATGAAGCTGGATATTTGCTTCATGATCCACTGGTTTTGGCTATCTTCATCATCATCATCAGCCTATAATGTCGCACTGCTGAGCACGGGCCTGTTTCACAAATCAGGGTGAAAGGGAAAGGGCAGATACTCCACCACGCGTGCCCACTGCGGACCGGTGGAGGTAGGCTAGTGGTCAACCTACTGTTGGAGTTTTCAAGCCGCCTAGGAGGCCTCCAACTAGCTTAACGTCACTCACAATACATAACCGGAACCAAACGGCTTTACATGAAAACGCTTGAGTTGAAATACTACCAGGCGGTCACCAGATCAAATAGAAACCAAACTATTCGAAGCACATACGCGGACAACTGATTTTCCTTTATTTATGCATATGATAAGCAGTATACCTACATTATGTATAGTTGTGATGACGTCAACATTGTTTTAATTAACAAGTGAAGTCACTGCAATAAAGTTGTACACAAACCTCAGTTACGAGAATCGGCTAAAGCAATGTCTGGTCATGGACTGAGCGGAACAGGCCCCCTAGACAAGCTGTTTATCGACAATCGTCATCGTTAGTAAACGATCAACCTTTGTATGGGATTGACATAAGAGATTGTTAAACATGATATTTCGATTTGAAATATCTTGTATATCTTGTCTACTGGCCCAGGTATGATATAATCACGAAAATCCAAAAGCGATGTAACCATAGATCCTGTCGACTACCGTCCAGATGTAACGAACTTGTTCGGAGACACACGGCTGTTCAGATGCACTTGGAGTCGGAAGCCGGACCTATGATTGATGTGTACCTAATACTTCTGGGTCATTAAATATGTTTTCTTTCTTTCTTTCTAACTCTATGATATTTCCGAATGATTCAGTTACTGGTTGGTGTTTATTTATGACACTAACTTGTTTTTAAATCGCCTGCGCAGCTCCCATTAGTCATAGCGCAATAATAACCTTCAAATCGTCTTCAAGGAATCACCTAGGCACCTGAAAACCCGCATCGAAAGCCATACAGTAATTCTCGACTTATAATCAGACGAATAGGCAGATAAAGTGACGTCACGTTTAATCATTTAAAGATAAATCAAGAAAAATGTGCAATAATATTTGAGCCGATAATATGTGTCGTGGTTACACACGTCACACGACGTATCTGTGAGTGACTCAAGATCTTAAAATACCTATCACGTGAAATAACAAATTCATTATTTTGATCATTAATACTTACATAAATGGGGATAGCATGGGGTTTATCTGTTCAAGAAGTTTCAAGAGAAAAAACAAAAAAAAAAAAAATATTTGTGGGATTTGAACCCAGGGAACGTGCACTTTAAATAGAAAAAATTTGCAATGTTCATCGGGTCAGTCGTGGCTGATTTCGATTCAGTCGTATGTACCTACTTTGAGTTTAGTACACTTTACTGAGTGCGTTCGATTCAGACCGTACTTGTTACTGTTGACTGCTCGCTCTGTGGGTCGTTCGACTGTGTCGGGTGAGTTGTCGACTCGGCTTCACTTTTTGTGTACAGAAATATAACTAATAAATACAGGTTTTTTTTAAATCAGCTGCTTATTCTCTGGCCGAGAACCTATTCCCTTAAGGATTTGGTCAACCATGCCCACTTGAAAATTTACCCGTATTTGAATTTAGTTGTATTAATTGTGTCCATATCGTGGTATCTATATATTGTTGTCTCCATATCGACATTTTGTCTGACTGTAAATCCACTGGTATTCAATATATCTGTGAATGCATCTATATGAAAACTGCTCACGGTTCGCGCTAACGCTACGCTCGCGTAACGTTGTTTAACACTAGCACTAATCTTCTAACTCTAGGTGTAGAGCGTAGAAGCGTAGAAGCGCTCGTGGCGTAGCATGATTAGCCGTTCTTAATCGATCGGCAACTGTCGTGGTCGGTACCTGGATGGGTGACCGCCTAGTGGTATTTCAAATCGAGCGTTTCCGTGCTTCGGAAGGCACGTAAAGCCGTTGGTCCCGGTTATCACTTAATTGTGATAGTCGTTAAGCTAGTTGGATGCCTCCTAGGCGGCTTGAAAAATTCCAACAGTAGGTTGACCACTAGCCTACCTCCACCAATCCGCAGTGGGCACGCGTGGTGGAGTATCTGCCCATTCCCTTTCACCCTGATTTGTGAAAGGAGGCCTGTTCTCAGCAGTGGGACATTATAGGCTGATGATGATGATGATGATGATGGTGTAGAGCTTTCATCATTTATTTTTTTTATAAATATAGCTTATAACTATAAAAATACGAAACCGTCGGCATAACTTTGCGGAATATTAAATTCATGAACTTAAATATAACTTTACACTCTGACGAGACACGTATCAAACGTAATTCTAGACACGTCTGTAAATGTCATAACATGATCATAAAAAACTATTATACATTTGACCTTGCGTACACCCGTTAAAAACCCTGTTCTACAAAACTGTGTTGAATCATCGTCCATTACACGGACATTACATTGACGGGCCAGTTGGTTAATACGAGGGGTCTTAACCTATAGCGCCGCAGGTCGTGGGTTCGATTCCCACACAGGACATGCATTTGTGTGCATGAACATGTCTGTATGTCCTGAGTCTGGGTGTAATTATGTATATTAAGTATGTATTTACAAACAAAAAGTAGTATATGTATTATATCAGTTATCTGGTTTCCATAGTACAAGCTTTGCTTAGTTTGGGATCAGATGACCGTGTGTGAGGAATGTCCCAGGATATTGTCCCAGGATATTAAGAAAACAATGTAGGTATCAGTTAAGCTACCACCGTCGTGGTCGGTACCTGGATGGGTGACCGCCTAGTGGTATTTCAAATCGACACCTACTATTAATTTCACAGTTGAGAAGGTTATATTATTATTATTATAGCTCTAGCCACTATAACAGTTTTTAGTTTTGCGTTGATATTTCAGAAATTCATTTTATATTTTGTAAACTTTTGCTACCACCATAAACAGCTACAAGCTCCGCTTAGTTTGGGATCAATGTTCATGATGCGGATGGGTGGAGGTAGGCTAGTGGTCAAGCTACTGTTGGAATTTTCAAGCCGCCTCAGAGGCCTCCAACTAGCTTAATATGACAAACGGGACCAACGGCTTTACGTGCCTTCCAAAGCACTGGTCACCCATCCAGGTACCGGCCTCATCGATGGTTGCTTAACATTGCCATTCGATTGAGAAGCTATCAGCGAGTGACCCTGATGCTTAACCAGGAAGTGAATGAGTCGTGAACCGCTAATGAAATGACAACAGACCGTGCAAATATTGCACATTTCTAAAGGTGCGTCCATGCTTAGCGAACCGAGCACGAGCCGAACCCCCAAAATTTATTGTTTTTTTTTTCTATTTTTGTGTGTAAATTCACAGAATACATCTACTTACCAAGTTTCGGAAAAAAGTGGCTGTGACATACGGACGGACAGACAGACAGACATGACGAATCTATAAAGGTTCCGTTTTTTGCCATTTGGCTACGGAACCCTAAAAAGATATGTCACTAAGACTTCTGAAAGGATATGTTCTCCTTCATGATTCCAAAACCGCAGAATAAAATAATAATTCCGCAGTGTAAGTGGACAGCTATAAATAAACTTGTGGTAACTAGTAAGCAAACAATGACACAGCTCAGCGAAGTGCAGCCTCTGTGACAATCCGCTCACGACAAATTACTGTATTGTTTGGCAAACTGTGTCGGATAGTGGCTCTCAAGCTTGGTGGTTTTGACCTCTTTCTGTTTGTTTTTTTAGTCATCTGTTTAGTGCTTTTATTTTTATATTTTATTTCTGAAAAATATATTGTTATTATTACCAAATATTTATTGAGGTTAGATGTACAAGTATTAGGTAAAAGATGGCCATATGTGTACATAAACATGTCTCCAAGTAGTATGTCAGTCATCTGGTCTATATAGTACAAGCTGCATTATTATTAATCTTATTGGATTTCACGAGGACCGATCTTTTTGGGAGACATGCGTGTGGATACAGTTCCAACACTTATAAAGGCCTCTTTAATATACGTTCACGTCTTGGGATACGTACGGTTTCTCTGAGTGTAGGTACTATTGAAGAGATGCGGGCAAAGACAGAATCCGCGGAGTTTAAGAACTTATGCAGAAAGTAGGGAACTAAATTAGGCCTTTGGGATGGAGCTTGCTGTCTGTCTATTGATTAAGAAAGAAAAAATAACAATTTATTATCCGCCAATGCGTCAGCTTGGCTATCTGGGAACCTTGCCGTTAATCGGAAGCAGCGGCAGGCTTGAGGAAATTTTCTATATATAGATTGTATTTTGTACATATTTATTATACATTTTTTAAGATGAGTAGTTATAAAACTTTGACAAACACAATTTATTACAGCCTAAAAACCACTATATCACGTAGTAAACACAATCTACACAACAGTTCAAAACAATGTAAATTCAACAAAAAGCAGTGTTCAAAAACAAAAAAGTGGTGGACCAAAAACCAAACAAGTGAAAATGTGTTTTTTTCGATAAAAACGGCAACAAATAATTAGGATGTGAAACAATGTTGGAATGCTTGCGTCGCGCGGGCACAGGGGTACGCGCGGCGACGGCAACCGGACTCGACGCGCTCGCGCCCAGCGGGGGCAGCTTTCTGCTGCTACTGTTACTTGTACTACTGTGTGTGAGGTAAGTCACCAATTTATGTATATGTTGTAATGTGTTTATTCCAAAGATTTTCATAGGGCATCGTGCCTCTACCCAGATGGATAATCCGCCTTACTAAAGCATGACATTTAATTTCACTCCGCTTGAGGGGCTCCCTGAGCAAATCGCTCTCAGTTCGTACTGCGCACGGCTGTCAAATACTGTCAATTCTGGCTTGTTTATTTCATGTTGCCATAGAGGCGACTATCCTTCTGGACGTTTTAAATTCTTTGGTTTATTCGCTCAAAGAGCAGCTCGACTGGGGAAGTACCTCCACCTTACAGAATACCGCAGCCAAATAACTTTATGTTGTGTAAAGTTGTGTTCCTGCGCGTGAGTAAGGTCGCCAGAGCTCATTGGGGAGGGGGGAAAGGTCGGTAACGCGTGAGCGATGCTTCGTGTGTTGCAAGCGTCCATATGGCTACGGTAACCACTTACCATCAGGCGGGCCGTATGCTTGTTTACCGACTTAGTCGTATAAAAAAAAAAGTTGATTTATTTTTGACGTAATTTTTCCACCAAAACTAAAAACGGAAGGTAACATCTTTATTGTTATTGTTTTTATATTACCAGTTGAATCGCTAAGATAATTTGATGCTGTAAAATTATGACGTCACATTTCACTATTTGACGGGCCCGTTGGCGCAGTTGGTTAAGACGTGGAGTCTTAACCTATAGCGCCGCAGGTCGTGGGTTCGATTCCCACACAGGACATGCATTTGTGTGCATGAACATGTCTGTATGTCCTGAGTCTGGGTGTAATTATGTATTAATATTAAGTATGTATTTACAAACAAAAAGTAGTATATGTATTATATCAGTTATCTGGTTTCCATAGTACAAGCTTTGCTTAGTTTGGGATCAGATGACCGTGTGTGAGGAATGTCCCAGGTATCTCATCAGCCTATAATGTCCCACTGCTGAGCACAGGCCTCCTTTCACAAATCAGGGTGAAAGGGAATGGGCAGATACTCCACCACGCGTGCCCAACTGCCCACTGCGGATCGGTGGAGGTAGGCTAGTGGTCAACCTACTGTTGGAGCTTTCAAGCCGCCTAGAAGGCCTCCAACTAGCTTAACGACTATCATAATTAAGCAATAACCGGGACCAACGGCTTTACGTGCCTTCCGAAGAAAGGAAACGCTCGATTTGAAATACCACTAGGCGGTCACCCATCCAGGTACCGACCACGATGTTGTTAGCTTAACTTGCCGATCGATTAAGAACGGTTTATCATGCAATAATTTATTATTATTAATATGAGACTGCCCGAAAAAAGTTTACTCAAAGTGAGATCACATTTTATTTTTAGAGGGATAACTTTTTTTTTGTAAACTTATAAATACTTACTTCTATTTGGCTGGTATGAATATTTCATCTCGCTACGATATGATGGGAGCCGGATTTATAAGAATTAAATTTTTATAACCAAAGCTAAAATTCCATATTAAAAGGAGGCCAGTTTTATTTCAATCAGTTCATGATTATTTTTATAAATTTTTCCTTGTTCTTATATTCTATAATTATTATAAAATCAAATTAAATTACATTACAAAATCGAAATTATGCGAGCCTATTGAATGTAATAAACTATTTATGCAAATAATTCCCCCACCGTTTACCTAAAACAACAATACAGCAATTTGTTTCTGGCCACTGAATGATTCCGTGGCAAATGGCTGCCAATCTCGGCAATTTGATAAAAGTCTGAATAACCAATAATGCTACCAACAAAATAATAATATGGGAGCTTGTAAAAAATACCTCGAAGCCCCGAATTATATTGTAATGTGACCATGTGATACGAATGTCGTGGAACAGTCTGTATGGCTTATTTTTTTTATAACGTTAGGGATAAAAGCTCAATCCGATTTTATGATCGTGTGTAAAGAATGGCTTAGAACAACAAATAAGAAAAGAGCCATATTTTTTTGTTTTTTTTTTTGTTACAGAAAATATGAAGATTTATAATCGATAACATGAAAAATTATGCAAAAATAAGATTGCTTAACATTGTAATTATAATGGTGCGTCCATGCTTGGCGAACCGAGCACGAGCCGAGCCACGAACGAGCACACTGCGAGCACGATTCGCGTAGCGTGGACGGGCTCGTAAGCCTCGAACGAGTGCGATTGTCAGTTTTTCACGAACAAAGGAATTCGCATCGTGCTCGTTGTAGGCTCGTTGAATGTTCGTTCGTGGCTCCGCTCGTGCTCGATTCGCGTAGCATGGACATTGGACGTACCATTAGAATTAGCTGAAAATGAAAAAAATGAAACTATAACATTTTCCAAGTTAGTTTTTTTTCTTTCTAATTTTGTACTTTAAAGTTACCAAAATACATTGAAATTACATCATGTGTCCCACATTCCACGAAAAACATGGCCACTCTAACCATACATCATGTGATCTTCATCTTATTATACTATCGACATGAGATTGATGTAAAAAATATCAAAAGGATGTTCACGTACCTATAGAAAAGATCCCAAGTAATTCGGCACCCTATCATTAGCCATAATAAATCCGCGATACTTTAAAAACCCGCCAAGTGCGAGTTGGACTCACGTTGAAGGGTTCCGTATTATAATAATAAATCAACTTAATTTTGTACTTGTGTCTGAAAGTCAGCCTAGTCAGTACTTTTGCAATTTTATTATAAACTTACTAGTAGGCTCAACAAAATATTCATTTTGTCATAAATTTTTATTATTTTATGTTTGTCTTGCTGTTTTATGTGGATAGAATAGATTCTAATTACAGCTGTTTACATGTTTCGGTTTCAAAATCGGAATTCGAACAAAAAACTTTGAAAAAAAATATTCTTTCCAAGTTTATTGTTCGAAAACATCTCTTAGGTATTGACTCAATGTAATAATAATATTTGTGATACGTGGATCATGTATTATATTTTAAATAGCTATCTATTATAATTAAGAATGTACAGTCCTATGACAGACAATGAAACAGACGGACAACAAAGGCTTAGTAATACAGCCCCGTCGCACAGTTGGCACGAAAATGCTTAAAAGTAGACTTACGCAATTTTTTTCATTTGCAACGCGGAGTCTGACAAGACCATGTCTTTTTCGTCACACAAACAATACTTAAAGTACTTTTTTCTTCTAGAAATAACGTACTTGGTCCCCTAGAAAAGATGGTTGTCGACAATCGTCATCTGATTGACATAAGAAATTGTTAAAAATCACGTGATTGACTTGGACTAGATTTACGGTTAATAATTTATTGTTCTCCAATGAATGTACAAAATTCACTTAGAGAGTTTTACCCAAAACAAAACTTAAATTTTCCTGAGTTCACATCAAAGCATTTTCACGCCAATATGCGTTGGGCACGCTTTCGGTAGGGAACCCCAAAAATCCATTTTCAATAACAAACACGAAAAAAAGGAAAAAAAAAACTGTGCGAACGACCATCAAAACCCATCAAGTCAGAAGGCAGACGTTCATAGTATTCTGTTTTTCCACATCACAAAGTTTAAGTTCTCGTAACGTTAACGCGCGCGTTTCGTGTAGTATGAGTTAGGGACTTGGTGTGTAGAAATTGGGGCAATTATGTATGTTATGTTTGGATATAATAAGTGCCTGTTATAATTTTGAGTGCGTGTTGTATTGTACGTGTGGTGCATGAAAATGTGTTTTATTTAACTTCGTTGGTAATGGTACCGGCTTTATTTACTCACAAGAAGACTATTTTTTACGAAGCTTGCTTTTTTTTTTTTTTTACTTTGTATAGGCCCGTGTTTGACCACAATCTCACTATGGTAAGTGATGATGTGGTCGAAGGTGGTAAGCACACAAAGCCTAGAAGGAACTGGCTCTCAAGTGTAGCTGACGGAACACACCATAGGTGCTTGGCGACAGTGTGACTACCACCGTGCTATGGTTTCCTCACGATGTTTTCCTTCACCGAAAGCTCAAGCTCATTGTAGGATTCGAACCCGGGACCTTCGTCTCGGTATCCGACCTCACTACCACAATCATCGCCTTAAAAAGATGCTCTTAAAAAGATTATTTTTGCGTCATACTTGTGAAAAGGTGCTGCTTGGTAAGTTTGCTATTTATTTACTTATTAAATATTTATTCAGTCTACTTTGTAATTTTGTTGTCAGTGCGATTAGAATGTAAATATTATGTAATGAATCTAAGCTTGTTTTGAAAAGAGTAATTGCTGAGTTTATTGCCGGCTCTTCTCAGCAAATGCAACCTTCCGAACCGGTATTAGAATCAGACTTTTCATAAGTGCCTGAGCCTGTGCCGAAATATTTTCAATGTAATACGTCTCTTTCATCATCATCAGCCTATAATGTCCCACTGCTGAGAACAGGCCTCCTTTCACAAATGAGGGGTGAAAGGGACTGGGCGATACTCCACCACGCGTGCCCACTGCGGATTGGTGGAGGTAGGCTAGTGGTCAACCTACTGTTGGATTTTTTCAAGCCGCCTAGGAGGCATCCAACTAGCTTAACGACTACCACAATTAAGTGATAACCGGGACCAACGACTTCACGTGCCTTCCGAAGCACGGAAACGCTCGATTTGAAATACCACTAGACGGTCACCCATCCAGGTACCGACCACGACAGACGTAGCTTAACTTTACCGATCGATTAAGAACGGCTAATCATGCTACACCACGAGCGCTTCTTTTCTTTTCTATTTACTTATTAAATATTTATATTCAGTCTAATTCGTTGTCGGTGCGATTAGAATGTAAATATTATGTAATGAATCTAAGCTTGTTTTGAAAATAGTAATTGCCGAGTTTATTGCCGGCTCTTCTCAGCAAATGCAACCTTCTGAACCGGTATTAGAGTATTAGAGTCAGACTTTTCATAAGTGCCTGAGCCTGTGCCGAAATATTTTCAATGTAATACGTCTCTTTAGCTGACTTCAAATCAGTGTCAGATTAGTTATTTCATACTTTTTAGTGTATTTGGAAGTCGTTTTTTTTAAATTACTTTTTATTTACGTAATACTGTTAGGTACTTCAGTCTATCAATTCCCTCAGCTTCAGTAAATACCAACCAAAGAACACTCATTATCATTTACATTCCCAACACGCGGATGCATGGTCCGACACTCCGAACTCCAAACCCATCATTACTGCCAATCCTCTTAACTGACACATAACCTATAGGACACTACGACACTACACATTCAAATTCAATCTTTATCCGTACAACGTTAAAGTTTAATTCCAATTGTACTCAATAAGGATTATGACAGTCGATCATTTCGAATTTGGAATTTAACAGCCCCGCCCACTCGACCTCGAGTTAAACGCCTTTTATCTTTACTGCGCGTGTTTACGTTTCAGTGGACAGTATTATCGCCAGCCAGTTAATATACAAAATAAAGTATTCTTATTTTGAATAATAAGAAATAAAACTCAATCCTCCTTCATGAACGTATAAAAATATTGGATGCAGTATAGGTGACAAAGTGGAGCAAAATTAGTACTGCGGGGTTATCGCGTAAGTCTGAGGAGAGACTTTGCTTCCTTATGTGTGTTCTACCTTCTACCGCTTGTACAATGGAGAGTGTTCTAAATAATTGTTCGACTTGTTGCCCAAGGCTACCTTCCACCATCGCAACTCTCGCCATCGTCGGGGAGTACATCCTCACACATTGAAAGCAGAATTGTTTCGAACTGTGCGGGCTCAAAGGAGCTTTCTTCCGCGGACGCTCAGATTGTGGAATGAGCTCCCCGCCGTGGTTTTCCCATTGGAGTACAGCATGGGGTTCTTCAAAAAGGGCGTGAAGAGAAAAGGGAGAGAAGAAGTTTCTTGTATGTAGGACCTTTTGATTTGATTTTATTTTTATTATTTGTTATTATAGCGGCAATAATAGAGATTTCTTCAGTGTTACAAGCGTCCATAGGCTACGGTAAGTGCTTACCATCAGGCGGGCCGTATGCTTGTTTGCCACTTTACGTTTGGTATAAAAAAAAAGTCATATTATTTTAATCCTTAAATATCCCCAGTTGTTCCTTAGTTATAAGATACAATTGTAAAGTCATTACATATCAAAAATCTTTGTTTATTGTACAAATCCTTTAGCGAACAAAACTGGTCTACAAAATAGAATTTTGATCATCCATTTCAAATGAAACCACAACGAAGTGGCCACCCGGCTAGCAACAGACAGATTCAGACATTCTATCTATTAACCGCAACCTGCCAGTTATAAATCAACTGAGCCTTCCTAGAACTAAACGAAACTGTAATAAGATGGCGGCCATTTTGTTTTGTTAAATTAAAATTGAAACAAATACATTTTTCCTCAATCATAGAGTTATTTATACTATTAGTTCTCGGAAATATAGCAGATAATAAATAATAATATAATAAGACCTAAGTACTACCGACACTGCCGGTAGTACTTAGGTCACAGGTTAACTAATAGTTACTCAGGTGCACAACAAAATTCCCACTGTATATTCCTACACTAGGAACCACGTTGGTGAACCCGAGCAGTTAAGAATCTAACCCTATTTTTATATTTCCTTCAGCGCTACGACATGGGGTTCTTCAAAAAGAGCTCTTAAATCTGCAATATTAACTTTGATAATTAAATGTACTAGAGATACTTTCCCTTTCAAAGAATATCATTATACATTAGGATGCATTAACAAACCAGTTGGATCTTCCTTCTTCAATATTCATATTGTAAGATAGTAAGTAGATTGTATGTAACGTTCGCTGCCATGTGAAATCGTAAACTAACTGTACCCCGCGGTATGACCTGCGTTCCTGGGATAAAAATTAGCAGTAGTATATAAAATACTTGGGTATTGTCCCCAAGTATTCTATATTATTATAGCTTCCTATTAGTGAAAGAATTTTTCGAAACCGAGTTGTTTCTGAGATTAGCCCGTTCAAACAAACAAAAAAAACTTTTCCATTTACTCTTCTCCTTTTTTATACAACTAAATCGGTAAACAAGCATACTGCCCGCCTGATGGTAAGCGGTTAACGTAGCCATATGGACGCTTGCAACACACGAAGCATCGCTCACGCGTTACCGACCTTTCCCCCCTCCCCTATGAGCTCTGGCGACCTTACTCACGCGCAGGAACACAACTTTACAAGGCATAAAGTTATTTGGCAGCGGTATTCTGTAAGGTGGAGGTACTTCCCCAGTCGAGCTGCTCTTTGAGCGAATAAACGCTACGCTCTACCTCTCTCAAAACTCTTCTTACTCTTTGTGATGATAGATCAACTCCCTCTATGGGCCTGTTATACACCTCATACATATTCTTATTAAAATACCCAAATACAAGTCCATTCATTGTATACTGAACCCTAAAAGAACCAAACATCTCATATCAATACACATGTCTCGCGTCAAAGAATCGTCTCGCGTGAACTTTACGTTTTACGAGCTACAACCCAAATTATAAGGAATTTAACTGTCCAGTTTAATTAACTGTGTAAGTACAAGGCTGTTAAACTGCAGTTTATTGAGATGAGTTCGAATATCGGGTTATTTAAGAGGTTATTATTGTGTCATTTAATAACTCAAGCGTGTAACTTGGTCAAATAAAATTTTAACAAAAAGAAACTAAAAATACGCCTCAAAAAAGCGATTACGAAACTCTAATGTGTAAATAGTACTGTTTCGAAGCCCTAAATAATTCATTGTTAAAAAACAGGTCAAGTGCGAATCGGCCTCGCGCACCGAGGGTTCCGTACAGACTGTTGTAGCTATGTAAATAGTTCGTTCATCACGTAAATCGAGTCTCGAAGATTTTTCCCCTTTTTTCCGATTATCTTATGTTTTATGTGATTACTACTTTACGGTTGCAGACTAGAGTATTTGATATTAATTTCAGCGCCATGCGTTCCTGAAAAAAGATTGACAGACGGACAGCAAAGTGATCCTATAAGGGTTCAATTTTCTTTTGAGGTAACCCTAAAAACAAGTATCGAACAGAAAAACTGTTTAATAATAATATAACTAAATCACGTTTTTTTTATCTGCCTTTTGGTACAGACAAACAGACAGTGAGCTAACATTGCTATTATCTTCAATTTCAGTTCCAATTCTAGATCATTGACAACATCTATTCGTTCATGCTTATACGTACATACTCATCATCATCATCATATCAGCCCATGGATGTCCACTGCTGAACGGCCTATGTTCAGTTTCCCCCATTGATTTCCACTTCGAACGGTTCTGGGCCGCTTGCATCCAGCGGCGCCCAGCGACTCTGTCCAGGTCGCCACTCGAGAACCTTCCTTCCCCATCGGTTATCGGCTCTTCGAGCGATGTGGCCTGCCCATTGCCACTTCAGCTTACTAACTCTACGAGCTATGTCCGTCATTTTTGTTCTCCTACGAATGTCCTCATTTCGGACCCTGTCACGTAGAGCAATTCCGAGCATAGCTCGATCCATAGCTCGCTGACATACATGCATACATACTCACACACACATACACACCCCCCCCACTATCCCAATGGGTCTTTCATAGTTTAAAATTTTTACTTGTCATTTCTCCTTGTAATTTGTTAAGTAATGTCTTTATTTATTTTTTTATGTTTTTAACTTTATAATTATTTTGAACTATGGAAACGGGCGTTGAGGCTTGCGACGCAGTTATTTTTAACAACTGCAACTTTCATCCTTACTCATTGTAAATATGATATTACTGGTTTTTATGCACAAACAAATTTTATTCTTATACAAAAAACCGACTTAAAAAACAGGTCTTATAAAAATTGCCGCCAAGTGTCCAATAAATCGAAGCGTTATCCGACGCGTAATAGTTTATAGTTATTCCAACCCACAGGGAATGAAGACATACGTTACCTGATTATGATATTACGTACAGGTTACCACTAATCTGGGAGATACGAGCCGAATATACTCGTACGTGAGATACAATGGAAAGTTTTAAATTGTTATGGAGTGAGACGTTCTGTGATTGGATTTTAGATTAGATTTTTATGTTATATCCTTGAATTTCTTAAACGTAACCATAGACATATATTAATAGAGCGATTAGCACTAGAGTATGTGCCGTGAGCACGGGTATGTGCAATCCCACCAAAAACATAAATGTGAAAATAAGAATTTTGAAAATCCGTCTACATATGACGGAGATATGCCCGAACATACATAAAAAATAAAAAAACGAATTAAGAACCTCCTCCTTTTTTGAAGTCTGTTAAAAATGGGAGCCAAGTTCAATATTATGATACTTATGGTGTGGTTGTCGACTTCACAGATAAAAGACTTGAGATCTAAATGGGTGCCAAGTTCTGTTGACAACCCTGAAATTGATTTTTAAGAACGTATAACCGTATAACATTCTTAAGTAAATTTAAAACACCATTTTTTGTTTTGTTTGCTATTTAAAAATATGCCTTTTTAAATTTGAATAGTCAAACTAAATACACAATGCAAATAAGTTATGATCTCAATTATAGTCTGCGCTTTAATTCCGTGGCCTAAAATCACATATGGTGAGTACCATATCGTAATTTTTTTGTTGTATCGATCTAACAATATTAAAACAAAAAATATCCTGGGACGTTCCTCACTCACGGTCATCTGATCCCAAACTAAGCAGAGCTTGTACTATGGAAACCAGATAACTGATATAATACATATACTACTTTGTATTTGTAAATACATACTTAATATACATAATTACACCCACACTCAGGACATACATACATGTTCATGCACACAAATGCATGTCCCGTGTGGGAATCGAACCCGCGACCAGCGGCGCGATAGGTAGAATCTTGACCAGAGTCTTAACCAACCACGCCAGCTGGCCCGTCAAAAAAGGTCGATCGCATTTGTCACGGCATGAAAAATAAGGGGCTCTACCGCGTAACTTTGGTGGTAATCGTAACGAACACCATTAAAGAATGTCATCCAATCAGGGCCCACGAATGGTCATCGTCGCGTCATACCGCGTGCGCGTCATTGGATGAAATAATTAATGGTGTTCGTTACGATTACCACCAAAGATACGCAATAGCCCGTTCCATAATAGCCAACAGCTCATCTTTAGGTAAATTTGCCACCGACTGATCCTTACCCATCAAATCACCATAAAAATATTTCAACTTCAGTAAAAAATAGCATAAAACACCATAAAACAAGCAACACCATACATCCAAAAGACATCAACGCACGACACAGCAAAAATATATCTCGACATTTCTCAAAAAGGTCAAATTTGATATACAAACGATCGAAACAGGATTGCAATAAACACTCAGGCGCATAGAGCAGTTACTGAGGTGCACTTACCCGGTAATTGTATGCGAAATGTTGAGTTTTACGCGGTTTTAATGCTGTTATTGCATTAGCGCGGACGGTTTGATCGCATTGTGGACGTTTATTCGATATAAAACAGTTGTTTTATTGTTCTGGCATTGATTGTGAAGCTTAGCAGCTTAGAGCTTTAGACAATGTATCATACAAATTGGTTTTAGTAGCAATTTGGCTACTATTTTGCATAAATGATTCAGTTTTGAATTGGGCCGTAAAACTGATAATGTAGATACAGAATATTTATTATATTTATATAACTTAGGATTATTATATTACATTAAATTTAAATAACAGATAAAAGTAACATCATCATCATCATCAGCCTATAATGTCCCACTGCTGAGCACAGGCCTCCTGCACACAAATGATGGTGGGCGGGAATGTGCGGATACTCCACCACGCGTACCCACTGCGGATTGTTGAAGGAAAGCTAGTGGTCAGCCTACTGGTATTTTCAAGCTGCCTAGGAGGCCTCCAACTAGTTTAGCGACTATCACAATTAAGATATAATCGGGACCAACGGTTTAAGAGCAAGAAATTTGGAAAATAGGTTTTTAACATATCTATTGCTGTCGCGCTGTGCCCGAGCTATCCCGCCCGAGGGCGATAGAGACAACTACAGCTTGGACCGATTATACCTATTTAAATTAGACGAAATCGCTATTTCGTAAACCCCGGTTTTCTCCTCCAAAACTGAATCGATAAAATTTGTTTTTCAAGAATCATAATAAGAAGGGCATTGGCTATGTCTGTCGGTTTTCCTTTGTTTTTTTTATATTCGTCTTTGTTTGCTGGACGTCTGATAAGAGCGTTAAAAATGGTAAGTTTTTGTGATTTTAGAAGGCTCCTAATTCTTATAATAATTAATATAAGGAGAAAAACATAACCGAGGGACATACAGTGGTACCTACAGATTGCATGGTGGAACAATCATTGCTCTAGTGTCATTATCCAGAAAGGAAACTGAGAATTACGTTTGTATGGAACAAACGCCACCAGCGGAAAGCACGGAAACGCTCGATTTGAAACCACTAGGCGATCACCCATCCAGGTACTGGCCACACTGGTCGTAGCTTAACTTTGCCAATCGATTAGGAACGGCTAATCATGCTATACCACGAGCGCTTCACTTTCTGTTAACTTGATGTACAACATATACAATTACTATATGATCTGATGAGTCTCTACCCAACAAAACCCTAATTTGGTTCAATCATAGTCAACCATTGACGAAACTGAGAACAATACATCGGACACAACGAGGCAAATGAAGCCACTGTCCTCCTCCCGCAGACCGTGACGTATTGTCCGCGTGTCCGGCCGTCCGGCCACCCGTACATATCTGTAATTATATACTGGCACACAGTGTTGTGTTACATAGTAGTTTTTATATGATTCTTTTGGCAGTTTTTTTGGTAAGTACCTATTATTTAACGACTTGCGGTTTAACCTTTCTTGCGTGAAGGGTTATGATACGTGAAGTTAAATCACAGGTAGCTACATGACATTAGGTACTTTAATGTTGTGTTGTGTTCCTGCGGTGAGTACCTAAGGTCACCAGAAGTATATGAGGAGGCGCAGAGCACCCAGTATATGGAGATCAGACAGTAGGTGAAATTACACTGCACTTGATCCCTTCCGCTGCCCGCGCAGACCCTGTTCAACCTCTTTTAAACCCTATAGGGTACTTCCCGTTGACCTAGAATCATAAAATTTGGTAAGAAGCAATGTTACCGAAGCCTATGGACGCTTGCAACACCAGGGTTACTCACGCATTGCCGACCCTGAAGAAATCTCTTCACGCCCTTTTTGAAGAACCCCATGCTGTACTCTATTGGGAAAACCACGGCGGGGAGCTCATTCCACAATCTGGCGTCCGCGGAAGAAAGCTCCTTTGAGCCCGCACAGTTCGAAACAATTCTGGTTTCAATGTGTGAGGATGGACTCCCCCTCGAGTTGCGATGGTGGAAGGTAGCCGTGGGCGACAAGTCGAACACATCTTCAGAACAATCTCCGTTGTACAAGCGGTAGAACACACATAAGGAGACAAGGTCACTCCTCAGACTGAGGGGTTCTAAACCGCTTGTGAGCTCGGAATCGTCAACAATTCTGATTCAAAATCCGAAAACCGTAAATTTGTAGTCACATCATACGTTTAAACAGAAGCCTCGGTGCGCGAGTCGGACTCGCACTTGGCCGGTTTTTCTATACGATGTCCCTGACACCCAGTATAGTAAAAAAGTATATCAAAAGTGCCGACGACACAATTACACGAAACTATTTAAATATACATCCTAATCCTTAATAAATGTATACCTTATGAACCCTAATGATGACACGATCATCAGTCGAGGCTGCGCATGCGCCGGCGGTATAGTATTAAAGTAATAGAATTAATGTCAGATGGATATCTCACAAGTTATCACATACTTGTATTACTAATTTTAGTTAATTTGTTAACATTAGGGTCTGTTTATATTAGGTTGTTCGTATGTTGTGGTCAGATCTAATCTGACTTGACTCGTAAGGCTGTATCTCTACTGGCGAAGATAGCATTCTGGGCGGTTATGTTGCCTGCAATTGGTATGGCAGTCTCTTTTTAATGGCTTTACTCCCTTACGCGAAGATATCGGCGATTAGTGATGGCTCTCGACTTACACGTGTCATTTGCGTAGCGTTTATTCGCTCAAAGAGCAGCTCGACTGGGGAAGTATCTCCACCTTACAGAATACCGCAGCCAAATAACTTTATGTTGTGTAAAGTTGTGTTCCTGCGCGTGAGTAAGGTCGCCAGAGCTCATAGGCGAGGGGAGAAAGGTCGGTAACGCGTGAGTGATGCTTCATGTGTTGCAAGCGTCCATATGACTACGCTAACCGCTTACCATCAGGTGGGCTGTATGCTTGTTTACCGAGTAAGACGTATAAAAAAAAGTTCAATACCGACCATGCAAGACTTACTCTATGGTTTTCCCAATGGAGTTCAGCATGGGGTTCTTCTTGAGATTTCTTCAGGGTCGGCAACGCGCGAGTGATACCCCTGGTGTTGCAAGCGTCCATAGGCTACGGTAACTGCTTACCGTCAGGCGGGCCGTATGCTTGTTTGCCACCTTAGTGGTATAAAAAAAAAATTGATCCGATCCAAACAAGACCTCTAATATGTCTGAGCCCTAACACGAACGGTTCCGAATAGTTCCGACCATACGTCCCAACGTAAATCACCGGCCGGTATGTTAATGAGATCCGATTATTCCAAATGTATCGATTTAATAATAATATATCGATTCCTCTAAGCATACATTCTTGATCTGTCCGACGAATTACGTAATGTATTAATAGGAATTCTATGCGTTTTGTGTTCGATTCGGACCACCGAAAACGATTCTTTTGTTCGATTTTAATGAGTATCGAATGCTTTGGATGTTTCGTTAATTTTCTATTCGTTGGAATTGTTAATTTGTTTGTTTTTGGCAGAATAGTCATCATCATATCAGCCTAAAGATGTCCACTGCTGAACATAGGCCTCTCCCATTAACTTATTGTGAGGGTTAATGCCATAATCACCACGCTTGGCAGGCGGGTTGGTGATCACAGTAGTGATGATCACAGATGGACGCTGCTGCCCGTCCCCTGGTGTAGCCCGTCCCCCTTAGTCGCCTTTTACGACACCCTCAGGGCAGAATAATAACTTAGGTTAATAAATTTTTTATTTATTTATTTAAGCCTTGCAATACATATAGTTTGTAATAATAATAATAACATGCTTCAATTTTAATAGTTTAGGCATTACAAATCATCCCATTGTTGGGCAAAGGCCTCCCCCATCCTATTCCATTTTTTATTGTCCTTGACAAGTCTATTCCAGGTCTTTCCTGCACTGTTTTCCAGTTCGTCCCGCCATCTTATCTTAGGTCGTCCTTTCACTCTTTTCAGGTATCTTGGACAGCAGGTAGTACAGTAGTATTTGGGTCCATCGGTTATCCGTACATCTAATTAAGTGTCCTGCCGTTTTTTAGCGACTTGGACAACGTCTCTCATGTGGCTCTTGTGTCGTAGCTTATAGTTGGATATCTTGTGTATTAGTCTCTTCCTAAGTATTATCCTTTCCATCTTTCTTTGGGCAACTTTCATTTTTTTTGCTAAGGTGTCGGTTAATGCCCATATTTGCGCACCATAAGTAGCACCATAATATAGGGATTATACAGCAGTTGAATATTCTAACTTTTGATTTTGTTGATATTTTTTTATTTTTTAATATATATTTAAGTTGCCAGAATCGTTTCCAAGGTTAATTAAATACTTAACTTAAACTAAGATTAAATTCCTTCTAAAAAATATAACAGTCAAGTAACGTAATGTATAACACACGGTGACAAAGATAACGCTGGTCGTACGGGACTCTTCTTTGCCACCCGAGCGAGGATATCATTTGTTTTATTACACTAATATATTGATTCACACGGTCGTCAAGTTCGACTAACATTTAACTTAGTTGGTTTTTATTATTTTAACAACAGTCATCAAACAAGCGTAGCATCCGTAGCCCTTTTTTAGGGTTTAACGGGACCCGATTACTAAGAGTCCGCTGTCCGTCCATCTGTCTGTCCGTGGGCTGTATCGCATGAACGGTAATAGATAGCTGACATTTTCAGAGAATATGTATTTCTATTGCCGCTATAACAACAATTAATAAAAACAGCAAACGTCTTTTTTTGTGTTTTGTTTTCATAGCACAACTAATTTATATTGTACGGAACCCTCCGTTTGCGAGACCGACTCACACTTGGCCGGTTTTTTTTACTGTCGTGTGCAAATCTTCATAAAGATACCCGGTTACAAGAGGGGGTCTTACCAGGTTATGTCGGATTCTTACCCTCTAAAACCACCCCGATGGCCTACCTCCGTGCATGCCAGTGAACACCGGGTCCTCCGTAGGATCGGCGCCGATGCCCCAGTTGCACTTTACCTGAGGTTCATCCCTAGGCTTCACAGTTACTCCCAACTTCCCACGCCAGCTTTGCCAGCAAACGATAATACAAGCCACTTTATACTGCCGCCTTCCCCGGGCGGGTATTTTTAATGTTAAGATTTTATTGTTATATTATTTTTCATACCTGTTGGTTTACAATAAAGATTTATCTATCTATCTCTCATAGATGCTAGAAAGACAAATATTTCGTAAATCAGGACTGATGCAGTTAAAACATGCTGTACGTTGTCTTATGTTGTAAGTTCTACAGCTCCATGTACCACGTTATTATAGTCCTTTAAACATTACCGATGGTTTTAATAGCAAATTAAAGCTAATCTCAAATTCAACTAAAAACGAGCCGCGCCCACAAAACAAGTGTTTACTGTTTATTTATCGTTATTTTATATTTATTTAATGACAAATTATGTTTATGTGAAGATTGAAGGACCTTAAAACCAGGTTTTCTTCTATTTTTTATACGACAACGCCAGCAAACAAGCTTACGGCCTGGATATGGATGCTTGCAACACATTTAATAAAAAAAAATGGCTTTTTGACCGATTTGCCAATTTCAATGTCTAATGTTCGTAAGTCCAAGCAAGATTTTTACGGAAAGAAAAATTGGAAAGTTTTTTTATGTATAGGCCTGTGTTTGACCGCAATCTGACCATGGTAAGTGATGATGTGGCTGAAGGTGGTGCACACACAAAGCCCAGAAGGAACTGGCTCTCAAGTGCAGCCGTCGGAACACACCGATAGGTGCTTGGCGACCGATTACCAATTTGAGGGTGACCCAGATGGGTACTACAATGTACTTTACCACCTTGCTGTGGTTTCCTCACGATGTTTTTCCTTCACCGAAAGCTCGAGTTCATTGTACGATTCAAACTCGCGACCTTCGTCTCGGCATCCGATGTCACTACCACTGAGCTATCATCGTCTTAAAGTTAGTAAGTTGTCTAGAAAATTGGAAAATTCGGTAATAACTGTAACATCATTTATCCATGGGATCATGAATCTTTCAAAGCCATAAACCGTGGTGAAATCCTGTATTTTCAGAACCGAGGCTAGACTACACATCGATGAGTCAGCCTGAATCACTCATTCACAATATTTGCCTTTTTTGTTGATCAATTCAGCACTGGATAACTATACAATACGCTCCGCGACTCACCTTCAATGGCCCAGTCAATGAATACCAGTACGTGGATTACGTTATTTTGTTGCAATCCGTTTTATTTGAAACAACCTCGATTGAAATCGAAATAATACAACCATCACCTGCCCTGTCTCCAATTATTTGTGGTCGGTGCAATATATACTCTTCTTCTGAGGACCTAATGCCCTTCTATCCGTCATATCAGCATTCACTCTTTTCTAACTCATATCTTTCACACAATTCATCCATCTCTCTTTAGGGCTTCACTTTCATATTCATAACTCTTTTCATCACGTGGCTTTCATGTCCATACCACGAAAAACGGCTCTCTCTCAACTTTCAAAATAATACAAAATAATTCCGTTGCCAATAACGAACTGTTTGATTATGCAGTTCATCATCATCATCATCATCAGCCTATAATGTCCCACTGCTGAGCACAGGCCTCCTTTCACAAATCAGGGTGAAAGGGAATGGGCAGATACTCCACCACGCGTGCCCACTGCGGATCGGTGGAGGTAGGCTAGTGGCCAACCTACTGTTGGAATTTTTCAAGCCGCCTAGGAGGCATCCAACTAGCTTAACGACTATCACAATTAAGTGATAACCAGGACCAACGGCTTTACGAGCCGAAGCACCATATTTAGTCTATATTCTTCATTCTAAAGTCAGTTAAAAATTGCACCCGAACTTAAAATCAAATCCGACACGATATTTAAACCGAAAATTGGGGCATTTCTCAAAAAAAAAATTGAACTATTTAATCTATTAAAGTGTGTACTTTCTTCAGTGTAGTAATAAAATATTAATTTAATATCCAATTTGTATGTAACATGCTCTTAATGCCGGCGCGCAGTGCGCCTCGCGACGGGGGATGACCCTAATCCTGAGACCTTGACCAGGGACGGAGCCAGGAATGGGGAGAAAAACGGCCTCGAGAAATCTATAATGCCTAAAGAGAAAACTTTGTGACCCTTTTTAGCACATTGAGCGCATGGAGGTGTGTGAGATTTGGCATAGTTCAAGTTTATAGTATAGAGAAGAAATTTATTTATTTACTAGCTGTCCCTCGCAGTTTTCTCCATACCATAGGCTATCTGCATGCCAAATTTCATGATGATCCGTTGATTAGTTGAGGCGTGAAGGCGTAACAAACAAACAAACTCACTTTTGCATTTATAATATTAGTTAGAAATTAGCAATTCTATAAATTCTATATAGGACTCTAGTAGAACTTCGACTACTATGGGACCATAGTTTGGTAATTATGTTACTTAGGATGATAGTCAATAATATTTTTTTGAAAATATATCACTTAAAGTAATGATAGGTATTTTTTTTTCTTATATGATAATTTTATGTGGTTTTCCTTTTTATTGTAAGAATTTAATAGATTTGTCTACAATCTCACAAATCTATACTGTAGAGAAAATAAAGCGTACTCTACAGTATGTTGAGTATTTTATTAGCCTGTATCACAGACATTTTAAGTGAAAATTAATTCTGGAATGTATATTATGTAGGCTGTAGCAAACCCTTTAGTAACGTTATAAATATATAATTAAATGCTTTTTAACCAACTCAGAAAAAGGAGTTCATATTATGATATACATGTGCTTTGAGGAAACGATTATTTCCACATAAAAAATTCTCATTAAAACAAAATTACAAATCAGAGGCCTATTAATTTTGTCTGCACCAGGGGCCAGGCTCGAATACGTCCCTGTCCTTGACCATAGGAGAGTCGACCTCATTACAAAGTAATTGAACTTACAGTTCAATGCACCCGATTTACTCGTAGCATAAGCCTTTTGTCATTTATTTTGACTCTAGCATGTTACTGGGCGGGCGCTCCAGAACAGACGGAACTTTTCATTTTGTTAATTATCGTACCTTTAAAATTGTAAATATAAAGTATTTCTAACATGTACCCAATAGTATACTTATACTAATTCAACCGTACGTTGTTGACACACCGAAAATACGGACACAGCTCTTTGCATCCTCATTTATAATGCGGACAGCAAGGGAGTGCTTCCGGCGCCGGCGCGGGCGTGTGTTTCCTAACTCTTAGAATCTAAGCACTTTCAAGGCCAGAATGAATAGGTTTCTTCTGGGTAAGCGTGCTCTATCTTAGGCTTTGCCTTAGTCCTTCGCAAACCCATTTAATAACATAAAAATAAAACCTCCTAACCTTGATAGAGTAAAAACAATTATGTGAAAATTATGAATGCAAATCGTTGACTTTACTCATACTACAGGAAAACAACACCATTTAATATTATATGTCTGCGATCTTCTGTAAAAATTATTGGACTGTTTTACAAAAACCTTAAACCGACTTCAAAGTACACTAAGAAGTAATCAAATCCTGATTTGAGGACAATGGCACCAAACGGGAAGTGTACCCTTCCAGTGAAAAAAAGAATTTTCCAAATCGGTTAATAAATGACGGACTTATGAGGTAACAAAAAAAAAAAAAAAAAAAAAAAAAAACACAACCGAATTGAGAACCTCCTCCATTTTTTGAAGTCGGTTAAAAAAGACTCGCTGAGTTTCCTGCCGGAGTCTTCTCAGTTCGTTTCCGAACCGGTGGTAAATTCAACTGTATGTACCAATTTAACGTTCATAAGTGCCTTACCAGGGCCTAAACTGAATTAATGACTTCTTGATTTGATTTTTTGTTTGATGCAGGAGGTACTTCCACAGTTGGGCTACTCTTTATTGTATAGATGAGTTCATAGTATATAGGTCAGTAAGGCGAAGGGCACTGGACAATGTTGCGCCGGCGCATAGTTGCACACGCCCCTATTGTAAACTAACTGTTGTTGTGACTGTGGCTACTGACATAAGCGGAGCGATTAGCGGGTGTGGCAAGCGAAAAGGAGATCGATGAGCCGTGTGGAAGACGATATGAGTAAGAAAGAAAGAATAGAAAGAAAGAAAAAATGTTTAATTCTTGATAACACAACATTACATTAATTAAATACAATATCACAGAATATTTAATAGTACTACGTAACAATATGAAATATGATACAGAACAAACAATGCAAAATAACATTGATTGAACTTGACCCTCGCGCTGGTTTTCAGAACCCACGAGAATAGTACATATTGCGCTGATTGGGAACAGGTAGATGAAAGAATGAAAGAAAGAAAACATATTTATTGACCCACAATGATGACTTTCCATCCCTCTATAATTTTAATCCTTTGACTGTTTGGTGATCCGCGCGGGCGAGGAAAACAATAGAAATCAATTGTTATTTTTAACCGACTTCAAAAAAAGGAGGAGGTTCTCAATTCGGTTCTATTTTTTTTTTTATGTTTGTTACAGAGGCCGGCAAACAACTTGAGCCAAAGTCGACGAAGTTCGCGCATGTACAGTCGAAAATCGAAAATATGTATACAATTAGTAAAATTCAACAACGGTTTCCTCTTAAACTACTGATTGAAATTATGAGATATTATAAAGGCAGAATCTTCTAACATATACTATTATGATTTGTGTAATAGTTTAACACTTAAATGTTAAACATGCGAGAAAATCGCTTTTGAATTTCAAAAAGTGTATACATATTTATGTCCTCGACTGTACACTCATGCTCGGCCAATAGCGTGGACGCGTGCCGACAGAATGCCCCCGCGCACCTCTTTTTCCACCAACGACACCTTAAAATCGTCTACTGCGCACTCAAGGTCATGGCTCAAGTTGTTTGCCGGCCACTGTACCTCATAACTCCGTCATTTATTAACCGATTTGGAAAATTCTTTTTTGTCTGGAAGGGTACACTTCCCGTTTGGTCCCATTGTCATCAGACCAGGATTTTATAACTTCTTAGTGTACTTTGAAGTCGGTTTAAGTTTTTTGTAATACATTCCAATTATTTAACCGCAATTCAAGGGAGAGCATAAGGGTTATCCAGTTTAAAATACGGAGCGGCCTGCTGCTCACAATAAATGCGTGTTCTAGCGGTAAATCTACAAATTAATGTCTAGTAATTATTAGTCTAGTAATGAAGACTTAATAACCAACCAGATGGGTAGACCAGCTCGCACAACCGCCATCTGTTCACACAAAAACAGGCGCTTCCCGCACCTCCCATCAGCACGCTCGCAACCCCACCGTCCGGCGCGAGCTCAGCCCCATAGTATCACAAGTTGTAAATAACCTCGTCCTACAGCGTGTAGTCAGCCTTATCTAAGGCATTTACAAGTATTGTACTCAACCATAGACTGGTAAGGTTGAGTACAATTGTTTGGGTTGTTTATGAACCTTCAATATGTACCCTTGAAGATATTTTACAGTTGATAATGGCACACTTTCTATAACGTTATAGGTATACTTCATCATCATCAGCCTATAATGTCCCACTGCTGAGCACAGGCCTTCTTTCACAAATGAGGGTGAAAGGGAATGGGCAGATACTCTTTTGCATCTACGGAGGGGGCATCCTAACTAATATTGTGACTTTGTATATTTGTATGTTACGCCTTCACGCCCCAATTACTCAACGGATCATCATGAAATTTGGCATGCAGATAGCCTATGGTAAGGAGAAGGATATAAGCTGCTATTTATCCCGGTAACGCGGGTGAAACCGCGGGGGACAGCTAGTATTTTATATGGAGGAGTGCAGAAAAATATTTTTTAAACTTATTTTTTAATTAATTACGACCACAAATAATTTTAAATGACGTAACATAGTAGCGGCTAATAGCAGTAGTTATCTCTACTATACACTCGCCTCCTTATTAATAAATAAGGTTTAAGTCAAGTATAGTAACACCTAGGATTAAAATATATCTGTCACTTTCTAATGTCATATTATAATAAACAAAAAAATGACGCTATATATGACAATACCTGGGTATTACAAGACTGACTTACGCCTTATTTATCAATAAGGGGGTCGGAGGTTGGTCGGAGGCTTGTTCAAAATGAGCTGTGGCATTTAAATGACAAATGATCGTATTTGTATTGTTGCGAATAAACGTCTAAATACGCTTCTGATTTATTTGCTTCAGTTCATAATATATAAGTCACGTTATATATAAGACACACTCGCTCACCATCAGGTACACTGCAATAAGCATCATGAGGAGGCTAGTTGTATATCAACGCTTTTGCAATACTTTTTCTCTACATTAATTCTTACTGAATGAGCTACTACATCATTGTCGCGAGGTAGGAGCCTGGTGATCTGTGGTACAGGTTTTCCTAGTGCAGACACCAGTCTCTCACAAATTGTATCTTTTGCCCAAAGAATTTAAAACGTCCAGAAGGATAGTCGCCTCTATGGCAACATGAAATAAACAAGCCAGAATTGACAGTATTTGACAGCCGTGCGCAGTACGAACTGAGAGCGATTTGCTCAGGGAGCCCCTCAAGCGGAGTGAAATTAAATGTCATGCTTTAGTAAGGCGGATTATCCATCTGGGTAGAGGCACGATGCCCTATGAAAATCTTTGCTTTTGCCATACCTAAAATGCTCATTATTGTTTTTATTTACATGTAATTTGTGAAGAGAGAATAAATGATTATATTATTATTACTCTCCCAGGAGTCTGTTTAGACAAAGTAGTCGTGATACATTTCACCTCAAATTAATAAACAAATCTCAATAAAGCAAAGTGGTTTTAGTAGTAATAAATCTCGAATTAATTGGCATCCGCGCGTGGGATGTCAAACGACAGCACTGTCTGTCTGTAAGTCATTAATAATCACTACTGGCTGTCCACCTCGTCCAGTACTTGCGGAAAGAAATCTGCTAACGGAAAAGAAATTGCAATTATTTCGAAATATATGCTGTATGTTATATCTTAAGGTATCTACTGCATGTACAATATGGCGAGGAGGGCGATGGCTGCCACACGCGTCATACTTGTGAACAGGTGCTGCTTGTGGGGGCTGGTCTACTTAAGTTTGCTATTTATTTACTTATTAAATATTTTTTCAGTCTACTTTGTAATTTTGCCGCCGCGCCGGGGCACGCAATTGTTTTCAGTGCGATTAGAATGTAAATATTATGTAATGAATCTAAGCCTGTTTTGAAAAGAGTAATTGCTGAGTTTATTGCCGGCTCTTCTCAGCAAATGCAACCTTCCGAACCGGTATTAGAGTATTAGAGTCAGACTTTTCATAAGCGGCGAAAAATAGTCGATAAATAAACAATGTTTAGTTTAATAAATGAATCTTTGAATTTTTCGACTCTCCATTCTAATTCAATAGAACTTTGGACAGGTACGCTTAAATCCATTAGTCGAGAATGATAATTAGCACAATGGATAATCGATAGATCTATTTGGACATTGCGATTGCGAGCTTGCCCGACATCAAATGCACCGCAGTTTGTAGCAAGATAATCTATTCTGTATTCAACTATGGACGTGTCTTTGGAGTAATTACATCTGTGGGGTCTTCGAACCAATATTTATAGTTAGTATATATAAGTTCTCATAACAGAAGGTAATTTTTTATTTTGTTGGTTTAATTTATTTGGATAGGATTCGCAAATTCACCATAGTAATTGATGTAGCCATAGATAAATAAATAAAATATCCTGGGACATTCCTCACACACGGTCATCTGATCGCAAACTAAGCAGAGCTTGTACTATGGAAACCAGATAACTGATATACTACATATAATACTTTTTGTACACCCAGACTCAGGACATGTTCATGCACACAAATGTATGTCCCGTGTGGGAATCGAACCCACCACCTGTGGCACGAAAAGTAGAATATTAACCAACTGCGCCAACTGGCCCGTAAATGATGATATTATGAAGTCAAGAATAAACTGTCTCTCAAGATACTACAAAGTACAATTAAAAATGTTGGTATATTTGGAAACATTTTAATATAAATCACAACATAACACCCCTTACTATTCAAATTTATAATGATACAGATTAATTTTATCTATAGATAGATAGTCCTCAACCACTTTTACTAAACAAACTTTATTTAATTCCTGTTTTTCACCGCCTACCTCCACAAACGGCTCAGTTAGTATCGGGCGGTATCTCTGTTATAAATCAAATAATTATTGGCAATAGACAGACGGACAGGCTTTGTGACCACTGAGTGGGTAACACCGGTTATATGTAGTTATAGACTAGTAGGAGGTGCTGGCGTCGCCTGCATTTTAATCTTGTTATTGAAATTAAAATAGATGTCGTTAGTATACAGAATAAATAGGAGGGGTCCAAAAATTGATCCTTGCAAGACAATGATAGAATAAGTACGAAATTCAGCTTTGTTTTATTCTTAACTGTGTATAAAGTTCTAATTATAAGCTGAATTCGATAAGTAAGTAAAAAACTATCAAACACTATAGTCTCATTTATTTTATTTATCCTTTTTTACTTATTTTAAATTCTAGAGAGGAGGAGGAGGAGAAGAGAGGTAGAGCATAGCGTTTATTCGCTCAAAGAGCAGCTCGTCTGGGGAAGTACCTCCACCTTACAGAATACCGAATCCAAATAACACCTCTTTAATGTGGTGTTGTGTTCCTGCGGTGAGTAAGGTCGCCAGAGCTCCATGAGGAGGTGCTATGCTGGCAGGGTGTGGACCAGCGGTGTGGTACCGACGTAGGGCTGTGCAGGCACGGCATGTTGTTGCGGCGGTTAGGGAGACCCGGTGAAACGGCTGCCCGCTGGCCACCCGCAGGTTGTAGGGGTCCCGAACCCAGGGATCACATAATCTCCGCCCTGGGAGGCTGACCCGCCGCCTCGCGCATAATCCTTGGTGCAGTTGGTCGTGCCGGAGGAGGAGACCGGAGTGGACCCGGCCGACTGTATCAGGGGGGGACCGGGGGCCCTTCCAGCTGCCGCACCAACAAACTGTATCACCTGAGCAGCATTCTGTCGGAGTGACACTGTGCTTTGTCCCTTCCACTGCCGGCATAGCGACTCCTCTCAAAAATCTCTTAAACTCCTTTTAAAATAATGGCCAGAAGAAATAAAAGAAAGAGTTACTCAGCGGCTTCCCCGTCCATATTATCTATGGACTTTTGCAATATCAGGGGTCTTCATGCGAACATCAATGCAGTCCACCAACATCTGGAGACTGCACAGCCGACTCTGCTGTTTCTCACGGAGACTCAAATATCCTGCCCTGATGATCCATCGTATCTACACTACCCCGGGTACAAGCTGGAGCACAACTTTGTGCGCAACTTTGTAATAAGCAGACCTTGTATGAGGCTTGGACCACGGCCCAAGCTAATCAGGACCCTAAAATCTCTGATGCGAAACGCAAATTTAACGCTGCCTCGAGATCCAGTAAGCGAATGATTGCCAGGGCAAAGTTCGATTTCGTCGGCAGAATTGGTGAGAGACTAACTAGCCTTCCCTCTGGGAGTCGCGCTTTCTGGTCTCTTGCCAAAGCTGCTGAGGGAAACTTTTGCCAGTCGTCCTTGCCACCACTACGTAAGCCGGACGGGAACTTGGCCCATAGTGCTAAAGAGAAGGCTGACCTTTTAGGCTCTCTCTTTGCCTCGAACTCGACTTTGGATGATGGTGGCGCCACACCGCCTATCATTCCGCGGTGTGACAGCTCCATGCCAGAGATAAGCATTACCCAACGGGAGGTCCGGCGGGAATTGCTTTCTCTGGACATCCATAAGTCGAGTGGGCCAGACGGCATACCGGCAGTGGTGCTGAAGCGGTGTGCTCCTGAATTGTGTCCAGTACTAACGCGCCTTTTCGCGCTTTCCTACACCAAAAAGGAAGTCCCGTCTTCGTGGAAGACTGCCCATGTGCACCCAGTGCCCAAAAAGGGTGACAGATCAGACCCGACGAATTACAGGCCTATCGCCATCACCTCCCTTCTCTCCAAAGTCATGGAGCGAGTGATCAACACGCAGCTTTTGAGATACCTGGAGGATCACGATTTGTTGAGCGACCGACAGTATGGCTTTCGCCACAGTCGCTCAGCTGGTGACCTCCTTGTGTATCTCACGCACCGTTGGTCACTCGCCATCGAGAGTCAAGGTGAGGCATTGGCAGTGAGCCTAGATGTGGCGAAGGCGTTCGATCGGGTCTGGCACAGGGGTCTTCTAACGAAGTTACCATCATACGGGCTTCCCGAGGGATTGTGCAAATGGATTTGCCAGCTTTCTGTCCAGCAGATGCATAAGAGCCGTCGTCGACGGTAGCTGCTCCGATAGCATGGACATAAATGCTGGCGTTCCGCAAGGCTCTGTGCTGTCCCCAACACTGTTCCTACTGCATATCAATGATATGCTGTCTATTGACGGCATTCATTGCTATGCAGACGACAGTACAGGGGACACCCATTACACGGGCCGTGCAAATATCCCTCGTTCCGAGGTTGAGGAAAGCCGCGAACGGCTGGTGTCTGAAATCGAGAGTACACTAACTAGTGTCTCCGATTGGGGTCGACTAAACCTAGTCCATTTCAACCCCACCAAGACCCAAGCCTGCGCGTTCACCGCTAAGAAAACCCCATTTGCTGTGGCTCCACAGTTCCAGAACACGTCCCTGAACATCAGCACAAGCATTGGGATCCTTGGCGTCGACATTTCTAGCGACGTTTTGTTCCGAAGTCACTTAGAAGGTATGGAGGTGCAAGGTGGATGACACCTCCATTTAAAAGGGACATACAAAATGGTGACCCCGACGTGATATGAACACGCAACCTTCTGATATGGAGTCTTTTTACAGTCTACTGGTTGATTGCAGAAACCACCGTCTACATGACAATCTGACGTCACTATCTATCACGGGTACTACGAAGAAGTCTGCCCAGGATATCACGTCAGTGAAAGCGGTATCGGGGGAATCAGCCTATCACCAAATATTACGTGAGTACCCGGAGATTACACGCCCCGCTGGTACGCAGCGGCCCATAAAACATAGTACGGTCCACCATATTCGTGTAACGCCTGGTCCGCCTGTTAGTAGTCGTCCTCGTCGGCTACCGCCAGATCGCCTGAAAATTGCTCAGAAAGAGTTCGACGACATGCTCCTGAGTGGTACAGCCCGACGGTCTGACAGCGCATGGTCTTCACCACTTCATTTAGTACCTAAAAAGGATGATGGTTGGAGGCCATGTGGAGATTACAGAGCGCTTAACGCGCGAACGGTGCCTGACAAATATCCAGTAAGGCATATTCAGGATTTTGCACATCTGCTAGCTGGAAGTAAAGTATTTTCAAAAATAGACCTCATAAAGGCCTATAATCAAATTCCTATTTACATGGATGATATACCAATGACAGCAATCACGACCCCGTTCGGATTATTTGAATTTACTCACATGACGTTTGGTTTGCGAAATGCAGCCCAAACCTATCAGAAGGTTGCGTGTTCAGATCACGTCGGGGTCACCACTATGGAGGTGCAAGGTGGATGACACCTCCATTTAAAAGGGAAGATCTTCCGCCAGGCTGGGACATCGTGCCTGGGGACCGCGGTCCAACTGTACATGTCGGACAGTTGTATATATGCAGATTCTCGAGAAAACTTCGCCAGCGCGATGCAGGATTTAGGCGCGAGGCAGGATAATGTGGCGCCACGCCATCTATCTTTCCGTGTGTGAACTATCTCGGTGTTACTGATAGATGGCTGATAGATGTCGCTACATCGGCAAGGTAAAGCTGGCATCCAGAAAGCTCGGAGTGCTCAACAGAGCGAGGCAGTACTTCACATCGGGGCAAAGGCTGCAACTTTACAAGTCGCAAGTCCGGCCTCATATGGAGTACTGCTGTCATCTATGGGCGGGCGCACCTGGATACCAGCTTGATCCTTTAGATTCGGTTCAACGACGTGCCATAAGAATTGTCGACGATCCCGAGCTCACAAGCGGTTTAGAGCCCCTCAGTCTGAGGAGAGACTTTGCCTCCTTATGTGTGTTCTACCGCTTGTACAACGGACGGTGTTCTGAAGAATTGTTTAAGATGATGCCCACGGCTACTTTCTACCATCGCAACTCTCGCCATCGACGGGGAGTCCATCCTCACATATTGAAACCTGAATTGTTTCGTACTGTGCGGGCTCAAAGGAGCTTCCTTCCGCGGACGCTCAGACTGTGGAATGAGCTCCCCGCCGTGGTTTTCCCAATGGAGTACAGCATGGGGTTCTTCAAAAGGGGTGTGAAGAGATTTCTGCAGGGTCGGCAACGCGCGCGTGATACCCCTGGTGTTGCAAGCGTCCATAGGCTACGGTAACCGCTTACCATCAGGCGGGCCGTATGCTTGTTTGCCACCTAAGTGGTATAAAAAAAAAAAAAAAAAAAAAACTTTTTTTTTTAATTTACAACAAATATGTACAAAATACAATCTATATAAAGAAAATTTCCTCAAGCCTGCCGCTGCTTCCGATTAACGGCAAGGTTCCCAGAAGGCTGGCAGCGTTTCCTCTTTGGATAGCCAAGCTGACGCGTTGGCGGAAAAAGCGCCCCGCCCGCTGGTCTCCGGAGGTCTCGATCAGTTATGATGACAAGGTGCGAGCAAAACGGCGAGATTCGGATCCCCACGGTCCCATGGTCTCAACCGCAAAAGGCATAAAAATATAATTGTGTCCAATCGATGCATATTTTTTGAATTTTGAATTAACTCTTTTAAAACATAGACATAGGTACAATCGTACAATGTAAGAATGCTTTGATTTAAAAATATCAATACGATATCAATGACTTACAAACTTTGTCACAATCTTTTGATATAGATAGATTTTGATCCTTAGTTCCGATATAAGGAGAATTATGTATCCTAAAGCAGGTACAAAATCATGATTTTGTTGTAGATACAGAACTAGTGTACAAGCTCTGGTCTAACTTGTCGCGGTACAGTAAAAGATATGTTTCTGTGCAAGCCTGTTCGGTGATACATTGTCAGATTTGGTTAAAGATGTAAGATTTGAGATATCTAACCTGCTACGGACTACTTTCATGCTTCTAATTTCTTTATGCAGCTTACCAATCTCTTGTTTTTCCATTGTTATACATTGTTTGTGATCATCTATCACTTTTTCATTTGTAATTATTGTTAGTTTAGGTTTTTTTTCTCCTCCTAAAACATGTTTGCTGATTTTTATAATAATGATAAGATGGAATGATATGGGCTTTGGTTATAGTCTGGAATCCTTCGTTTAAAAAAAAATTAATTCTTTATCAAAATAATAATTCTTGTGGATACGGTGCATTTTAAGATAAGGCGGCATTAACCTTTTTGATATTTCATGTATAAGTAAAGTACCTAAAATAAGTACAATAGTACAGAAGGTATTATAGGAAATAGGCGAAACTTATTCAAGTCTACAGTTACAAACTAGGAAACGCGGCAACACCTGTATCTTGCTAAGATTTGTCACTGACCGAGGATATTATCGTTTCATGAGTAGGGGGTATTGTTGTATTATCCCATTATATTTTTTTTATACGACTATAATTCGGCAAATATGTATACGGCCCGCCTGAGCGTAAGCGGTTACCGGAGTGGTACCGTTATGAACGCTTGTGATGCCGCGGGTGCAGCATCACAAGGGACTGTCCCTTACCAACCTTTCCCCCCTCACATGCAGGAACACAATATTATTATTTGGCTGCGGTATCATGTAAGGTGGAGGTATACTTCCCCAGTCGAGCTGCTCTTTGATCAAAAATTGGTATGCTCTACCTCTCTTAAAACAAATATAAAATTTGTTTTTACTCCGTGACTTTTTATTCGTCTTAGAAACGCAGCCCACATAATGTACCCAAGGAATAGGTAATAATCTTTTTTTTTAACATTAAAAAAAAAAAAAAAAAACATTATGACGTAGATTTAAACACCCTGTTATGAGCGCAGTCTACTCGACTCGTGCTCTGGGTTCGTATTTTATACGTAAACTTTTATTATTAACTCAATTTTTCATAATTCAATTGTACCTTTCCATTGGTTACATTAAATGGGCTGCGTTTCTAAGACGAAGAAAAAGTCATGGTGTATATTCCTATATTTCTTATTAATTACAAATTCCCACGTCATTCATTCTAGGCACTAAACATTCGATAAATTGACCATCTATATGTTTATAATTAATATTTAGAAAGTACCTATGAGATACGTGATTGTAGCCCGCCCCGCGGCTCCGGGCGAGTATTAATTATGATTTATTTATATTTGTACTACTAAAATCAATATTTGGATTTGAACCACCCACGGTTGACCACAGTATGGCTAAGGCCGGAGCAGTAAAATAACTTCGTAATTAATTCAAAGTCAGATAATGAATAGAAAGAATATTTAATTTCTTAATAATGTTTCAAGAACAAGTTCAGCTTACCTATAGCTGTCCTACATTTAAACTGTTTTTTTTTTTTGTTTTTTTTTGTTTTGGTAAAAAAAAACTATAAATGTGTGGATTCGCAGGATTTTCATTTCCTGCGAAGATTTCAAAATAATAATATATAAAAATAGTAACTACAATCAGAATAGATCAGACCTACACACATTATATTATTTTATACTTTACAGAACTGGAGTCGATTTTATTTTTTGTGAACAATTAAATAATTTACTTTCCTAAGTGACAAAATATATAATTAAAAGCAATACTATCAGCATCACAAGATTTAGCTGAACCAAGTATTATAGTTATGTCGACAGAAGAGCCCCATAATTATCAAAAAACAAACGTAAGAAATCGAATTTTACTTATAAAACGAATACAATTTACTATTTAGCTTACATACCAACTGTGCCCGACGGTATCAGTAATAAGTTACGAAACAAGTAATTAAAAATAAAAAAAATACTTTACTATCGCTTGTTAAATATGTAAATGATACCGTAAAACATGCTCCGACTATTTTTTGTTATAATATGTGTAATATAACGGTGCGATTGATTCTGACGAGAATGTCAAAATTGTCGACTCCGAAACTGAGACTTGCTAATTATTTAGCAGTCTTCCCACGCTTTTTAGAATGGAATGGCAGGTATTTTTTTTTATTTGTTATGAACTTATTTGTTTATATGGAACTAGCAGACCCCCGCGGTTTCACTCGCGTTCGTTTTTTTTGCGCGGAACACAAATTGTTTTAAGTAGCTAAGATACTCCTTATAACATCAGCTATGTACCTGAACAGACAGAAGAAAATATTTAAAAACTCAATCCGATTTTAATAGTTGAACTCACATAAAAGCTTGGTGTAATGTGCAACCTCTTTAAAATTGGAATGTCAAATATAAAAGAATATTTGAATCAAAAACACACAGTATTGATATCAACTTCGATGCAAATCACCCTTAGCCCCTAAAATAACTTTCAACCCCTTTTTAACCCCGTTAGGCGATGAGTTTCAATAAAATACGAAACACGTCTTCTGTTAAAGAAAGTTTATGCAAAACTTGAAGTAAATTGAATCAAGGAATCACGTTGTCCCATACAAACTTTGCCCCCATTTTTCACCCCCTTAAGGGTAGAATTTTGGAAAATCCTTTCTCATCGGATGCCTACGTCATACAAAGAACACACCCTCCAAGTTTCGTTGATCGAAGTGTGCGTTGATCCATCAGTCAGTCATTCAGGACAAAGCATTTTATATATATAGATGACATGCAATTTATAAAATTGTAGGGAAATTGTGAGATAAATTTCTGTTTCTTCAAGAGTAGTTTCACCTAAACCCACCCCACGACATCATTCATCATCAGCATGCGGTTCGGGAGGATGTGTCGCAGTGTTGCCAGTGGCCGATAGTCAAAAGCAACATGAGACAGCTCAAAAAGTAACATTCTCACGAGAAAAGTAACATTATCTTATTTTATGTAGAAAACGACACTAATAATGTAAATGGCACTTTATTTCACATAAAAATCTTCACTTCTATTTGTTAAGATTCAAAAAAATCATAACAATTGTATTAATTCCCTAAGTAGAAAAGAAAGAAGAAATCCAAAAATAGCTATCTTTTTAATTTCTTCGATTGCGATAAACAGAAAGAAAATGGACGATGGCTAAAAATCAAGTGCACCATCGCGACGAACGAGAATTTCCTTGGGAGCGTTTCACGGTTATTTCATGTCTGCTGGAAAATATTTGAATATTTTTTATTAAGTCAAAAGTAACGTAAAAGTAACATTTTGAGTCGTGTAACATGGAGGTAACATGAGTAGGTCAAAAGTAACGTAAAATGTTACAAAAGTAACATTCTGGCTACGCTGATGTGTCGGCAACGCGTGAGCTATACCCTATAGGTAACTATAGGCTACAGTAACCACCTTTAATCAGACGGGCCGTATACTTTTTTGCTATTTAAGTAGAATAAAATCTTATGTTTTACCGGAATAAAAAGTTCCTATGTTTTAATCTAAAGTACTGTGTGCATCCAAATTCACTATCCTTGTCGATACTATACATCATTGCAGTCTAAACGAATGTAAAATAAGTCACAACTCACAAAGGCTAGGACAAGTCTGTCGCGTCGCCCGCCGTGTGTGAATTATTGCAGCCGCGTCGCGCTTCGCCGCTAATTGCGCCGCGCGTTACCGACTCTGTATTAATTACATGTGCCCACACCGCGCGTGCTTGTTGCGCTACTGCTTTGCTATTTATTTACTTGGTTTCAGTTTGTCATATTGTCGTTTACAGTGGATATGTTTTGTTCTCGTGTTTGCTGCCGGCATGGCTGTGCTGGAAAATGCATGGTATCACTACAATATTCTATTCTGGTGATGATTGACGATTCTGATGTAAATCGCACTAAACAAATTTTAGTCACATCACATCTCTTTCTTGCGAACGAATTAGTCTTTGTCGTCTTCATTTGCGGGTATTTAGACGTAAACGCGATAGATGGCGACTTAATTTATATTGAAAACAAGCATTGGACTAATTTGACTGGACTAAATTTCTTACATCCTCTTCTTAAGTTCTTTGTTAGAAAGAGACATAGTGAGACTAAAATTAGTTTAGTTGTAAACAACAGAATCAGCACCAGTGCAATTCTGATGCAAATTCCACGATACCAAACACCGAACAATAGCAAATGCAGAATACAGTCATAGTATCATAATTGGAGCAAAATAAGTGACACAAGTATGAGTGAAATGTTATAATGGCGCGAAGTTCCGTTGTTGACAGTGTGCTGTGACAAACTACGTGCTTCCGGAGCGTAAATGGCGTCCGTAACGGTACCGTTTTGTTTACCGTGAGAAAAGTAGTTTGGGACATATTGTTGTAGTCTGAACTAATGCATGTATATTGTAATATGGTTGTGATTCGACGTAGGTATAGCGTCCCCTTACTCTGTCGTCCTACATGCCACTTTACCGGACGGATTTTTCCGACCGACGGAATCCAGTTCCTACTTTTGTAGAAGCGTTGACTAGTCCATAGGCTAGGCAAATAGGGCCAAGCTATATACAGGGATGCGTGTCTGCAACAGTTGATTTTCCTTAGTGTTCCAAATATGTGTACGGTAAAGGGTTCAGAGCCAGTAGACAAGATGGTTATATCGACAATCGTTATCGGCAGTAAACGATCAAACTTTGTATTAGATGACGATGGTCGACAACCATCTTTTTTATTTTTTTCGGTGTCTAAAGTGTGATGCAGCCAACATGTTTGTATGGTTAGGTTGATCATTCAAGCTTGCATCTTATGTTCCGTTTGGAACGTCATTTTTTGTGTGTGTTCAAGACTAGAAATCTTTTAGAAAATAAAATCCTTTTAAAATAAATATGTAATGCTGTCCTAATTAGTAAGGATCACTTGAGAACGGGTGGACAGATTTGGGAATTTCTTTACGCAATGAATGAGAAGTTGCCCGGAAAATTTGAAATTCTAGGAAAATTGCTTTTTCCTGGGCTTTTCTTTGAACTCGTCACTATAACTTTGAAGCGCTCGTGGTGTAGATCGGTATCTGGATGGGTGACCGCCTAGTGGTATTTCAAATCGAGCGTTCCCATGCTTCTGAAGGCACGTACAGCCGTTAGTCCCGGTTATTACTTAATTGGGATAGGTAGTCGTTAAGCTAGTTGGAGGCCTTCTAGGCGGCTTGAAAACTCCAACAGTAGCTTTACCACTAGCCGACCTCCACCGATCCGCAGTGGGCACGCGTGGTGGAGTATCTGCCCTTTCCCTTTCAAACTAATTTGTGTAAGGAGGCCTGGGTTCAGCCGTGGGACATTATAATGCTGATGATGACCATAACTTACGATTCGTACGATGGAGTATCACAGTATATATTAATATGTTTTGTTGGTGCAGGTGCAGTACATCAGGCGGCGTGTCCCTGGGCGCTCACCTGGTGTGCGCGAAGGCGGCCGGGCTGACGGAGAAGCAGCGCGCCATGTGCCGCGCCTCTCCCGCCGCCATCGCAGCCATCGGAGACGGACTCAGGTACACACCATCACAAACCTTTTTTTTTTTTTTCTTGTGGAATTCCTCATAGGGTACCCTACCGCCCCGGGGGTAGCGGCCGGGTTATACCGGCTAAAACCTCACGGTGGTCGCCATCTGCACTGTAGAGAGGGGGGCGGGCTCTCGTGCTGAAAGCGTACCTGCTCACCCCTCCAAGCGCGGCGCTTTGATAGCTCGTCCCGGGGGAAGTCTGACACCTCCCCCCAGCACCCTCGCTGTGCTATCGCACGATGAGTCGTGACCACATCGACCCATCGTCCTCCTTGAGGGCCCATCACACACCTAGAACCATCAATGAGGTGTAATACATTTGTGTGCAGTGTCATTTCTGTTTTTTCTTTTTCTTTTTACTGTGTAGGCCTGTATTTGACTGCAAACTCACTATGGTAAGAGATGATGTCGTCGAAGGTAGTAAGCACTTAAAGCCTAGAAGGAACTGGCTCTCTAGTGCTGTCGGAACACACCTATAGGTGCTTGGCGACAGATTTTCAACTTGAGGGTAGAAGTCAGCCAGATGGGCACTACAAAGTAACTCAGTGCTTTGATTTCCTCCGAAAACTCAGGATTAGAACCCGGGGCCTTCGTCCCGATATCATCGCCATAAAGTCTGTAGGTCACGGTTCAGGACCCTAAGCCCATTTGAGTCCCCTCAGCGTTCACCGATCTTTCACGTAATGGCGTAAGTCCTCTCTGTAATGTAATGCAACCTTCCGAACCGGTATTAGAGTCAGACTTTTCATAAGTGCCTGCGAAGGTCTATTTGAATAAATGATTTTGAATTTGAATTTGAATCTGTCTCTTTCTAGCTAGATTTACTCACTACCATCCCAAGGGAACCTTCCATCCCCTTTCGATTAAAGATGAACTCTCAATTAACCGTACTAGCTCACCTCTGATCCTTAGTAACTCACTCCCAAATACAAATTACATTACATGAAACCTCAATTCTTTGAGTAGTTACAAGCACAGACGGACCGACCGTCCTTGATCAATGATCATTAGCTGTCTAAGTACTCATTAAGTGGTGCATCCAGACTTCGATATCTAAATGGCAGTCGTTAGGAAGAATAACTGGAAGCCTGCAAGAAACACTGATATAATCGCGTGACAAATATTAAGTGCAGAATTTCGGGATAAAGTCAATCACTTTTATGTAGTATTTATCTGCTCTGAGCTTTTATCTTGATTAATACATTAAAGTTATATTTATGTAACTAGCTGAACCCCGCGGTTTCACTCGCATATGGTTCTAATTTCTTTGCGCTAAATACTAAACCCCTTATTCATAATGAAGTTATCTAACGTTGATCAGATCAGATCGCTTAAGCGATAAGGCCGCCTATATTGTATAACTTCCTTAATGTGTATTTTTGTTACTTGTTATATGTCAGTCTATACAATAAAGAATATTTCATTCATCAGCTAAAACTCTAAAGTCTTTATCTGACACGTGACATTTGATGATCGAAAGAGTAAGACGGAGGACACTATTACACTGATTTAGTTAAAAAGCGATTATGAAGGGGGATATTCTTTTTCTTAAAACAACACAGCCTCAGTTTCTTCTAATAACATCAGATATCTGCCAGTGAAAGTCCCGTTAAAATTGTTCCAGCCGTTCGAAGATTAGCCAAACCAACAGACAGACAGATATTCTTTTAGGTTTTTTTTATACCACTAAGGTGGCAAACAAGCATACGGCACGCCTGATGGTAAGCAGTTACCGTAGTTTATGCACGCTTGCAACACCAGGGGTATCTTTTACTCGCGCGTTGCCGACCCTGAAGAAATCTCTTCACACCCTTTTTGAAGAACCCCATGCTGTGCTCCAATGGAAAACCACAGCGGGAATTGTTTTTTTTTAATCAAAATAAAATAAATATACTTTCATTATAATGTTCAGAAGCGCTCGTGGTGTAGCACGAATAGCCGTTCTTAATCGATCGGCAAAGTTAAGCTACGTCTGTCGTGGTCCGTACCTGGATGTGGGTGACCGTCTAGTGGTATTTCATATCGAGCGTTTCCGTGCTTCGGAAGGCCGTTGGTCCCGGTTATCACTTAATTGTGATAGTCGTTAAGCTAGTTGGATGCCTCCTAGGCGGCTTGACAAATTCCAACAGTAGGTTGACCACTAGTCTACCTCCACCAATCCGCAGTGGACACGCGTGGTGGAGTATCTGCCCATTCCCTTTCACCCTGATTTGTGAAAGGAGGCCTGTGCTCAGCAGCGGGACATTATAGGCTGATGATGATGATGATGATGATGATATGTTCAGAAAAAAGCTGTTAGTTAGACATTACAAACAGACACTCTTATTTGTATCTATAGATGTAAGGAATGATGGTGTACGTTGTCAAGCTATAAGTAACATGTAAATGTGGATGTGTCGCAGGATGGCGTACGCGGAGTGCCGCGAGCAGCTGAGCGGCCGCCGCTGGAACTGCTCCGGAGTCGGGGACGGCAACCACTACGGGCATGTCATGCCGCTAGGTCAGTCCTGACGTAAATTTTGATCCTTAGCCCGTTTTCACACGAGACGATAACTACACCAAGAATATGTGGAAGACGAGAATATATGGTTGTAGTAGCTTCTCTCTGCACTGGCATCCCCCCTGGCTAAGTGACAATTGTATAAATAAGCATAATAATTATGTGGTAATTTATTGTATATTTGGAAAAAAGCTGTTATATGAAAAGATCTTCCACGACTAAAAATAAGAAAAAAAAAAGCCTTGCTAAGTTTCTTGCCTGAGTCTTCTCAGTTTAAGTGTATTTCGAACCGGTGGTAAATTCAACTGTTACCAATTTAACGTTCATAAGTGCCTTACCAGGACCTAAATTGAATAAAAAACTTTTTGATTTTGATTTTGAAACGGGCTTAATGTTCAAAATAAAAAAAAACTGGGGCATTCCTCACACACGGTCATCTGATCCCAAACAAGCAAACATCCCGCCTGATGGTAAGTGAGTACCGTAGCCATTTGGACTTGCAGCACACGAGACATCACAAGCGTTACCGACCACCCTTCCCCTTATCCCAACGAGCTTTAGCAACCTTACTCACGCGCGGTATTCTATAAGGCGCAAGCCAAACTCGTAAGACGGGGCGCAGACACGCACGCACATGTCAAAGCAATTTCTACCTTATTTTTCTTTCAATGCGATTCAAAAGTGTAAATGTCGCAGCCATGTCTTTCGTCCACAGCCGTCGCGCGTTGTTTGTATCGTATTAAAAGAATGCTAAGGTTGAAATTGCTTTCACATGTGCGTGCGTGTCTGCGCCCCGTCTTACGAGTGTGGCTTGTGCCTAAGGTGGAGGTACTTCCCAAGTCGAGCTGCTCTTTGAGCGGATAAACGCTACGCTCTAATTATTTGATTTTTGTTACAAAGTATAGTAACACAGAATTATTTTAATTTGTAAACAACAAAATCGCCTCCATCCACAGATTCCCTAGCTATCTGAATCACAAATTGCACAAACAAGAATGCATGGTGCCCCACGGCGTATAACCTAGACCTCTGTCCACCTATAAAACAAAGGTACCTGTTACGAGCGATAAATCAAGCGGGACCGCGGGTCACGACTAGTGGCCAGTGGGTGCCGGTGGGCGGGTGACGTCACGACATAGATCGATGCGGGTATCGAGTCAACATTTTAATTCAAAGTTAGGGGCTAGTTCGACAAGTTGTTTATGTTGTTTGTTTAGCAGGTTAATGAGTTTAAACATTGATCAAGCGATTTTCTTGGACATTAATAGGTATTTTTTTTTCATTAACCGACTTAAAAAAAAGTAGGTGTTCAAATCTGTTTAGATTTTTTTTTATGTTTGTTACTTCATTCCGTCATTTATTACCCGATTTGGGAAATTCTTTTTTTTTTGGAAGGGTGCACTAACCGTTAGGTTCCATTGTCATCAGGTCAGGATATGAATACTTTTTTAGTGTACTTTGAAGTCGGTTTCACAGTCGGTTTAAGTTTTTTGTAAAGTATACCTAGCAGTAAGACCGCCATACTCTGTTAAATACAGGTGGATACTTTGTTGCCATATAACATTTTTTTTTAGATTGCCACCATAAGTTGGGTCTGAGTTATTTTAATTTACTCAAAAATCACATACGTTAACGATTCGATACGTCGAAGTTCTTTATGCTAAGACTACCTGTAGACAACAAGTCACAACAGACGGACCCGTGAGACGGACAGTCGGAGTGTTCGTGTGACAGATAGACGACACGACGCGACACCCACACTGACACGTGATTTATACAACACCGCTAATTGAACAAGTGTTCGTACCTTTACACGTCACGACATTGTATCGTGTCATTGTCGTCACGTTGCATATAATAATAATACTCATGAGAAATCGGTTGCAGTACTTTCCTTCAAAAAACAAAACTCGTAAATTATAGCGAGTTCTGTATAGCCCCTGTTATTAACAATGAACTTCCAAAACTTATTTGTGAAATAAAAAATATGCATGAGTTCAAAATATTAAATGTTATTTATTTATTTAACTAAATAGAAAAAAGAAGAGAAGAAATAGAAATACTATTTGCGACCACCGGTCGCTGCGAGTTGCGTGCTAATATAATGTGTGCTAATATAATACAATATCTTTTGTCCAATTACGCACGATGGGGACTCCTTGCCAGTTTGGAGTCCATTGATATTCTGCGCTGAGTGAATGTGCTATTTTGCTAACAAAAATTTTTTAAATCTTATTTTTTCATGTGTGTTTTAAATAAATGATTTACTATCATTATTTATTTATTGCACAGTATATGATTTTCTCAATAAAACTTTAAAATAGATCATTGGCATTAACGGGATATTTTTAAATGAAGAATCTTCATTAATATTTAATAAAATATAAATCAATCAAGTTTTTTTATTAGAGAAATACGAATGCTTTATAACATTTTGTATAAACTCGTAGTTCGTATATAGTCGTAAACAACTATATACGAACAATCATAAAATCGTGACATATAAACAGCCTCATCACCTGGCGCACTATAAGTTTACAGCGCGACTGTCAGCTCAATTAAACAGCATTTTGTTTATTTATTTTACCACCGTGTTAATGAGTGGACGCACCAAGCACGGGCCCCAATAATAGGGTCACCAGTATAATGAAAAGTTATGGAAAAGTCTTGTGATGATTCGGTTATGTCCTGATAAGGCACAGTTGACACAGTTATGATCGTTACGGTTGACTCTTCCACGCCCGGTTCAAAATTCAAAATCATTTATTCAAATAGATCTTCGTAGGCACTTATGAAAAATCTGACTCTAATAATCTAATACCGGTTCGGAAAGTTCGATAACTCAGTGGAAAACTCGAGGCTGTATTCAATGTGAATAACTTTGAATGCAGCCTGGTACTATCTAGTACCTGCCACAGAATATGCCACAGATTTCAAAAACTGTGTTCTCGGATTTATTAGCTTACCTTCTATCAATTTCCCCTGGAAGACTCTACAGTCTTCACACAAAACACAAGTTGAAAAAAAACATGCAAACAAAGTTTAAATAAAATCCAGAGTATCCCAACGTATGGTAACCCTTGTGTAGCAGCTGACAGTCCGTATGTTTGACAGATCACACGTGTATATAAGGTCCTAATAAATTAGTGAACTTCCTCTTGAGGGATGAATGTATAGGTCATTAGTAATCAAAAAATAATCCGAGAGAAAAAAAATAAAAAATCCTATACTGTCTCTATGCAAATCAAAGAGTTTTTTTTTTTTTTTTTTTTTTCCTCGGATTGTTTTTCTAATATTATTTTTTGATTACTAATGACCTATACATTCATCCCTCAAGAGGAAGTTCACTAATTTATTAGGACCTTATATAAATTAATTTCCACATTATAAACGTCTGAGGCCGTCGAAAGCTGGCTCAGTGTTGTTTGATCACAATCAGAATGTAAACATTTATGTTTATGACGTAGCGCGATATAAAACGATATTTTCTGTATACATATCGTAAAACGACTGACTTATTGAAAGATGCTCTAATACCGCAGCCAGATAACTTTATGTTGTGTAAAGTTGTGTTCCTGCGCGTGAGTAAGGTCGCCAGAGCTCATAGGGGAGGGGGGAAAGGTTGGTAACGCGTGAGCGATGCTTTTTGTGTTGCGGTAACCGCTTACCATCAGGCGGGCCGTATGCTTGTTTACCGACTTAATTGTATATAAAAAAAACTGCTTACACAGTTTGAAGGGTCGAGAAGCTTGGTATTTTACACAATTTGTGTGCAATATTAAAAGTTTGTGTAAAATAAAAACTGTTTTATCTTAAAAATCGAAACAGTTCCTTAACCAACCATTTTCATATACATAGTTTTAAATGTGTGCACTCGGAGCCGGGGTGGTTAAGGGCGATCGTCTCCCCCTTTGCAGTTACGAACTATAACTTTCATGCTTACTTCTTAAGGACAAAATCTTGTCCAATCCGAAACCTAACAAACACTCTTCCTGACATTTTTCATTAAATTCAAAAAAATATAAAAGACACTCGACATACAATACAATACAATACAAAAATTCTTTATTATTTACACAAAAACACACAATACAAAAATAACAAAATAAAATAGAAAGTGTAAACAATTAAGGCGGCCTTATCGCTGAAGCGATTTCTTCCAGGCAACCTAGGGCAATAGGATACATATAAGATAGGTGGAGCAGTAAATATATTATATATACCTACATAAAAATACCTACTTAAATAAAGTTCAAAAACCTAATACTTAAATTAAAACATTTAGATAAACTAATATATATTATACGTATATAAAAATATATATTTAATATATATATATATATATATATTATAATTAAAATAGACAATATAGAAAAACAAATAAATAGAAAAGAATAAAAATATAATATATACAGTAATAGTAATAACATAGGGGTGTAAAAGTATGAAGTAAAGTTTAAAGGGCGAGAAAGTGAGAGAAAACAAGTGTCTTAAAAGAATCCACTGTTCAAAGTGACCAACCTGCCCAAATGTAAAAGTTAAATGGAGTATCTTAGCTTCACCCGCATGTTGATGCCTCCCCTTTTTAGGGTTCCGTAGCCAAATGGCAAAAAACGGAACCCTTATAGATTCGTCATGTCTGTCTGTCTGTCTGTCCGTGTATGTCACAGCCATTTATTTCCGAAACTATAAGAACTATAATGTTGAAACTTGGTAAGTAGATGTATTCTGTGAACCGCATTAAGATTTTTACACAAAAATAGAAAAAAAACAATAAATTTTGGGGGTTCCCCATACTTAGAACTGAAACTCAAATTTTTTTTTTCATCAAACCCATAAGTGTGGGGTGTCTATGGATAGGTCTTCAAAAATGATATTGAGGTTTCTAATATCATTTTTTTCTAAACTGAATAGTTTGCGCGAGAGACACTTCCAAAGTGGTAAAATGTGTGTCCCCCCCCCTGTAACTTCTAAAATAAGAGAATGATAAATCTATAAAAAATATATGTAAACGCCTCACCTCAAGAGCAATCAATGGATCAATCCTCAATATTGCTATGATATTATTGTAGGCGTTTAACGAGTGGTCTATGAACCTTTGAACATTTAATTAAAATCGTCATCAGCTGTCGTACCAAACAGTTTGTTTTTGCTACATTTTTATCAATACAGTTTATATACAGTTAATTTGAGTTTTATTGAAGCTCCATTATGTCCACGTGAGACATAAATTGGCGACCGTGACAGGACTGTATTATGCAAGCAAAATTAATGCTGCAAAGCCTGTGGCATCGAAAAATTGAATGGGATGAACCAGTCCCAAATGATACTAAAGATCTATGGATTAATTTATCTCAAAACTTACCTGTTCTCTCCACACTACAAATTCCTAGGTATGTACACTGTGACTCACCTACAGAGGTCGAAATTCACTCTTTCAGTGACGCATCACAGGTTGGCTACGGCGCATGTGTTTACATGCGGACGGTTAACGTCAATGGTGACGTCACAGTGAGGCTTTTGTGCTCCAAGTCCAAGGTAGCTCCGTTGAAGCCGACTTCCATCCCTCGCCTAGAGCTCTGCGCCTCGCTCCTTGCAGCTCGGTTGTGTAAAACAGTCACAGATTCTATTCGCTATACTCCTGATCGTATATTCCACTGGTGTGACTCCAGTGTAGTCCTGGGGTGGTTGTCAGGTAATCCTACTAAATTAAAAACTTTCGTGGCAAATAGAATTGGTGAAATCCAAGAATTAACCAATTTTCCGTCATGGAGATACGTGCCCACAGCCGAGAACCCAGCTGACCTGATTTCTAGGGGTGTCAACCCTAGTCAACTGCCAAATTTATCATTGTGGTGGCGCGGTCCTAATTTTTTACTAAATGATCACACAAGATGGCCTACTTTAAAACCACAAAAACTAAATAATTTACCTGAAACTAAATCTATAATTACAACACTAACTGGAACCATATTTAGGCCTGTAGTTAAATTTGAACGATTTTCTAAATTGAATCGATTAAAAAGAGCATTTTGCTATGCTATACGTTTTATTAAATACGTCAAAACTAAAAAAATAACTACAGGGGATTTAACTCTTGACGAATTAAATGATTCCTTTAATAATCTTTGTTTTATATCTCAACAAGAAACTTTTTCTAATGAATACAAAATTTTATCTAAAAAACAAACTTTAAACTCAAAATGTAAAATTTTATCCTTATCACCCTTTGTTGATGACAATAATTTAATTAGAGTAGGTGGTAGGATAAACAATTCAGACTGTCCAGATGAAAAAAAACATCCCATACTCCTACAATCATCTCATTATTTCACAAAATTATTTTTTGAATACGAGCATCTTCGTAATTTGCATGCCGGCCCTCAGCTACTGTTGGCAACAGTAAGAGAAACTGTGTGGCCACTTTACGGTAGACGTCTCGCCCGAAATGTCGTAAACAATTGTGTGATTTGTCGCCGCGCTCAAGGTAAGACTTTATGCCCTAAAATGGGAGATCTTCCAGCTCAACGTGTTACCACAGACTTTCCCTTTAACTCTGTAGGTATGGATTACGCTGGGCCGTTCTTTGTTTTGAGTCGGAAAGGTCGTGGCGCTAAAGTGAGTAAATGCTACTTATGCATTTTTGTGTGTTTGCGTTACAAATGCGTACATTTGGAGGTCGTGAGTGACCTTTCTAAAGATGCGTTTGTAATGACATTACGTAGATTTGTGTCTCGCCGCGGTAGGCCGGCCGAATTATTTTCCGACAACGGACGCAATTTTGTAGCCGCTGCTAAAGAACTCAACTCATTCCTAAAAAAGCACACTGAGTATCTCTCTGAGTTTGCAACTCAGGAAGGCTTTAAATTTAATTTCACTCCGTCTTACGCTCCTCACTTCGGCGGTATTTGGGAGGCCGGCGTAAAATCGGCAAAATATCATGTAAAGCGCGTAATCGGTCATTCTCATCTAACGTTCGAAGAACTAACGACATTATTTGTACAAGTGGAGGCTATCCTAAACAGTCGTCCCTTATGCCCCCTCTCCTCATCACCAGACGATTTCCTGTACTTATCTCCAGGGCACTTTTTGATAGGACGACCGCTGAACACGCTGCCTGCGCCTGCTCTAGACACCAAAAGTGAAAGCAGCCTGAGCAGATATTCCCGCTTAGAAAAAATTCGCCAACATTTTTGGCATACTTGGCAAAAGGTGTATCTCGGAGAACTACAACAACGGACAAAATGGAAGCAGAACACAGCCAGCCTGAAGGTCGGCGATCTAGTCCTCCTGAGTGAAGACTCGCTTCCACCAATGTGTTGGCGTGTTGGACGAGTAACCAAATTATTTCCCGGAGCAGATAACATTTCCCGCGTCGCTGATGTGACCACCACTAAAGGAACGTACCGACGTCCGCTGGTCAAAATCTGCCCACTACTTCCTGATGAAGATCAAAGAAGTTGAAGAACTTAAGTTTTCAACGGGGGGAGTTTATGTAAACGCCTCACCTCAAGAGCAATCAATGGATCAATCCTCAATATTGCTATGATATTATTGTAGGCGTTTAACGAGTGGTCTATGAACCTTTGAACATTTAATTAAAATCGTCATCAGCTGTCGTACCAAACAGTTTGTTTTTGCTACATTTTTATCAATACAGTTTATATACAGTTAATTTGAGTTTTATTGAAGCTCCATTATGTCCACGTGAGACAATATATGATGTACATTACGGTGCAAACTTCCACTGAAAATTGGTTTGAACGAGATCTAGTAAGTAGTTTTTTTTTAATAGGTCATAAATTGAAATTAATATCAAATACTCAGGTCTATACTACCATTTACTTATATACCTACAGGTTTGTACGGAACCCTCGGTGCGCGAGTCTGACTCGCACTTGGCCGGTTTTTTTAATCCATTCGCTTTCTCAATTCGACCGTATATTTTTTTTTCACTAAAATTTTACTGTCACAGCGCAAAAACACTCCTAAATTATGCATGTATAATTGCGAAACTATACCGATATTTGATCGTATCAACTGAACTTATATAGATGAAACTTATCACATAGATAGACCATTCCCTGGAATAACATCTAACCTCATTTAATCCCGGGAAAACACGAAGAACCTGCTAATGCTAGTGCTCTAATCTTAAATTGCAATGCGTGTCCTACACGCACTTAGCAAGTTTTTATTCGTAACTTAAAAATAGCATCCTCATGTAGTGGGAGAGAACAACCATTGAACAAGCATGGATGCGACTCCATGAGGGAATTTCAAGCTGCGATTGTTGCTGCCTTCATTTATTAAAACTGCAATATACTTACGGGGTGATTTTTCAAGTGGGCGTGGTTTGCGTAATCCTAAAGTATATGGAATATTGTTCAAAGGACTCTCGGGGCCCGCTTTGATAAAAATAAAACTGTATAATTAGATAAAAAATACAAAGATCGAAAATAAGGCGTCGACCTAATTGGCGATGATAGTACGAGCAAACGATGCGATTTCGTCGCACGATGATTATTCGCTACCGAGACCGTTATGTAGTTGTTATGTTTTGCGGGGTTTATAAAATGTATTTTTTAACATATTGCTGGTAATGAAATCAATGTTGAGAAACATTGGAAGTGATTCAAAACCCTCTAAAAGATTTTATTTCTTTGTACAAATCAATCTCGCCATGATTCTTTGAACCTCTTTACGGTTTCCAATTGAGCTGTTTTACATGTAAATCATTATCATAAACATTTATTTTATTATTGTTTTTAATAAATGGCCGGAGTTTCAACGCATTCAGTCTCACAGCTTTTAACCTCCCATATGGAGAAGATCCCTAACTATCGAATAAATGTAGATGTATCACAAATATTGAGTCTGCATAAACACCAAAGTGTCGAGTGTACATACATACCTGATGTACAAGTGTCAGGCACACCACTAATTGACTTACCAGAGTGTCGACACTTTCTGACAGTGCTTTAGATAAATGTCGCGGAGTGGTGTCGGACACGTGATTGAATAATTTATTGAATTGAAAATTTACTGTAAAATTTAATGTCGTTTACTTTGATGAAGGATACATCCAGATTGAGCGTCGAAGCTGTGCACGCGTCGAAAAAAATAGCCCCTAACTGTTAGGGGCTTAATCAAATAAAAATAAATAAAATTGCAAAATAATGTTTAATATTTAAATTTCTCCCGATTTTAATTAGAATATTTCAACAACTGCTATCATTATTAACGTCACTATTACAAGCAGTATGACGCAGAGGGAGCGTAAAACGTAGCTGTTACGCGTAGCAGCCTACAAAAGTAGGGCTGTTTTATATATTCGTGTAGTATGGTATTTAAGAGACGTAGAGCATAGCGTTTATTCGCTCAAAGAGCAGCTCGACTGGGGAAGTACCTCCACCTTACAGAATACCGCAGCCAAATAACTTTATGTTGTGTAAAGTTGTGTTCCTGCGCGTGAGTAAGGTCGCCAGAGCTCATTGGGGAGGGGGGAAAGGTCTGTAACGCGTGAGCGAAGCTTCGTGTGTTGCAAGCGTCCATATGGCTACGGCAACCGCTTGCCATCAGGCGGGCTTCTTTACCGACTTAGTCTTATAAAAATAAAAAATAAAAAACGTTCTTTCTAGGTATATTTATTTCTATGGTTGTTTATTAAAATATTTTAAATTTAAGTGTGTAGGGACCAGCGGTGTAGTACCTAATATTGACTTTTCCGCTGCCGGCACAGCGACTTCTCTCATCACCTCTTCAAAGCCAATAGGGTCGGCATCTCGCGAGTAATGCTCCTGTTGTTGCAAGCATCTATGGGCTATGGTAACCTCTACCATCAGGCGACCTGTAAGTGTGTTTGCTGCCCTGTAAAGTTGATGTGCTGTGTACAGCGCAGCGGCACTAACATCTCGCTGAACTAATGTATTCGGGAGCCTCATTTCCATCAGATGTCGTCGTCTGGCATCAGTATATTCATACTATTAAGCATATACCTACTTGCGTTCTCCATATGGATGCTGTTTACCGGTTCTATTTGCTGTGACGTTTGATGGAATCCTGTTTCCCAAAGGTTGCCCGGAAGAGGTCACATAATTGATATGGCTGCCTTTATTGAATCATCTATCTCTTTATTTGTATTATTTTTACATTTGGGAGAATTTCCACCCATACGTTGTCGACATCCCGCGTACCCGGACTCAACGCTTCGCTTCATCGTTTCTTATACGAACAGCGAAGGAGTGGAACTCTCTTCCGGGATCTGTGTTTCCCGACACCTAAAACCTAGATGTATTCAAGGCCAGAGTGAATAGGCTTTTTCTGGGTAAGCGTGCTACATCCTCGGCCTCGTCTTAACTCCTCATGGGGTCAGTCGAAGGTAAAACCCATTTAACATAAAAAAAAAAAAAAAAAAAAAACATTTATGTCTATGGCATCATTATTATTTCTCTAGATGTCTGTTTATACAATAAGGATTATTTCATTCATTCATTCAATCCTGATTTCTCACCAATTGGTGACAAAATTTCAAGATCTTTATCTAATGCTTAAATAAAGTTCAAGCTCAAAGTTCTACAGAGCTAGATAACATAAGGAATACAGGATGGATACCAAAAGCCGTTTCAATTCAAAAAATTCAAAATTCAAAATCATTTATTCAAATAGACCTTCGCAGGCACTTATGAAAAGTCTGACTCTAATACTCTAATACCGGTTCGGAAGGTTGCATTTGCTGAGAAGAGCCGGCAATAAACTCAGCAATTACTCTTTTCAAAACAGGCTTAGATTAATTACATAATATTTACATTCTAATCGCACTGAAAACAATTGCGTGCCCCGGCGCGGCGGCAAAATTACAAAGTAGACTGAAAAAATATTTAATAAGTAAATAAATAGCAAACTTAAGCAGACCAGCCCCCACAAGCAGCACCTGTTCACAAGTATGACGCGTGTGGCAGCCATCGCCCTCCTCGCCATATTGGAGGGAAGTGAGCGACCCGTCACACGACGCCGCCGCAAGCAAAGGCCTTAAAGTGAGCATGACTTACTTAAGTCTGCCTTAGAAATAAAAAATAACTAAAGGGAAACACTAAACACACAATTTGTTATCACTGTGACTATTGACAAGCTTAGACTAAATATCACAAAATAAAAAATAAAAAAAAATATTACAATTACTATATATCACAAAATAAAAAAAATATAACAATTATAAATAATTATTATTACAAAGGTCAAATGTATGAAACAGCTGTTTTTTTTATGATTGGTCCCATGGTTATTGCAAGTGAGTACGGTCGCCAGAACTCATTGGCAAGGGACGGTAAAATGTGAGTGATACCCCTGGTGTTGCAAGCGTCCATACGCTACGGTAACCGCTTACCACCAGGCGGGCCATATGAGTCGTATGAAAATAAATGAACGAATGTGTTGTCCCCAGCGAGCCGCGAGGCGGCGTTCACGTACGCGATCACGTCGGCCGGCGTGACGCACGCGCTGAGCGCCGCGTGCGCGCGCGGCGACCTGCCCGCCTGCGGCTGCACGCCCAACAGGTATGTGACATGTGCCTTACTGTATCACTATGTAACCCCCATTTTCCGATCAATACCTGAGTTACTGACAGTGACATTCCTCACACACGGTCATCTGATCCCAAACTAAGCAGAGCTTGTACTATCGAAACCACATAACTAATAACAGTTGCATAAGGACTGTAGCGAAGGATGTTTTAGGGGAATCACGTGGAAAAGGCAAGATAGATAGGGATACATGGTGGTGGAATGAAAAGGTTCAAGCGGGTCTGAAAGAAAAGAAGAAAGCATTCAAAGAGTGGCAGATTATAGAGGATGGGGATAACAGTATGAAAGAAGCAAAAAAGGAAGTATATAAGAGGCGTAAAAAGGAAGCCAAAAGAGCGGTTGCTATTGCAAGAGCTGAGGTCCAGGATGAGTTGTACAAAAAACTAGACAGCCCTGCAGGCCAAAAAGACTTGTACCGTTTGGCAAAAGCAAGAGAAAGGAATGCAAGAGACATAACAAAAGTAAAGTGTGTTAAAGACGAACGTGGGCAGGTATTAACGAAGGGTGAAGATGTGAAAGAAAGATGGAAAGTATATTTTGAAAAGTTAATGAATGAGGAGAATGAATGGAGTAAAGTCCTTGGGAATGTACCTATAAATATAGGTTTAGTTAGGGAAATGAGTATGGATGAAGTAAGAATGGCAGTACGAGGTATGAAGAATGGTAAAGCAGTAGGGCCCGACGGGATACCAGTTGAGGTATGGAAGCTGTTAGGTGAGGATGGATGTAAGTGGTTGACTTTGTTCTTCAATAAGTTATTGTATGAAGAGACAATCCCCAACGAATGGTGCGACAGTTCGCTAGTGCCCATCTACAAAAATAAGGGTGATATCCAGGAATGCAATAGCTATCGAGGAATAAAGCTCATGTCACATAGTATGAAAGTATGGGAGAAAGTGATAGAAAGTCGATTGAGAGAAGAAAGTGAGATCACCCAAAATCAATTCGGGTTTATGCCTGGTCGAGGAACGACAGACGCCATATTTGCACTCCGTACTTTGTGTGAAAAATACAGCACATAAAAACCTGCACATGGTGTTTGTCGATCTTGAGAAGGCATATGATCGAGTTCCCCGGGAGGTTTTGTGGTGGGCTTTGAAAGAGAAAGGTTTGCCTGGGAAATACCTGCAGCTGATCCAAGCGATGTACAGCAGGTGCAGTACATATGTCCGGTCTGCGGCTGGCTCTACCGAGAAGTTCAGTGTGGCTGTCGGCTTACACCAGGGGTCGGCTATGAGCCCTTATCTCTTCCTGCTTGTAATGGATGCTTTGACGTCGCACCTGCAGGAGGAGGCCCCCTGGTGTATGCTATTTGCCGATGACATTGTTCTCGTCGGTGAAAATGGATTTCAGGTCCAGAGCAGGCTGGTCAAATGGCAGCAAGGGTTGGAGAGTGTTGGCTTGAAAATTAGCAGAACCAAAACTGAGCACATGTTCTGTGATTTCGGCGGTCTCTCCACGTTCATACCTATTTTGCTTGATGGAGTGTCAGTACCAGTCTGCTCCGACTTTCGGTACCTTGGATCACAAATGCAAAGCGATGGTAATATTGACCGTGATGTAAAGCAGAGAATCAGCTCAGGTTGGATGAAATGGCGACAGGTGATCCACGGATGCCTTTAAAGCTGAAGGGGAAAATCTATAAGTCCGTGATAAGACCTGTCCTAATGTATGGTTCGGAATGCTGGGCAGTAAAGAGGACGGATGAAAGACGATTGCATGCAGCTGAGATGAGGATGTTGAGATGGATGTGTGGAGAGACAAGAATGGATAAGATAAGAAATGAGTACATAAGGGGAAGCCTGAAAGTAGCGCCAGTGACTGAAAAGTTGAGAGGGAACCGTTTATCATGGTATGGACATGTTATGAGGAGAAATGAAAGCCACGTCACTAAAAAAGTTATGAATATGAAAGTGGATGGATATACGGGAAGAGGAAGACCGAAAAAGAGATGGATGGATTGTGTGAAAGATGATATGGGTAAGAAAGGAGTGGATACTAGTATGACGGATAGAAGATATGAATGGAAGAAGCGTACATATTGCGCCGACCCCAATTGATTGGGAACAGGGCAGGCAGATGATGACTACTTTTTGTTTGTAAATACATACTTAATATACATCATTACACCCAGACTCAGGAAATACAGACATGTTCATGCACACAAATGCATGTCCTGTGTGGGAATCGAACCCACGACCTGCGGCGCGATAGGTGGAATCTTAACCAGAGTCTTAATCAACCACGCCAGCTGGCCCGTCAAAAAAGCTTCTGAAAGCCAATCAAAGTTAATCTATAATCAAACCTGTTGCCATCTTTGTCATTTCAGACGTCATTGACAATGACAGGTATTCAACAAGAGATTAACTGTGATATGGCTTTCAGCAACTGGCAGTTAGGGTCTGAACAAATTAATATATTGCCATATTAATACTCCTAATTTTGAACGATGGTACCCGTTATGGCCTGCCTCTGTTACGTTACAAGTGACCCTGTATTCTGTGGTGGTAAGCAGACGTCGTGGCTCATCCCCCCGCGAGCAGTTCGAGTGGGGCGGGTGCGGCGGCGGCGCGGGCGGCGGCTCGGGCGAGGCGGCGCACGGCGCGCGGCTCGCCCGGCGCTTCCTCGACGCGAGGGAGCTCGAGACCGACGCGCGAGCACTCATGAACCTGCACAACAACCGCGTTGGGAGGAAGGTGAGCTACAATAAGGTATACACACATGCAGCCCTCACACACACACCTTACACTCTCCTCATACACCCTCACATTTCTCTCACACTCTCCTTATACACCCCTCACACATACTAAAGTTCACCTCATATACCCCTCAAATTCCCTCATACAACCCTCACACACGCACCTTACACTCTCCTCATACACCCCTCATATTCCTCTCACACTCTTCTCATTCACCCCTCACACATACCAAAGTTCCCCTCATATACCCCTCAAATTCCCTCATACATTCTTCACACACACACTTGTCACTTCCCTCATACACCTAACACTTCCCTTATACATACTATTGAGTTTCTGTCACCAAGAACTAGATGGGATATTATAAACTTATACGCACCCATCCACTACTCACCCGGACACACTTACCCCTCCAAAATAAAATAAATTAAAACTGCCCGGCTGATGGTAAGCGGTTACCTTAGCCTTTTTTAGCCTTTGGACGCTCGCAACATCAGGTACGCCTGATAAGGTGAAATACACCTGAAGTGTTAAAAATCACAACTTCCTCAAAGAATCTATACAAAAAAAAAAGGATACTTGAATCCTCTAGCTAGATACACTCACACTTCATATGCATATACCCACCCCCATAAATATTTTCCCAACGATGGATGTATATTTTCCCCCGATAGCTCATTTCAAGATTCAAACCCAACCGCCGCCTTCTCAGATAACTGTGCAAATTCAAATTCAAATTCAAAAATCATTTATTCAAATAGACCTTCGCAGACACTTATGAAAAGTCTGACTCTAATACTCTAATACCGGTTCGGAAGGTTTCATTTGCTGAGAAGAGCCGGCAATAAACTCAGCAATTACTCTTTTCAAAACAAGCTTAGATTCATTACATAATATTTACATTCTAATCGCACTGAAAACAATTGCGTGCCCCGGCGCGGCGGCAAAATTACAAAGAAGACTGAATAAATATTTAATAAGTAAATAAATAGCAAACTTAAGCAGACCAGCCCCCACAAGCAGCACCTGTTCACAAGTATGACGCGTGTGGCAGCCATCGCCCTCCTCGCCATATTGGAGGGAAGTGAGCGACCCGTCACACGACGCCGCCGCAAGCAAAGGCCTTAAAGTGAGCATGACTTACTTAAGTCTGCCTTAGAAATAAAAAATAACTAAAGGGAAACACACACTTTGTTATCACTGTGACTATTGACAAGATTAGACTAAATATCACAAAATAGAAAATATAACAATTATACAGACATAATATATCGATGCATTTATATCAAAATAAATAAATGAATAACATTGAATTGAATTAATTGAATTACACTAAGTAATAATCTAAAAAACATAACTTGTAATGCAGTTTCAACTACCTCTCGTAATGACTCGTAATGGATCCAGAATCAATATTTATTTGTACCATTTCATCTTTAACCATTCTAAGTATCATATCATGCAATCATTCGTAAAGAAAGTAGCAATCAGACATTGGTAGAGCGCCGCCGGCGGCAATTACAGCATTGTCCAAATGATCGGGTGCGTTTGGGAACGGTTGGCGATACTCGGCACTTATGTGTTGCCGCTGGCGAGTTGCCGGAGCGGCAGCGGGTGTTCGTATAATGTGCAGGGGTCTTAAGGGGGCCCTTCATGGCCAACGCAACTTCAACGCAAGCGTAGCCTAAAAGCTTGTACTTTCGGGAGGCTGAGGGGGGTTTTGCCGTAATCAAAGAAAAATTAGAGCTGTTTTCTTTACTTTTACAATTTATAGGTACATTCGATATGGCCAAAGTTCAGGTAAAATTTGTGCAAAACCGCTGTTTTTCGGAGGCTTTTACTGAATTTGTTTCACTCTTTTTTTATTTTCGCCTAGTTATACTGCTAGATATAGTTCACAAGATACCAATTTGTTTAAAACATCTAACGAAAAGTGTTTAAAAACGCCATCGTACAGAGCTTTTGGATGAAAAGTATGGTGAGCTGACTGCTCTTAAGGAAAATTATCTTTTCTGTTTTATGTTACAATTACTAAAGATTATCATTTTGTACTATTGGATCACAGAGTAAGGAGTCCCGCGCGCCTATAGAGATGAAAACAATGACAATACTTGTGCCCTGTGAATTAAGCAAAGCGTATAACCGCTCAGTGGTTGTGACGTCGGATACCGAGACGAAGGTCCCGGGTTCGAATCCTACTATTAGCTTGAGCTTTCGGTGAAGGAAAACATCGTGAGGAAAACATAGCACGGTGGTAGGGTACTTTGTAGTACCCATCTGGCTGGCTACCACCCTCAAGTTGAAAATCTGTCGCCAAGCACCTATCGGTGCGTTTCGACAGCTGCACTTGAGAGCCAGTTCCTTCTAGGCTTTGTGTGTGCACCACCTTCGGCCAAATCATCACTTACCATGGTGAGATTGTGGTCAAACACAGGCCTATACATAGTGAATAAAAAAAAACGAGAGCGAGCGCCGTCAGTCTAATATCGACTCTATACCACAGCACTATGTGTCAACATGACATGATGGCTTGGTGTCAGATTTCAGCTTGAGGCAGGCAGCCAGCAAGGCAAGTAGTACAAAGTACCCTATCACCGTTCTATGGTTTTTTTCGATGTTTTCCTTCAAAGAAAGATCAAGTTCTTTGTAGGATTCGAACCTGCGACCTTCAGCTCGGCTTCGACGTCACTAGCACTGAGCTATCATCGCCCCGTACCTTGCAACACACGAGGATTCACTCACTCGTTACCGACCCTCCCCTCCCCAATGAGCTCTGGCTCACTTACTCACGCGCAGGAACACAACATAAAGTTATTTGGCTGCGGTGTTCTATAAGCTATTCTATAAAGAAGCGCTAGTGGTGTAGCATGATTAGCCGTTCTTAATCGATCGGCAAAGTTAAGCTACGTCTGTCGTGGTCGGTACCTGGATGGGTGACCGTCTAGTGGTATTTCAAATCGAGCGTTTCCGTGCTTCGAAAGGCACGTAAAGCCGTTGGTCTCGGTTATCACTTAATTGTGATAGTCGTTAAGCTAGTTGGATGCCTCATAGGCGGCTTTAAAATTCTAAAAGTAGGTTGACCACTAGCCCGCAGTGGGCACGCGTAGTGGAGTATCGCCCAGTCCCTTTCACCCTGATTTGTGAAAGGAGGCCTGTGCTCAGCAGTGGGACATTATAGGCTGATGATGATGGTTGTATAAGGTGGAGGTCGACCTGCTCTTCCCTATGCTCTACCTCTCTTAAAAAATATTACCTCTTGACGCCTCTACGACAAACGATCGTGATGAAATTAACATGCAAGTAAATCATAACTTGGAAAAACATAATACTTTTATCATGGGAAAATAATACATCTCTCATCATATCATATCTCATCTTGAGAGGTAGAGCATAGCGTTTATTCGCTCAAAGAGCAGCTCGACTGGGGAAGTACCTCCACCTTACAGAATACCGCAGCCAAATAACTTTATGTTGTGTTAAGTTGTGTTCCTGCGCGTGAGTAAGGTCACCAGAGCTCATAGGGGAGGGGGGAAAAGTCGGTAACGCGTGAGCGATGCTTCGTGAGTTGCAAGCGTCCATATGGCTACGGTAACCGCTTACCATCAGGCGGGAGGTATGCTTGTTTACGGACTTAGTCGTATAAAAAAAAAACAAAACTTTTCTCGGGAATGCGGGTAAAACCACGGAGCGGAAACTATAGTCACAAATATGATAATATAACAGATGTAGTATCTAGTTCTGTAAACGTGTTAAATGGAGTGTGGTAGTTAAGAGGATCATTACCTCTTGCTGTGAGAACTTATCGCAACCTTTCATTATCTGTGCTGCAGCACCTGTCTCAATGAACAGCGAAGCGATGTTATGCGAAGCGAGTGTATGCATTAACTTCACCGAAAGCTGAGCTTGAAAATATGAGCCTGGCGTTACGTCATTATCATTTTAAAAGATTTTAACTAACATGTTATGTTGTGTATTTCACCACTGACATTAAGAAGAAGGAAATTATCTGTGCTGCGATCTCTCTATACACGAAGAAAGATCTGTCCCAAACTGTGCTCTAGTGTGAAGAAAACTTAATAGTACATTACACGCGAGGCGGTAAGAGATAAGGGAGCCGCGTGTCATATGACGATTTTCAACACACATGTGAGAAAAAAACAGACTTGTATTTCTTGGTGTTGTTGTAGATTTTTTGATAATAATCAACCACACAATGAAAACGTTAACAAATATGGCGCGCATATTTTTTTTTGACAGCTAATGATCTGTCAAACTTTTATACCCGTTTAAATTAAGAATGCTTCGTCTACACACATATCAATTGCATTGAGGTACAAACATAACATCATCAGGATTATATTTATCATAAAACTGTGCGGTAATGTAAATTAAAAAGCACTAGTGCGTAGTAAGCTGCATTAAGAAAAATGGTGCAATAAACGTCGCTTTATGCAAGTGTGTTGAAAAGCTTTTTACGTCTGAAATCTAGAAAATAATAAATGTTTTAAAAAATAATGCCATACACATTCAAACACATTATTGACCAGCCTAAGCGAGTAAATGCTATTATCGGACCGTGAGACAGTACCCTAGCGAAGAAATATTAACATTTTTACTACCACTACAGCGAAATGGCATCTTTTGTTTTAACTTTTTTATTAATAACAGTCCTCCATCGCGTAACGTGTGTGTGATTGTCGACATAATCATAAAGTGTATAACAATATTAATTAAATACTTTTTGTTTTATGGTTATTGATATCAGGTGCTTTTAGAATTCCGTATTTTTAGGGTTCCGTAGCCAAATGACAAAAAACGGAACCCTTATAGATTCGTCATGTCTGTCTCTCTGTCTGTCTGTCCGTCCGTATGTCACACCCATTTCTTTCCGAAACTATAAGAACTATAATGTTGAAACTTGGTAAGTAGATATATTCTGTGAACCGCATTAAGATTTTCACACAAAAATAGAAAAAAAACAAATTTTGGGGGTTCCCCATACATAGAACTGAAAAACATTTTTTTTTAACAAAACCCTTAAGTGTGTGGTGTGTCTATGGATAGGTCTTCAAAAATGATATCGAGGTTTCTAATATCATTTTTTTATAAACTGAATAGTTTGCGCGAGACACACTTCAAAAGTGGTAAAATGTGTCCCCCCTGTAACTCCTGAAATAAGAGAATGATAAATCTATAAAAAATATATGATGTACATTACGATGCAAACTACCAACGAAAATTGATTTGAACGAGATCTAGTAAGTAGTTTTTTTTTATACGTCATAAATAGAAATCCATATCAAATACTCAGGTCTATACTACCATTTACTTATATACCTACAGGTTTGTACGGAACCCTCGGTGCGCGTGTCTGACTCGCACTTGGCCGGTTTTTTTTAGCGTAGCGTTTATTCGCTGAAAGAGCAGCCCGACTGAAGAAGTAACTCCACCTTACAGAATACCACAGCTAAATATAACAATTATATGATATAGGTATCCTGCCAACATAAAAAAGTCAATTTTAAACACCAATAAATTAAGAAGACCAATCCAAATATTAACTACTGCTTTGTTAGCAGTCTTAACTTAGTTAACAGGCTTAACTTTTAAAAGCACACGGTTTGTTTTTTATTTCATTTTTTTTTTTATACGGCTAAGTCGGCAAACAAGCGTACGGCCCACCTGATGGTAAGCGGTTACTGCAGCCATATGGACGCTTGCAACACACGCAGCATCGCTCAAGCATTACCACCCTTTCCCCCCTCCCCTAAAAGAGCTCTGGCGACCTTACTCAAGCGCAGGAACACAACTTTACACAACATAAAGTTATTTGGCTGCGGTATTCTGTAAGGTGGAGGTACTTCCCCAGTCGAGCTGCTCTTTGAGCGAATAAACGCTACGCTCTACTGAATTATCATCCCGATTTCTATATAATTTCACTACACTGCCAAATACCAATAGCATAGCTTTGTCTCGGTTCAGGTTTTACCAATTGAATACGGACTAAAATGTGTATTCATCTTTTGTGGCTTATCCCGGATATTATATGTATAGACGACTCCTTCCTTGAAACGACGTAATATTCAAAAGCGAAAGCTAATTCACTATAATTTATCATTCAAGTACTAAGTAGGCACAATCTTAAGATCTTAATAATTCCGTAATACGACAGCACGATAACAGGCCCGCACTTGGTCTGCCAGCGGGCGACAGTGGCAACTTATGGGGGCATGCTGCGAATAAACCAGTCAAGTTTCTAGGAAAATTAAACTCTCAATCGGCGTTGCCCTTTGCCCTTTAAATGGGGAACAGGAATACTTGTTGCAATTAACATTTAAATACCATCGCATGATAAACAATTATTTGTTTTTACCTTTTTTGTATAGAACACAACAAAATTCTTCTCAAATCATAACCAGTTTTTAAACACCAGTTAGTATACTACAACTCTCATTTTCATTTAATTATATTTGCGATATTCTAAAATAGAATATTCACAGTAAATTACCCAAACTTTATATCTTAACTGTCATTTTGACGCCATTGTTATACGCAGATAAAGTGATACGCAGATTTTAGTACGTGATAAATATTGCCCATAATTAAACTAAACGTAAAGACTTATTGTGAATGAAGATTAATTAACGTTTCATCTCTGTAGCTTTATCATTAAGAGCTAGCTGCCTGATAGCATTGCTCAGCTGCGTTAGTTTTGTTTAAAGGACCATGCCCCTTTGCCCCTTTGCCTTATTTCGACTCTGAGATGCAGTTGTTTACACCATGATCAAAGACTCGGATAGTTTTGAGAGTTTCCCTTTATAACGAGGGATATTAAGACTTCGTTGTACTTTTGGCAAAGGCCGCGGGTAAGAAAGAATCCTACAGTGTGCTTGAGCTTTCGGTGACATAGCGAGGGAACCATCGCATTGTAATAGGGTACTTTACAGAACCCACCTTTCTGGCTACTACCCTCAAGTTGAAAATCTGTCACTCAGCTGTGTGTTCTGACATCTTCACTTGAGAACCAGTTCACTTATAGGGTTTTTGTAAATCTCAAATAACTAATTATTTATTACTGGCCGTTTGTGGTTTCCAAAGGGTAGCCCAATTTTCACGCATTATTTGAGAAAGAAGAAAAACAATTATTCTAATTTACCGACTGTTTTTTTCTAATATACAGGTACAGTAACCGGCATCAGTCGTGAGCACAAACTGACACCTGCGCAGTAGTTATTTTTTCGGTCTGTTTGAGGAGCGCCAAGCTGCACACGATTGGTTCGTCAATCGATGCTCGTCGTCTATTGGATTCTTGGGTGTAATTTGGCTACCGTAAGGCCAAAAGTGTACATGCGCGAGCTTGCCCCCACTACTGCCTATCTGTGCTCACGACTCGTGCCTTATTCTGTACCTAATTCAATGAGCGTTTCCAGTTTTTTTACAACACTAAAGTGTCTGGAATATGCATACATTATACTAATAATATAATTATTCTTTCGTGTTAAATCTTATTCTGGGCTTTGCACTCCCCTGCAACCACCACAGAGACCTCCGCGAGACCGTCTCCAATGTCAGGTGCCTGACCCCGCGTACCCGGACCCGTAGTTCAAGCTGCGAACCCCATCAGTCCGGGTAACTACAGATGCGGGCTGTTGCTCATTTCGCACCATCCAGAGAACACGTGTACGGCAATTAGATGTAACGTAGGGACGCGAGCAACCTTATCCTCATTAAAAATATTGTTGACAGGTGATAAAGGAGCTAGTCCGTCGGGAGTGCAAGTGCCACGGCGTGTCGGGCTCGTGCGCGGTGCGGACGTGCTGGCGCGCGCTGCCGCACTTCCGCGCCGCCGCCGCCGCGCTCGCCGACAAGTACAGGCGCGCCAAACTCGTCACGCACCACTCGCCCGCGCCGCTCGCGCACCCGCATCTCGTTGTACGCAGGTATAGTATTCGGATAGACCACCAATAACAGATGCTGGTGGCGTTTGTTCCATACAAACGTAATCCTCAGTTTCCTCTCTGGATAATGCCACTAGAGCAATGATTACTTTACCATGCAATCTGTAGGTACCACTGTATGTTCCTCGGTTGTGTTTTTCTCCATAAATTAATTATTATAAGAATTAGGAGCCTTCTAAAATCACAAAAACTTACCATTTTTAACGCCCTTATCAGAACGTCCAGCGAACGAATTTGACAAATATAAAAAAACAAAGGCAAACCGACAGACATAGCCAAAGCCTTTCTTATTACGATTCTTGTTTTTTTTTATCGATTCAGTTTTAAAGGAGAAAACCGGGGATTACGAAATAGCGATTTCGTCTAATTTAAATAGGTATAATCGGTCCAAGCTGTAGTTGTCTCTATCGCCCTCGAGCGGGCAGTGGCGTGCATTGGTTTTCGGACTAGGTAGGCAGAAGAAATCATGGCCATACACGCCTAAATATGCCTGCTAGATAGATTATGATTTTTGACCCGATTCGTAAAATTGTTTAGGTCAGCGTATCATTCCACACACATTTGGTATGATTCATTAGCAAACAAAATACATAATAACAGAATAATAGATTCGAATAACAGCACCCAGACAGCCAGGTGTTTAATAAACATAATATAAATGTCTAAGATTTTTACCTTTGTTTTAAATCCATGAATGTTTTGGAGTTGGTCTACAGCAAGTACAAGCAACAAACGAAAACTGACTAAAGGAATAATTTATCGACATATTTTTCATCTTCAGCACAAAATTTCTTCATTTCACTCACAATACACTTCATAGATACACATCGCAAAATCACAATAAGTAAATAACAACAACATTGCATACAATGCCAGCCAAACCATAAACAAACCAACACAAATAAATTGCGAAGTTATATTTGAGATGCTCTAATGTTTGTAAAGTAGTTGTAACTGTAGCCTTTTTAATTTGGATGGGTTACTTTACTTACAACAGAGAAGGTAAGGTTACTTTTGGTCCATAAATCGCGAATGTCAAATGTCAGTATGCTACGCATAGCAAAAGCGTGATTTATGTCGTATTATCTTAAAGAAGTGTGTGTGTGTGTATGAATATGCCGAAATCGTTTTAGTGTGCGTGAATTGCCGTGAATTTGAGAGGCGAACTCGCGAGTGCCTGCGCGGCAAAATTTGAAATTTCGTATTGAATGTTAGGTTAGATTTTTTATTTAAAGTGATTATGTAGTTTAATTGAATCAAAATATTATTGAATTGAATCTTACGAGGTAGGCATTGCTTATTTGCCTATATGGAATGCACGCCACTGCGAGCGGGATAGCTCAAGCACAACGCGACATCAATAGATATGTTAACAACCTATTTTCCAAGAGTCTTGCAGCCATCCTTTCCTCTTAATTGCGTAATTTAGACTACGGTAACCGCTTACCAATAGGCGGACCGTATGCTAAGCTACCTTAGTATTATAAAAATTGTTTTCCTCCCGGATGAGAAGTTGAAGTCGATATAGAAATATATCTGAATGATTATTATTTTTGCTTAAGTTTGTGGGCGGCAAAATATAGTCATATTTGAAACTATCAAGGCTCAATTTGTTTCTACGACTTCAAATTGGAGTTTTTCACGATCGAGCTGTTCAGTGTCTGAGGCTGTCCAAAGTGACTGTTTTCGCAATTTTTTTTGCAAAGACTGTTTTCTAGACTTATGTTTGTATAACACAGATATATGTTTTATGGTGTTTACTAATAAAAGTACTTTTAATATAATAGATCAAAAAGCGGCGCAATAGGTCGTCCACCGCGCAAATCAGAGCTGGTGTTCCTGGAGCCTTCTCCATCGTACTGCGAGCCTGACTCCTCAGCTGGCTCTCTCGGTACACATGGAAGACATTGTAACCGGACATCACGAGGTATACTGAATTGCTTCACTTTATTTTAGTATTATACTAAAAAAACACTTATATTAAAAAAAAAACAAGATATTAATTTAATCTCCACGTATTTTAATGAAGTCTCAATTAGGGTTTCGTTTTTCCCGACCTCTTGCCGTTACCGGGACCCGGGCATGAAAAATACGATTTCCCGGGAAAAGTTGTTAGTTTTGTTATTTTTACCTATCAAAAGTCAAAGTAATTCCTCTTTTGTGGAAAAAAAATGTTTTTCGGTGGTCATTTCTACTATGATTTTATGCAACATTTTCGTGTATCAAAGGTTTATCGTTAGGGTTGATCCAGATTTGCAGGTGTTACAAAGCAATCAATCTAATAATGAAATTCCCGGGAAACCGCAAAAAGAATCCCGACTTCGGGAACGATGTTTTTCGTTCCTGGGTCCCGGGAATCGGGAATTCCCGGGACCCAGGGAAGAAACCTTAGTCTCAATGGAGAAGTCTTACAGATGGAATAACTTTAAAGAATATTGATCATTTCTTAGCTCTCAGTGATTGAGACACTATTGTTACGAATAATTCTAGATATTTGCACATTGTACAGGATCAGACGGGTGCGAGAGCCTGTGTTGCGGGCGCGGGTACAGCACGGTGCGCGCCACGCACGAGACACAGTGCCGCTGTCGCTTCACGTGGTGCTGCCGCGTCTCCTGCGACAAATGTGTCGCTACTACAGAGACGCACCTCTGCAACTGAAACGAACAAATGAAATACATTCGTATTGAAACAAAAGTGTGAGTGCTACATAGAGACTTTGAACACTACCGCTGCGCTTGTGTACTACCCTCCACGAAATGTGCGATTAATTTAACCTGTTTGTATAGAAATCATGATGTGTAATATGTAGACTATGAGTTGTGTATATTTGTTTGATGTCTAAAGATACATTTGTGTGAAAAACACCTATGCCTACTAATCACTTAACATAATAATATTATTGTGACGGTTCACGAATGCAGAATCCGAAGAAATTGTATTGTCTATCTAGTGAATTCACCTTGGACATTAACCTCCTTACTCATAAAGAGCTATTTAACTAATATACTGTTTAAAGGGTAAATAATGTCACATTTTTTGACAATGACAATAGAGTGACGTTATTTACGTGACCCTTTAAACAGTATATTAGTTAAATAGCGCTTTATGAGTAAGGGGGTATTAGACTAAACTTTTCCAGTTCCATATTTTTTTATGATTTTAAAAATATACTATACGTATTCGTTGAAATATTGTTTAGAGGACTGCTCTATCACCTCTGGGGGGCTATCCAACACCATAAAAGTAGTTTTTGGCTAAGTAAGCTAGCTCGCGTCTATAAACTGTGGGAGAAATACCATTTTTATAATGACTGTCGCGATGTGGCAGTATTCCATTTTTTTTTTCCATTCAATTCATTACGAATGCCGCCTGAAAACGTTGCTTACCCACCAAATTCATGAAATTCATGGCACAGTTCCTCTTTACAAACAAGACAAACCATGTGATTATTAATTTTATTGTATAGTTACTGTAATAAACATGAAATACTATATTGATTTGAGGTTAACGTTGTCTATAAACTAACAAACAAAGAGTGTAATTAATATAACACAGTGTTCGTAACCACCGAGGTATATTTAAAATGCTATAACAGACAGTGAGGTTCACGCCGATTAAATTCAAAATGGCAGACGTCTCTTCACTGATGTTAGTCTACAGTGGCATAAAACAGGCCCATATAATTATAACAATGTAATTTGACGGATATAAAAATGCCCGGAGAAAATGCTGGTGGCTTTTTTTCCATACAAACGTAATCCTCAGTTTCCTCTCTGGATAATGACACTAGAGCAATCATTATTTTGCTATGCAATCTGTAGGTACCACTGTATGGCCCTCAGTTGTGTTTTTCTCCATAAATAAATGATTATAAGAATTAAGAGCCTTCTAAAATCACAAAAACTTACCATTTTTAACGCCCTTATCAGACGTCCAGCAAATTTTACGAATATAAAACAACAAAGGAAAACCGACAGACATAGCCAAAGCTCTTCTTCTTCTTCTTATTTTTAATTTTGGCAACCAAGCCCAAATGAGGGCTCATTTCTGCCAGTGTCGAGTTATATTATAGTTTCCAGTCACAATAAATCACTTCACATTATAGTCCTTAGTCAGTCAACGTCCATACAAGTCATGTTTTACTACAATGGTGGTCATTGTACTAAAACTCTTCACGGACATTTTGAAGACAACTTGAAAAGTCACGATACACATAATTCATTTAATTTCACTTCACTGGTGCACATGGATGATCTTTATTGGGTAAAATACCACCAAAAATACACAATAAAACTCAAAATACACAAATTTATGAAAATAAAAATGATAACGCAACGTCACTCTGCAAGTTCCCGCCAAAAAGTCCAAAGCTCTTCTTATTATGACTCTTTTTTTATTTTTTTTAATCGATCCAGTTTTGAAGGAGAAAACCGGGGATTACGAAATAGCGATTTCGTCTAATTTCAATAGGTATAATCGGTCCAAGCTGTAGTTGTCTCTATTGCCTTCGGGCGGGAAAGCTCGGGCACAGTGCGACATCAATAGATATGTTAAAACCCTATTTTTCAAATTTCTTGCAGCCATCCTTTCCTCTTAACGCCACGCTTCGCCCCGGTGGCTCACTGTCTGTCTGTCATACCCTTAAGCGATACTTAAATAAACACTAATAAGCACATTCCTAATGCACAAACAAAATGTTGTACTTAATTGTTGCTATTTATTTATGTGTAATTAACAGACTTTGATATTAATATAATGTGTTGGGACGAGAGGTGATGTTAATATAAAATATGATTACGGCATACAAGATTTTTGTACTTACTGAATACAGTACGAAAGAAAAGTGTTTTAATAAAATGTTGGTACTAATTTTGTTGTTCAGTAAATTAACTAACATAGTCTTTCTACATCTATTTGTGACAAAAAAACTTAAGAAGAATATAATCCTGTCAAATTAGTCGAATTAAGTGTATTTAGTCGACGTCAAAAAATGACAATATTTTCCATCCTTTTTCAATAAAGCGTCTAATGGTGCGTCCATGCTACGCGAAGCGAGCACGAGCCGAGCCTCGAACGAACAGGATTCGTTCGTTTCTCGCGATTTCAAGCGTGGACGTACTTAACGAGCCAACAACGAGCGCGATGCGAATCCCTGTGTTCGTGAAAAAACTGACAATCGGACGCAGCGCGGCTCGTGCTCGATTCGCCAAGCATGGACGCACCATAAGAACAAGATGTGATGTTATCAAAATTAGGTCGATTTGCAACAGAATCAGTACCAATGTCACACTTTTTGTTCGAAAATGTTATATGCAATGTGGCAACACTTTCAAAATATCAGCTTCCATATTCATGTAAATACAACTCTAATGTATTCTATGTACCGATTAAATCCCTTGCATTTAATGTTAGAACCAAACGGCTTTAAAATTATATTAATTAGTAAGTTGTCTATGACATTGTACCGTAGACTAGTGAGCGAACATTCCGTTTAGATATAAATTTAACTTATTCACATTTACACTTTGTGCGAGTTTACAATAAAAATTTACCACAACGCTATTTTGAATTTTATTTTCCTTATTAAAAGGGTGTGAAGAGATTTCAGGGTCGACAACTCGTGATGGATACCCCTGGTGTTGCAAGCGTCCATAGGCTACGGTAACCGCTTACCATCAGCCGGCCGTATACTTGTTTGCAACCTTAGTTGTATTAAAAAATATGAATTAGTATAAGAATCATGGCGAGATCCATACATTGATTTGTACAAAAAAATAAAACATTTTAGAAGGCATTTTAAATCACTGCCAATGTTGAGATTACATTACCAGCAACATATTCATATACTTGAAATATTTTATAAACCCCGCAAAACATAACAACAACATAATGGTTTTGGTCGCGATTTGCCGGCGGCATGGCATAGAATTTTTAACCGACTTCAAAAAAAGGAGGAGGTACTCAATTCAGTTGTATATTTTTTTTTTTTTTTTTTTTAATGTTTGTTACTCCATAACTCCGTCATTTATTAACCGATTTGGAAAATTCTTTTTTTGACGGGAAGAGTACACTTCCCGTTTGGTCCCATTGTCATCAGATCAGGATGTGATTACTTCTTAGTGTACTTTGAAGTCGGTTTAAGTTTTTTTGTAAAACAGTCCAATTATGCATGTTTAACTCGGGGTTCTAAAAACACTTTAAATACCTCAAGTTATTCTTTAGGCACTAAGGATCAATTAAAACGTCATTCCAACGTCTCTAAAAATGTTAAATTTTTTGTACAAATCTCGCCATGATTCTTTACAGTGTCTTAAAATATTGGACACGTATGTTTTGCTTTAACAAACCATTAAAAATAAAAATTCATGTAGAATAGAATAGAATAGAATAATTGTTTATTTGTAGCATAATTTGAAAAACAGTTATGTAGATACACATCAAAAATAATATTAATACTAAGTTTATCAAACGTTAATCGTTTGCAGTTATAATAACAACAAATGATACTAATTTAAAAACAAACAAAAAAAACAAATAATAATACTAGCATAAAATAAAAGTTACAATTTAGAAACCAAAAATTTGCTTAGGTGTGTGTCAAAGTTACATTGATATCATATATGCTACAAAATGGGGTGCGACTCAGCATATGTTGTAATAACTATGAATAGATACCACAACGCTGATCTTCCGTCGGAACCATCACATCACATACTAGGTACAGTATCTTAGTTCCATGAAACAAAGAGTCCAGTAAAATTTATTAGCTAATATGTACCTATAGAAAAGGTTTTGAGTACAAAATTACAAATTAGATGTTTATCCCGTGTATCCACAATCTCTAATAATTAGGTCGGTCAAGGTGTGATTCCCAAAACTATACAAGCTAGCATAACCAGGGAAGAAGTGTAGCAAGTAGCAACACATATTCAACGTAATGGTCGCACATATGAAGCCAGTTAAAAGTTAGAGAATGGAGGCAGGAACGCAGATACAGGTCGGTTAACTAAAGCTGGCACGTTTCAACACATTTACACCGTCTCTCTCGCGCAAAGTCAAGCTTATGAGTATGAAGGAGACAGTTATTGTTTTGCTTTTGCTACTGCTCATAAATATAGAGTGGTCTATTTTTGCATTCGTCCATTAGACTTGACTGATTGCAAATTTATGAGTACTGTGAACGTGCCAGCTTTCGTTAACCGACCTGTACGAGTAATTCAATAAGTTGGAGCGTGGAGTTCGACTCCGAATGTAACTTTTAATGAGACCAATTTAAAATGTTATAACTCGCCGAGTAATGTTGTAATTGGCATTAACTTTTAGGTAACGCGTTTAGGTGAGTTTCGGGGAATCAGAGGCTAATTTCGCCACATCCGCTCACTTCATTATGATGTGTTTTTTTTTCCTTAAATTGGCACGTAATGTACGAACCTTGCTGAGTTTATTGCCGGCTCTTCTCAGCAAACCTTCCGACCTTTTCATAAGTGCGTGTTAGTCTATTTGAATAAACAAAACATTTCATAACCCCCGTAACCGTAATAACCTATACATTCATCCCTCAAGAGGAAATTCACTAATTTATTAGGACCTTATATCCTCGCGAGATATCAGAAGGTTTGTGATATAATTATGTATTGATATAATTTATTATAATGCAGGAAAATGCAGGCCAAGGGCTATCCGCAGTGAGCACAATAAATCAGTAGTATTTTCCAGCGGCCGTGCACTTGTCGCTCTCGCGGCGATTTATAGCGGCGGCGATGCGCGACACCACTGTTGTAGATAATGCTTGAATTATTGTGGGAATTAACACAATGGATGTTTGCTCTTGCTGTAGACGTAAATACGAATATTTATTGAATTTAACTGTACGTAAGGACAAATGTATTACATTGTATTATTACTATCGGATACACACACGACGGGCTCCGAAAAAACGTTTCTTGTATGGAGGTCCCCTATAATAATTCCTGTATATATAATGTAATTTTTATTATTTGTTGTCGACCTACATTACGGTTCATGAGATACAGCCCACTGAAAGATAGACGGACGGACGGAAAGCGGACTGGCCAAAACCGGGGATCTTACCCTACGTGGTGGATTTTGTGACGTGAACTGAACGCATCTGTTCCAAGTTGACGCTCACGGTGAGTGAAGCAACACGCCACAGAATTTGTCTTAACTATACGGTAACTAATAAATAAATCATAGTAAATTACACACTAAGTACAAAATATAGCCTGCATGCCTAAGTGACTTCAAGTGACTGCTTAAAGCTTAACTATGACTTAAGTTATGATATTAATGGCTCTTAAGTACTTATGACGATTAGTTAACAGTTAACTGCTAGCGAAATTTGACATGAAAATTATAACCTGTTTAGTTGATAACAAGTTTGATAAATGATTCACGCATTCATAAATTACACGCGATATTTGCAGCTACAAACATTGTTGGAAGCCAGCGTGCGATCAAGATACCTGCTATATTTCACCGAAATAGGAATCTCATGCAAATTCGTGGTGTTCAAATGATTAAACACACCGGACGCCGGTTTACCGCAATTTGTGGCATTTGTTAATTTATTGCCATGTACATACGCTGAATAAATAAATACAATTTAAACAATTAATAAAGTGGAATTTTAATTCCATTGGACAAACATTAAAAAGCTACTTTAAAACTCAGTAACTACATCTAGCGATGAGTAGCCATAAGACACATTCTTTTAAGCAATAAGAGATGGCGTCCGTCAGTCGTCTTGTAAATTAATAAAATTCCATTACATCCGTTGTGAAGGATTTGTATTGGTGTGTCCAGCATCTACAAGCATGTATAATATACAACTGTTCTCAAAATTCAATATTAGAAACTCAACTTAAAATGGAATAAAAAAAGCTGTCAATAATGTATCCATCACATCCATCAGATCATTTGAATAAAATCTAAGAAGGTAACATTAGGGAGGTAGGTACAAATTTCAATGCGTGTAATGGAATTTAACTGTCAAACAAAACGGAGAAGCAGTGCTGCCAACTTAGCCCTTTCGGCGCCAGATCTAGTCCTTTTTTTACAGCTCGTTTTACGCCTAGCAAAACAAATAAATATCCACAATACAATCATGTCGAAAACTGACGAAGTCTGACTATCTACTACGTATGGTTGGAGCAAATGTAATTGCATCACAGGTTGGTGAAGAAATCAGATGCATTGCAATTACCTAAGGACCTAATTTTTGTTTCATTTTGAATATAGGGTTTTTTTTTCCAACAGCTGTTTTTTTTCTTCATTAATCAATCGTCTACAGCTAAACAGGATTTAGCTTTATCTAACGCATTTTCATAGGACTGCTCTTTTTCGGTTAAAAGAGTTGGCAGCACTGCGGAGAACTGACTGACAGTGACAGCCTCTGACAGCAGATTTGTTCTCTCGTACTTAGTAGAGGTGTGTAACTCATCAAAAATACGCGAGCTGCAGAACAGCTCACGGCTCAGGTGTGTGAGCCGGTTCAATGACTCAGCTCGCAGATCAGCTCAATGTACCTATAGTCCACGATACGCGCGCACGCTCACTGCGTACCGCGCGTCGAATTGAGCCGACTGAGCCGCCGCGATTCATTCGACTCCGCCGTGCAACTCTTTTCATACTTTAGAGTTGTTTTTTTTTTACATGATCTGATCTGAGAGTTATGTTACATAGGTATTTAATTATTGAATGTAATTATTATTTAAATGTTTTAGAACGAAATAATAATTCTTAGATTAGAATTACAAGAATATAATCTATGGAGGGAGTCGCAGATACAATAGGAGTTGGATTGAGCCGTGAGCTAGTCATTATGTTGTTGAGCTGTAGCTCAGCGGCTCAAACCCGAGTGATCTGATTCATTGAGCTGGTTCAGAGCTGAGTTACACACCTCTAGTACTTAGCGTCTGTTTATTGTTTGGAAATGAAACAAATTTGACTTGATCAAGAAAAAATATCACTAGAAATAAATCAAAATGCCGAAACCAACATGCGTACAATGCAGCTCGAACGACTCCTTACTTTGGCGAAGTGCGGAAAACGGTCAAATATGTAATGAATGTCACCTCTCAAACACAGCCACCATGGAGTTCAAACCTGAGGTAACTGTGAAAATAGAAAGCGAAGAGAAGAAGGAGGATAGAGAAGATGGTGATAGTAAGACTGAGGGAGAGACTACGCCGGCTAAAGCGACGGGGAAAGGAACTAGGAAGAGTACAAGATCCACTCGGTATAAGGCAAAAACGCCAGCCCCCGCGGCCCCCAAAACGGCAGCCCCCCGCGGCAGAGGCCGTCGAAGCATCTTCAAGAGACAACCACTGAAGGCCCCCACTGCTACAGCTACTGTGGTCACTAGTGATTCTGTATTTTATAAGGTAGATTGATGATTTTGATTTATGTCACAGTATTCAAAGGTTTGTGTATTTTTAATCTATTGAAGTATATAATTTGTAATCAATTAATGAGAGATATGTAAATAACATAAATGGATCTTAAATATTTATTGTATAACTACTAACCAGTATTTATAAATGCATGATACCATATCTGTTTGTGTGTAAAAAAAGTATGTCTTGTAACATTAAAACCAGCCAAATTGAGAAGGCTGTATAGTGTAGGTTTCTGAAAGTAAACTACACCAATACCAATACTTAATGTCAACTAACAATCATCAAGCTCATTTGTCCAGGGCAACTATATGCAAGTTGGTGACATAGTGTCTATGACGGATGTGGAGGGTGGAACATTCTACGCACAGATCCGAGGCTTCCTCACCGACCAGTACTGTGAGAAGAGTGCTGTTGTCACATGGCTTCTGCCCACCAAGGCCAGTCCACCACCTGAAAAGTGCTTTGATCCTGCTACTTATATTATTGGTAATTTCTTAACTATATAAACTGTATTCTTAACTCGTTGGTTCTCACGAGAGACGCACATCTTATTATAACAATTGATGTCATTGTTATATTTTTAACTGCGAGCCAAGGTATTAATCATTCAAGCAGCTTACTCTAAAGAGAGCTTTTATGTGTGTTCTAAGGCTTGTATAATGGACATTGTTCTGAGGAATTGTTTGACTTGATGCCCACATTTACCTTTTACCATCGCACCTCTCTCTATGAATGGAGAGTCCATCCTCACACAATAGAACCATAATGGTCATTTTGCAAGCTTGTAGTATGGAAAACAGATAACTGATAAACTACTTGTAACACCCATACTAAGAACAAACTGTTAATGGACACAAATAATTGTCCTTAATGAAAATCAAACTCAGGTGATTAAGAAACATTGAATTGGAAATCATTAATCAATTGAATTTACTTCAGGTCCCGAAGAAGAGCTTCCTCGCAAGTTAGAAGTGATGGAGTTCATAATGCACGCCCCCTCGGACTACTACAAGGCTAGCAACAGCCCATACCCTCTCACAGACACTGAAGTGAACAATTACAGTGGGTTTATATGGACCTCGCTGGAGCCTAAAGAGAGGACATAGTAATAAAACAGTGTTAGAATTAGTAGGTACTGTAATTTGTTAAGTTCAACTTAGTTATTTTAAGTTAGTCTTAAGGTTTGTTTTATAAAATGTGAAATTGATTTAGAGTTTTATTTCAGATAGTTCAATGGTATTTTATTGATAAAGGTTGATTTCTTATAGATCACTACCTAAGGGCACTTATCCACTCAAGCGGGGCGTAAATAGCAGAAACAAATTATGATTATGAATTAAGTTATTCTGAATAGTTTTACATTAATTCATTCATCGTAAAAGAGTATTCTCAGTTCAAAACTATTAGAGCTATATGGTACCTATGGTATATATCAAAGTATTTTTATGGTAGTTATCAAAATCAAAAAGTCATTTATTCAGTCTAGCTAGGCCCTGGTAAGGCACTTATGAACGTTTTTTGTTTTCGAATTTACCACCGGTTCGATTACGTAAAGTGCGTTCGAATTGGAGTGATGTCGTTTTTAACAGTTTCAAAATGGGCATTTTTGTTTATGCGTTCGAATTGGAAAATTTCAACAATTTTGCAACTTTTGCCACATACGATATTTCCCAAATCGAACGATTAGATACAAAAATGACATTGCCATACTGATCGCCTGCTTGTCACTTGTCTTAACCTACCTTGTTCCTTCATTTAATCATTAAACTAAGTTAATCTAACAAATTATTCTCTTGCCTGTTAGTATTTCTATAAAATTTTACAATAAAAATTAGAATTTTCGCTTCCCGTATGAATTTTCCGAAACTTATCTGTCAGATTCAAAGATGTCAAAATATGATCACAAACGACCCTGCCTCGGAGGTGGGTCAAAATTTGCAGTTCACGATGTCGTTTTTAACTGTTTCCAAGCAAAACGAACGGTGAACGAAAACTGTTCAAAACGCCAATTTCGCCCACAACTTTCCAAATCGAACGCCAGTTGTGATCGTTTTTGGCATTTTGGACTGTTATTTTTGCTACCATACCCCAATTCGAACGCACCTATATAGTGCGTTCGAATTGGAGTGATGTCGTTTTTAACAGTTTCAAAATGGGCATTTTTGTATTTGCGTTCGAATTGGAAAATTTCAACAATTTTGCAACTTTTGCCACAAACGATATGTCCCAAATCGAACGATTAGATACAAAAATGACATTTCCATGCTCATCGCCTGCTTGTCACTTGTCTCAACCTACCTTTTTCCTTCAGTTAATCATTAAACAAAGTTAATCTAACAAATTATTCTCTTACCTGTTAGTATTTCTATAAAATTTTATAATAAAAATTAGAATTTTCGCTTCCCGTATGAATTTTATGAAACTTATCTGTCAGATTCAAAGATGTCAAAATATGATCACAAACGACCCTGCCTCGGAGGTGGGTCAAAATTTGCAGTTCACGATGTCGTTTTTAACTGTTTCCAAGCAAAACGAACGGTGAACGAAAACTGTTCAAAACGCCAATTTCGCCCACATCTTTCCAAATCGAACGCCAGTTGTGATCGTTTTTGGCATTTTGGACTGTTATTTTTGCTACCATACCCCAATTCGAACGCACCTGTAGTAATACCTATACAAACAATATCAATAGGGCGTTGCCAGATATATGACTTTATCCGTAGATCTACGGAAAATTTACCTTAATTATAAAAACCAACAACCATGATTCTTTCCTCCTTCCTCAAATATTAACGAAAACTAAAAATATAAGTATTGAATTCATATTTTATTAAGGGCTGTATAAAGTGATAGTATATTAAGTGCAATAAACATACTCAAATACTGACTAGGACTAAGCTTTCATGGTTAATTCAGCCTCTTACTACCAATTTTCAAAAAAAAAAATTGGCAACACTGCTGTCTGTCGTGTCACTGTCATAATCATTCAATCAAAACATTCCTATTTGTTTTTTGATTTATCGTTTTCATTATTAAAAATAAGGAATAAAGCCAATTAATTATTATAAAATGAGTCGCAAGGAAGCTTTGTCGTCGTTTATCCAACAAATCCACGGGCGTCCCGTCGTAGTGAAGTTGAACAGCGGCGTCGATTACAGAGGTAAATAAACAATAGTTTCGAGGTTTATTTAGCTTTATAATTAGGATAAATACAACTACAAAATATAAATGCAGTTTTGGTTCAAGTTACTGGCTAATTCGAAATTTGTCTGAGTTCGTTTTTCATCATTGAGCACAGATTGTTTTTAGGTTAAGTTTATATTCTCAACAAGATGTACGCAGGTCGTAAAACAACACAAAACTCACTTACTGTACATGTAGTATTAATAATTCAGACCCTATGTGTGTTAAGAACTTTACTCACTTGGTTTTCCCAATGGAGTACAGCATGGGGTTCTTCAAAAAGGGTGTGAAGAGGTTTCTTCAGGGTCGGCAACGCGCGAGTAATACCACTGGTGTTGCAAGCGTCCATAGGCTACGGTAACTGCTTACCATCAGGCGGACCGTATGCTTGTTTGCCACCTCAGTGGTATAAAAAAAAAAGTTGTGATCAAGTCGAAATTTGACATTTGATTGTTTGGGATAGGGCTTCTCAAGTAATTAAGACACCTAAATTTTAAGCAACGTTCAATATCTTATACATTTCTCACTGCAGTATAAACATTTTAATGATAATTGACCTGCATAATACATCTTTTCCAGGTGTTCTAGCTTGCCTAGATGGCTACATGAATATAGCGTTAGAACAAACGGAGGAGTATGTGAACGGACAGCTCAAGAACAAATACGGCGATGCATTCATCCGTGGTAACAATGTGTTGTACATCAGCACTCAGAAGCGGAGGATATAATGGCTTCATAATGTAATGTAAGATAAGGATTAATTAAGTTAAGTTACGGAAATAAAATGGGTTATAACTTTTCACACTATTTTATTTCATAGTTTTTAGCTATGATTATTAACTCTAATTAATATACCATGCCTAAAACATACATACTCTATGAATGCAGCTAAAACGCCACCGGGCTATAACCTCATATCCTACTTATATTATATTTGACAATATTATGAGAAGAAATGAAAGCATCACAGGGCAATTTGTAATTATTTTTGAAAATTAAAAGTTTGGTTTTCCCAATGGAGTACAGCATGGGGTTCTTCAAAAAGGGCGTGAAGAGGTTTCTTCAGGGTCGGCAACGCGCGAGTGATACCCCCGGTGTTGCAAGCGTCCATAGGCTACGGTAACTGCTTACCATCAGGCGGGCCGTATGCTTGTTTGCCACCTCAGTGGTATAAAAAAAAAAAAAAAAAAATGAATTTTTCTTTCTATCTTCAATTTTAAAGGACTGTCCCTCTGTGTGAGATAGCTGTGGGGTGTCTTTTCTACCTTTATATGTAATAAATACAGTTAGGTCCTTATTACAAATATAATGCTAATACATCACCTGTGTAACACTTACTTAACACCCAATTTATCGGAACAATTAACTTGATGATGCACTAAATGTGTCTCCACACTATCATTATATTTGAGCGATCTCCTGCGCTAATATCTGGCTATATATGCGACATAGTAATGTGTAATAACCCGCTAAGTGATGGCATTACACACAGGTGAAGCCCTAGAATAAGTTCTAAACACAGAAAATTTATTGTTATATCAAAAATAAAAATCTATGTGTTGGCTTGACGATTGTCAGCTCCCGGATAAGTGTAGTAGAACTTGACATCTCCATACACCTGCAATAATATGTCATGTTTGAAAACATGGCTGCCTGATCCGAAACATACTATGGAAACTAGATAACTGATAAAAGGCACAATTAGAAAAAGTGGTGTAAGAAGTGGTACATTGAGGGTGGTAGCCAGGTAGGTAGATACCATTATATCACAGTGATAGGGTACACTGTGATATGGTTTCCTCTCGATTTTTTACATCACTGAAATATTATTGTAAACACTAGCATGTGCTAATGTCTTAAATTTTAACTTAGCTATATCTAATATCATACTAATATTATAAATGCGAAAGTAACTCTGTGTGTTTGTTACGCTTTCACGCCTAAACCGCTGAATCGATCGCGATGAAATTTGGCATGCAGAGAGCCTATGGTATGGAAAAGGAAATAGGCTTATCCCGGGAGCGTGGGTGAAACCGCGGGGGACAGCTAGTAATAAAATGCGAATATGAATTTGTTATGCTTTCACACCTAACTACTAAACCGATCATCGTGAAATTTGGCATGCAGATAGCCTATGGTATGGAGAAGGAAATAGGCTAATTTTTAGCCCGGGAATGCAGTTGTAACAGTGCGGGACAGCTAGTGTTTAATAAATTAAAAATAAGAGTAACTCCTTAACTGCTTTTTGGTATAATTAAAATCATTTACCTCCAACAACAATTAAAAAGAACTCACCTTATTATCTCTGCCGCTATCACTCAACTTTCTCCCATTACCCATGTCAGCAATAAGATTCTCTCCTCTATATCCATAGCTTTTCATATAGGACTGCCGGGACAACTTCCCTGCTTCAGGATCAAACCTAGCATCCACGCGATAATTAAGTATTCTAGGATCAAATAATGGTGCCCAGAAACTAGAATACACATACACAGATTCACAACAAACGGAAAACAATAACAATATGAGTATTTTTAGCATTTTGAGTTATAAGAATTGTAGTGATGTGTGTTAACTAAGGAAACTTAATGGAGACTCAAGCAGTCGAGCAAATATCTATAGTGAGCAAATATATAGTTGTTTGTGTTAACTCAACTCAAGGTTTATGATCGAGTTGTGATCTTTTAAGGCGCAGTATTGAATTATGTCATTGTAAACACATAAACAACAATGATTGTTAGTTTTTACGCATAAAAATGGCATGTTAAGTAAGTTTTAATATAGTGAGAATTGATCCTTGACAGTGGCGGATCCTGAATTTCGGTTTGAACTGAGAGGCTTGACCCATCTGGGGGTAGCCTTAATCGAGATTTATCAGGGGAGGACTCAGATGCTTTTGGGGGGGGGGGGGGGGGGGGGGGCTTGAGCCCTTAGTCCCCTCCTGGATCCGGTACTGATCCTTGAATAAGAATAAACAAATATCATACATATTTTTTAAAGCCTAGTTCCTTTTAGGCTACGCTCGCCACATTCGACCACATCGTTACTGACCACGGTAATGGTCAAACAGTACCCCGAGAGTATAGATTTGACGTTAGTAAACGGTTACTAAAGCGTTTGCATTGACTATAAATTAGCATGTGAGAAATCAGTAGTACCATGAGTATTCCGCTAGAGGCGCTGTGCCAATTCTTATAGAGAAATGTCGTAAATGTAAACGCGTTTACTATCGTCAATTCTTTACACTCGGGGTAAAGGCCCAGGCATAGTAAAACAAATACAGGGAGGGGTGGTTGGTAGTAAAAATAAACAAAATTAATGTTTAACTTATATTTATTGCTTACATAGGTAATAAGAATCATTGCACAATAAAATTAGGTACCTAAAATAATATTTAGTCACTAGAAATCATATGTTAGTACTAATTATAATCTTTTTAGGCCGTATTAAAGTTATTTTTATGCATTAAAATCTTCTATCCTAGCCTAGCCTCATTTTAATTTCAATGTTCATTACGATTTTAAAAAAATATGACAATTTGTCTTAGTTTATAATAGAAGATGATTTGATATTCTCCAAGATGTGTTTACTTACCTATATTTTATAAAAAGTTTATAAGCAAGTCTACATGAATAAATCAAACCATCAAAAGGAAGGTCATACATGATTTATACTAGTTATACCTATCTCTTTTTGTTTTGCTATGTTTGTCTCTTTTTGCAATGTATGTATGTTTGTCCGTGTGGAATCTCGCAAGTCGAATTTCACCCACTTCCAGTGGTCAGATTGACTCGATATTTAGTATATCAGTGTATTGGATGACAATGCAAGTACAGTCACTCAAAAAGAACTTGTATTAAAAATGTTTTTTTTAACAAATAACTTATTATAGAGTAATATTGGAAAACTATGAGCGGACCCTCTGTATGTGAGGTCAGTGGATGCCCTCTAGCGGCGAAAAGGACTTGTACTGATAGAGGTCGGGCCCTCCGTACCCGTACAGGAGCTTGCCCTTGCCGTTCTCGTCGTAGTACGGGTAGCGGTAGTTCGGTCTGAAAAAACAATGCTATCATTAGCTCAAGTCTTTCGTTATAGGTGATTACCTAAGTAGATTAACGCAAAGCGTAAACACGCGCCGCAGCGCAGCGCAGATGCTTGAGAACAGATTTTTGCTGACAGAAATGGCATTTTGACAGGCCAAAATACCATTGCTGTCAGCTCGTAGGTTTAAAAAATCCCTGCTTACTACCATGCTATATAATTGATCTTTTACACATAGCTTTTAGATTATAGGATTCGAACTCTCATTCGTCTGAATGGTCTGAGCGCGTACATGTCATACATAGCCACTGAGTAAATAGTGGCGCCATCTAATGACGAGTAGATGAATTAGCATTGTTGAAGATTCTATATTCAAACCGTTTTTGTTGTATGAAAAAGAAAAGATGACAGGTTGTCTAAATATATTGTGAAAAATTCGTAAGTTGAGAAAAGTGTTTTCCTGGAAATTAAAGCCTAAAATACCATAGCCTTCCTATTTATTAACATCTGGCGACCGTGACAGGACGGTAGATATGGAAAAGGCAAAAGAGTTGAGGAGAATTACACGCCAACGGTTTACGAAATGCGTGAGTAAAGTCAATGATATTTTATCAGAAAAATGTAAAGACGCACAACCAGAATTTGAAAGGCTCACTAAACTCTTCAAAGAGTTATCAGTCGTCCAAAATAAATTAATAGAGCTCTGGCTGGATGACACCCAAAGGGATGAGAGTCTATTCGAAAAAGACATAGAAGCTTCCGATGCTTATGAGACTACGTGGTTTGATACAAAATATAGAGTTAACGAGTTTCTTAATATGCACGGATCACAAAGCTCTTATAAAGGTACTGTCAAAGGAAAAGATGAGAATGACAGTGAATCTTCGAAGGATCGTCGTCGTCACTTTAGGCTACCTAAATTAAAGCTGCCGACATTCAACGGAGAGGTTAAAAATTGGATCGGCTTCTGGTCACAATTCAATAAAATCCATCAAGATGATGAAATAGATAACGATGATAAATTCCAATATCTGTTGCAATGCATGGAGCACGGGTCATGTGCTAAGGAATTGGTAGAGAGTTTTCCCCCATTCGGCGAGAATTACCATAAAGTCGTGCAACAAATAAAAGAGCGTTTTGCCAAGGACGAACTTATTATAGAATATTACGTTAGAGAGCTTCTACAGCTTGTCCTTGCACAGTCTAAAGGCACGCAAAAAATAACACTCAGAACCTTGTATGATAAGTTAATGACGCAAATATTGGCTCTGGACTCATTGGGTGTAACTCAAGAAAAATATGCAGCTTTCTTGTTTCCTTTAGTAGAGTCAGCTTTACCAGTGGATATATTAAAGGCATGGAACAGGTCCCATTCACTCGTAAGTCAAGATGGTAATGCACTCACTAAATTAATAACCTTCCTCAAGTTAGAAGTAGAGTCAGACGAGAAGATTCGGCTAGCACGTTCAGCATTTTCAGAGAGCTATTCAGCGGCTGATCCAACTGCAGCTTGTTTTACTTCTACTAATAAGAAGAACAATAAGGACAAGCAACAAGTAAGAGGAGAGAAAATTGAAAAGCAATGTCTTTGGTGTGACAAAACTTCACACTCGAGCTCAGAATGTCATGTAGCTATCAATAAAACATTACAGGAGCGTAAAGACTTTATTAAGCATAAGAAAGCATGTTTTATTTGTTTCACCATCGGTCATATGTGGAATAGGTGCAGAAAGCATCCTAAATGTGTGGTCTGTGGCAGAAGGCATTACCCAATCATGTGTGGAGGTTTGCCAGAGAACATAAAATCTGAACTGGCTTCAACCGAGTTAGATCCTCAAGAAGTTGTTCTAAGTCATTCGTCGTCTTCTCAAACCGTTTTACTGCAAACCTTGAAGGTCAACATTGAGCACGGCGGTAAAGTACAAACTGTTCGAGCCTTATTAGACTCTGGTGCGCAGCGCTCATTTATTAGAAGCGAGGTAGTAAAGAAACTTGGAATAGAGCCTGTTAACCAAGAAGAATTGAGCCATACGCTATTTGGAGGAGCTGTTACTAAAAAGATCAAACACAGACTGTTCAACCTACAGTGGAAGAGCATATTTGGTAGCTATTCTTGCAAATTAAAAGCTCTAGAACAAGGGACTATCTGTGGAGTTCTTCCTAAGTTAAATAAGGGCGGTACTTTTATATCTTTGTTAAAAAGCAAGGGTGTTGATTGCATTACTGATTGTATAGATAACAGCGTAGCTATTGATTTATTAATTGGTTGTGATGTTCTAGGTAGCATTCTCACCGGTCGATCAGTACGAATAGATGACCACGTGTTGGCTTTGGAAACGAGACTAGGTTGGACAGTTCAGGGTCCAGTGGTTGGTACGCATTGCTCTGTAAATAATGTAAGTGCGTTACATAGTACTACTTCTAGTATAAAAAACGTTGAGTATATTCCGAAATCTCAGACAGACCTCTACTCAAAGCATAGAAGGGCGCTTTATTCCTCGAGTGCCACGGTGGGGAGGATTCTGCATTTCAGCGATTCAGCGTCATCAGCCACTGAACCTAAGCCTTACAATTCAAAAAAAACAGGTCACTAGTTCGGGTCGACTGGTGAAGATTCGTGAACGATTAACTTTGTAGATTACTTTATTATTTGATTGTTATTTGTTATGACTTGTTTTAGATTTTTATATATTTTTTTTTTATCACACAAGTGTTACTCCGCATTCCTGTGGGGGCGGAGGATGTTGAAGATTCTATATTCAAACCGTTTTTGTTGTATGAAAAAGAAAAGATGACAGGTTGTCTAAATATATTGTGAAAAATTCGTAAGTTGAGAAAAGTGTTTTCCTGGAAATTAAAGCCTAAAATACCATAGCCTTCCTATTTATTAACAAGCATCATAGCTTGATGTGGATCATGTGTGGATTTTTGATTTTTTATAATAATCTCAGATTACTGTTCTGTAATCTGAGATGATAATTATGTGAATAAATTAAACATTAACGGTTGCGCACATAAAACGGTACCTATTTATTTAAACTGACTGATCAAATGGGCACGTGAATAACTTCACAGTTTAACAATGACAGGTGATCGACTAATAAAGTGAAAACTAGTTAGTTATTGAATAGTTGTATGAATAAGTTTGTTAATTTTAATGCTTAACAAATACATCATAAACTAAAACCAACGTTGGCTGACAAACTTCAAGCGTTACCAACCTACTTAAGTACAAAAATCTGCCCTTCAATATAAATTTACTCTCTGTGTTACCTCTCAAAGTACTGGAAGTTCGGTGCTCTCGGCTGCGGTATCGTAGACTCTGCTGTCGCCAACAAGGACAGTACCACTACCATCTGGAAGTGATTAGGTACTTACTATTAATTAATATTATTGAATAAGCGCCATCTATTTTTGAATAATATAACTTTGCACAGTTAAGGTGGTTACGCCCTGCAGTTAATGTTACTGTTAACAATCTCATATTATGTCAAGAGTATTTATGCATTTTTTTAACTACTACTTACTACTATTACCAGGCATGATAATACCTACTATTTAAAAACCTCTTTAATTGTACCTAAATCAAGTTTTTACCAAATTAAAAAAATCTAGCTAAAATGCACAGTTATTTTTTTTAATGGCGAAATCTACCTAATAACCGAAATAAATAAACAAGACTGCCTTTTTAGGGTTCCGTAGCCAAATGGCAAAAAACGGAACCCTTATAGATTCGTCATGTCTGTCTGTCTGTCTGTCTGTCTGTCTGTCTGTCTGTCTGTCTGTCTGTCTGTCTGTCTGTCTGTCTGTCTGTCCGTCCGTATGTCACAGCCATTTATTTCCGAAACTATAAGAACTATAATGTTGAAACTTGGTAAGTAGATGTATTCAGTGAACCGCATTAAGATTTTCACACAAAAATAGAAAAAAAACAATAAATTTTGGGGGTTCCCCATACTTAGAACTGAATCTCAAAATTTTTTTTTCCATCAAACCCATAAGTGTTGGGTGTCTATGTATAGGTCTTCAAAAATGATATCGAGGTTTCTAATATCATTTTTTTCTAAACTGAATAGTTTGCGCGAGAGACACTTCCAAAGTGGTAAAATGTGTCCCCCCCCCCTGTAACTTCTAAAATAAGAGAATGATAAATCTATAAAAAATATATGATGTACATTACGATGCAAACTACCAACGAAAATTGGTTTGAACGAGATCTAGTAAGTAGTTTTTTTTTAATACGTCATAAATTGAAATTAATATCAAATACTCAGGTCTTTACTAGCATTTACATATAATACCTACAGGTTTGTACGGAACCCTCGGTGCGCGAGTCTGACTCGCACTTGGCCGGTTTTTTTTATTAATTTTGAACATCCTTAATTTCATCAGATAATGTGAATTCTAGGCCTAGGTAATTGGTAATCGTTTAATAATATCACTCAAAAAAACTATGTAATTTCAAAAGAAACACATCCTTGAAAAAAAAATACATTCTGACCTAATGACACACACTTTCGTAACAAATAGTAGTAGTAGCTTACTATAAATAATATTTAAAAAGGTCCTACTTACCAAAGCCATGAAATATTTTAAGCACTCCATTTCTATGGTTAACAAACACAGTAGGCACTTTTATCCCTTTAAAAATCAGGAATTATTTTGTCGAAATTTTAATATAAGTAATTCACACGATAAGTACGTGTACAACGCGATGGGTCTGATACAAAACTGTTCGGACGATGTTGTTGTGGGACTTGGAACCAGTTAGAATGTAAATGAACCCCACGCCGGATTATGAACTTATAGTTTCAACTATGGATTTCCAATGAGAATTGTAATCAGGTACTTACTTAGTAATTTACTAATTGCTAGTATCATTATTATTCCATTTGTTGTAAGTTTTGAAAGTTTTTGAAGGCAATAAAAACCTTTCTATTAACTGTAAATTTTTTATGCCGATAGAAATGTCTTGATACTTTAGCGATTACGAATCATCGTTAAAACGATAGAGCCATTTTTGAGGCGATGATAGGCGAAGGTCCCGCGTTCGAATCCTACAATGAGCTTGAGCTTTCGGTGAAGGAAAATATAGTGAAGAAGCACCTATCTAGCTGGCTACCACCCACAATTCTCGCGAAAATCTGTCGCCAAGCACCTATTGGTCGTTCCGATAGCTGCATGTGAGAGCAAGTTCTTCTAGGCTTTGTGTGCTTACCACCTTCGGCCACATCATCACTTACCATAGTAAGATTTAGGTCAAACACAGGCCTATACACAGTAAAAAAACATAAATAGAAGTAATCACTTTTGCAGCATTCCTAGTAAAATTAACCCTTATTTCAATGAGCCTAAAGTCTATTTTTAAACGTGTATCAAAATATGCTCTTCTCTCCGAGCCGGTTTGTGTGAACGGACCCTTAAACAGCCATTTCAATTTCAATTTATTTTTAACTTCAAGTATCAAGTGTGGTAGATCAAACTAACTTAAACGAGTATAAAGTGAAAGTGCAGTCGGGAGGACTGTGTACCGTAACGTGCGTTCAGACACGCGCCGTCTCATAGCTAGAATCTTCCGTCCCACTCTGACAATACATTATTATGTAATGTGTCCTTGTTACTCGTGACATAACATTAGATAATTGTACATTTTGTAATTAAAGTAGATTGCACTGACATGGCAATCAATAAAGTTATTCATCACTATTTTTTCCTCATAAGTTGTATACCGACATAATGTTTTTATTGTCAAAGCCATTTTACTTAGGGCTGATTTTTCATTGGCCAGCCAGATAACCAGTAGGTTAGGTAATACCTATCTTTTAATTTGAATTTAGTTTTTTATATAATTAAGTAGGTACTTACCCGAGTTTTATCATTGGTTTGATTTTGACCTTTATAAGTTACTAGGAACAAGAATAAAATTAAAAATTGTTTTTTTTAAACAAGATTTTTTATATAACTAGCACAGGCGACAGGACTTCATGTATAATGTAATATCGTTTTTTTGGTGAAAAATAAATTATTATTATTATTATTAAAAAAAAAAAAAGTCGAGCAACTTAATCATCAATGGGCTTAGTGCACTGACTAAGGAGAACTTAGTGCACAGACTAAGGAGAACTTAGTGCACAGACTAAGGAGAGCTTAGTGCGAGTTTTAATCATCGCGTTAACGTTAAGTTCTGTTGTTTACAACTAAACTAATATTAATCTCACTATGTCTCTTTCTAACAAAGAACATAACAAAAAGATGTAAGAAATTTAGTCCTGTCAAATTAGTCCATGATTGTTTTCAATATAAATTTAGTCGCCATCTATCGCGGTTGCGCCTAAATACACGCAAAATAAGACAGCAAATATTCATTTGACAGCTTTAAATATATTCTATCCTTTTTCAATAATGTTCGTAAGAAAGAGATGTGATGTGCCTAAAATTATTTTAGTGCGATTTACAACAGAATCGGCACCATTGTATGGCATTGGACTAGCGCCGCGCGGCGCCTAGTTTTGAGTGGGCCAGTTGGCGCTACTGCGCAACCAACTAGTAAAGGCCACCTATCACGCTGAAGGTCGTGGGTTCGATTACCGCACAGGACATGCATTTGTGTGCATGAACATGTCTGTATGTCCTGAGGTGTAATTATGTATATAAAGTATGTATTTACAAACATAAAGTATTATATATCAGTTATCTGGTTTCCATAGTACAAGCTCTGCTTAGATTGGAATCAGATGACCGTGTGTGAGGAATGTCCCAGGATATTTATTATTTATTTATGTTATGCACGGTATTCTCTACGTGCCAAGTTTCATCCAAAACTAAAACATCTAAGTGGCATGATGGATAAAATTTCGAATTTATAATGATAAAGGATTTAATAAATTAATAGGATAAAGATTATAAGAAAACACTCAATAATTTACTATAATCATTTATTTATATATCACGTTTCATTAATTAACAAAAATGTAAAATCTATAACGATAAACAAAGATCTAATAGTCTATACTTACAAAATTATAGCTGTACATATCTTTAAGAGGCAATGATTATATTTTTATAATGAGCTACTTACAAATGACTAGATTATGAAGTTTATTAAAAAAAAAATATTATATTATATCTTTAATCTATGTATAATATTTTTATTCTCTCGCACAGATTATTTATCAATATCCTGTATACAGGTTGTCCTGTAATTGATTGTCCAAAAAACCCTCGAAAGCTGATATTGTGCCCTATCAGAAATATTTGCAATTTAGACATTTTTGACCGACTTCAAAAAGGAGGAGGTTATCAATTCGAATGTTTGTTTTTTTTATGTATTTTCGGGTTTAACTCCTTCATATATAGAAAATTTTCAAAATTATTTTTTTGTTCGAAAGGGGTTTATTCCGAAATGGTCCCATATAGATTCCATATAGATCTGATGATATTTAGTATATATGAAACTAAAAACTCAAAAATAAATTAACTTTTAAATTTTTAATGGTTGAATTTTTAATTTATGGCATAATCTCAGTTTTATGGACCTTTTGGACCGTTTATTACAGGACAGCCTGTATACATACAAATAGATTCTATAGGCGAAAATTGATCTTAAATCTATATCTACAAACTTAATATTTATAATTCATATAACATAACTATAAAATGCATCGGCAATTTAAATATAATAACAATTTGTTTATAAAACAAAATGTATACAACAATGTATATTTTTTAATTCATCTACAGCTTTTACCTGCATTACTGCTCCTGATAATTTATCTTGGGTAAACTCTGGTTACCCACAAAAATCATCTAGGTCTGTTAAGTTAATTCCTTTGTATAGGTAACTTTGACCACATTTTCACCGTGGTGAGATGTGGTCGAATGTGGTAATATGTTTATGCATAATTATTGCTTTAAATGTGAATTATTGCACATGATATGTTTACTCAATAATAAAACTGGATCACACAACTGTGAATGTCCTGTCCTGTAAGTTATTGGTAAAATACAAACAACTTACAGGACTGTATTAATAACATCATAAACAACAGTTTTTGTTCTATGACCCTTTACAAAACATAATACATTAAGAAAAAACAGTTTTTTAAGATTTCATTGTTCTATCTAACACATTTCAATTCTGTTTTGTTGTACAGTCGAGGACATATTTTTTTATTTAAAATTAAATGTATACATTTTGTGGAATTTAAAAACGATTTTCTCATAAACAATTGATTGAAATTATGAGATATCATCCAGGCAGAATCTTTTGATATATACTATTATGATTTGTGTAATATTTCAACATTTGAATCTATACAGAAAATAGCTTTTGGAGTTCACAAATTGTATACATATTTATGTCATCGACTGTACCCACGCCTCCCGTCTACTGTCACTCAGCATTATGTTACGCGTAGAGTTCGTAACACATAGAGTGTTGAATTAAAATATTTTTATTTTTGTATGAAAGTTGATGAATTCATAATTGGACTGTTTTACAAAAAACTTAAACCGCCGTCAAAGTACACTAAGAAGTAATCAAATCCTGATCTGATGACAATGGGACCAAACGGGAAGTGGACCCTTCCAGACAAAAAAATAATTTTCCAAATCGGTTAATAAATGACGGAGTTATGAGGTAACAAACATAAAAAAAAAAAAAAAAATACAACCGAATTGAGAACCTCCTCCTTTTTTTGAAGTCGGTTAATAAGTTATTGAACAAAAGTTGCTGTTTATGATGTTAGTAATAAAGTCGTGTGAGGTTGTTAGTAAACCAATAAGAATTTTAAGTATAAAGGTTTTACCTTCTAAGGATCTTTCCACAACCTACGGATAACTGGTTATCTGAGGGTTAAATTCATATTGTACTATGCATGTGAAACGGTGCTCATTGTAGCATTCGAACCTATGTATTGTATCTTTACCAATGAGATATCATCGCCTTATAGCAATCTCTGTTAAAATCTCTTCTTTAATACTTATCTGCCGGGCTATTGCGTAACTTTGGTGGTAATCGTAACGAACACCATTAATTATTTCATCCAATGACGCGCACGCGGTATGACGCGACGATGACCATTCGTGGGCCCTGATTGGATGAAATGCATTAATGGTGTTCGTTACGATTACCACCAAAGTTACGCGGTAGAGCCCCTGTATGTTCGTAAGAAAGAGATGTGATGTGCCTAAAATTATTTTAGTGCGATTTACAACAGAATCGGCACCATTGTATGGCATTGGACTAGCGCCGCGCGGCGCCTAGTTTTGAGTGGGCCAGTTGGCGCTACTGCGCAACCAACTAGTAAAGGCCACCTATCACGCTGAAGGTCGTGGGTTCGATTACCGCACAGGACATGCATTTGTGTGCATGAACATGTCTGTATGTCCTGAGGTGTAATTATGTATATAAAGTATGTATTTACAAACATAAAGTATTATATATCAGTTATCTGGTTTCCATAGTACAAGCTCTGCTTAGATTGGAATCAGATGACCGTGTGTGAGGAATGTCCCAGGATATTTATTATTTATTTATGTTATGCACGGTATTCTCTACGTGCCAAGTTTCATCCAAAACTAAAACATCTAAGTGGCATGATGGATAAAATTTCGAATTTATAATGATAAAGGATTTAATAAATTAATAGGATAAAGATTATAAGAAAACACTCAATAATTTACTATAATCATTTATTTATATATCACGTTTCATTAATTAACAAAAATGTAAAATCTATAACGATAAACAAAGATCTAATAGTCTATACTTACAAAATTATAGCTGTACATATCTTTAAGAGGCAATGATTATATTTTTATAATGAGCTACTTACAAATGACTATATTATGAAGTTTATTAAAAAAAAAATATTATATTATATCTTTAATCTATGTATAATATTTTTATTCTCTCGCACAGATTATTTATCAATATCCTGTATACAGGTTGTCCTGTAATTGATTGTCCAAAAAACCCTCGAAAGCTGATATTGTGCCCTATCAGAAATATTTGCAATTTAGACATTTTTGACCGACTTCAAAAAGGAGGAGGTTATCAATTCGAATGTTTGTTTTTTTTATGTATTTTCGGGTTTAACTCCTTCATATATAGAAAATTTTCAAAATTATTTTTTTGTTCGAAAGGGGTTTATTCCGAAATGGTCCCATATAGATTCCATATAGATCTGATGATATTTAGTATATATGAAACTAAAAACTCAAAAATAAATTAACTTTTAAATTTTTAATGGTTGAATTTTTAATTTATGGCATAATCTCAGTTTTATGGACCTTTTGGACCGTTTATTACAGGACAGCCTGTATACATACAAATAGATTCTATAGGCGAAAATTGATCTTAAATCTATATCTACAAACTTAATATTTATAATTCATATAACATAACTATAAAATGCATCGGCAATTTAAATATAATAACAATTTGTTTATAAAACAAAATGTATACAACAATGTATATTTTTTAATTCATCTACAGCTTTTACCTGCATTACTGCTCCTGATAATTTATCTTGGGTAAACTCTGGTTACCCACAAAAATCATCTAGGTCTGTTAAGTTAATTCCTTTGTATAGGTAACTTTGACCACATTTTCACCGTGGTGAGATGTGGTCGAATGTGGTAATATGTTTATGCATAATTATTGCTTTAAATGTGAATTATTGCACATGATATGTTTACTCAATAATAAAACTGGATCACACAACTGTGAATGTCCTGTCCTGTAAGTTATTGGTAAAATACAAACAACTTACAGGACTGTATTAATAACATCATAAACAACAGTTTTTGTTCTATGACCCTTTACAAAACATAATACATTAAGAAAAAACAGTTTTTTAAGATTTCATTGTTCTATCTAACACATTTCAATTCTGTTTTGTTGTACAGTCGAGGACATATTTTTTTATTTAAAATTAAATGTATACATTTTGTGGAATTTAAAAACGATTTTCTCATAAACAATTGATTGAAATTATGAGATATCATCCAGGCAGAATCTTTTGATATATACTATTATGATTTGTGTAATATTTCAACATTTGAATCTATACAGAAAATAGCTTTTGGAGTTCACAAATTGTATACATATTTATGTCATCGACTGTACCCACGCCTCCCGTCTACTGTCACTCAGCATTATGTTACGCGTAGAGTTCGTAACACATAGAGTGTTGAATTAAAATATTTTTATTTTTGTATGAAAGTTGATGAATTCATAATTGGACTGTTTTACAAAAAACTTAAACCGCCGTCAAAGTACACTAAGAAGTAATCAAATCCTGATCTGATGACAATGGGACCAAACGGGAAGTGGACCCTTCCAGACAAAAAAATAATTTTCCAAATCGGTTAATAAATGACGGAGTTATGAGGTAACAAACATAAAAAAAAAAAAAAAAATACAACCGAATTGAGAACCTCCTCCTTTTTTTGAAGTCGGTTAATAAGTTATTGAACAAAAGTTGCTGTTTATGATGTTAGTAATAAAGTCGTGTGAGGTTGTTAGTAAACCAATAAGAATTTTAAGTATAAAGGTTTTACCTTCTAAGGATCTTTCCACAACCTACGGATAACTGGTTATCTGAGGGTTAAATTCATATTGTACTATGCATGTGAAACGGTGCTCATTGTAGCATTCGAACCTATGTATTGTATCTTTACCAATGAGATATCATCGCCTTATAGCAATCTCTGTTAAAATCTCTTCTTTAATACTTATCTGCCGGGCTATTGCGTAACTTTGGTGGTAATCGTAACGAACACCATTAATTATTTCATCCAATGACGCGCACGCGGTATGACGCGACGATGACCATTCGTGGGCCCTGATTGGATGAAATGCATTAATGGTGTTCGTTACGATTACCACCAAAGTTACGCGGTAGAGCCCCTGTTAGATAGAATAATTCCGGGGGTTGTGAAATCTAATATATCACTTATACTAGTTTTATTTCTGAAGAAAGGACTTTTATATTTTTTATATTTTGTTACTATAAAATTTTAATATAAAATTTCTTCAAAGTAAATAGAAGCAAATAGCCTAAATTCTTAAAATTACGTAAATAGTACAGAATTATTGATAATGCCTAAATTTTTATGTTTTTTTACGGAAATCTAAAATTTCCCATTACATTTTCATCTTAATATGGCTGTAAAAAGAAATCTGGATGTTCTAGAAACTTTGTTTACATAATATTAAAGTTTTTCTGTACATTATTATTTTAAAGTGGGGCAATTTTTCATAAAAAAGCTGGCCACCTCCTAAAATCAGTACATACATACACATTTGAATAGTGTTGTTGTAGTCTAGGCGTAGTGTTGGTGTAGTTTCGGTGTAGTGTTGGTTTAGTTTCGGTGTAGTGTTGGTTTAGTTTCGGTGTATTGTTGGTTTAGTTTCGGTGTAGTGTTGGTGTAGTTTCGGTGTAGTGTTGGTGTAGTCTCGGTGTATTGTAGCTGTAGTCTAAGTGTAGTGTTGGTATCTAATGTCAGTAAGAGTTGACTCCCATTAGAAGTGCCTTGTGTTGGATGTAGTCTGCTGTCTTCTGTACCTGTTTAGAAGAAATAAGTAAGTTAGTATATAATTTACTATCTAATTATTTGCAACATTATTTTAGCAATTAACATCTCGCAATCTCACCAATATTATAAACTAGTTTTCCTCATTCGGGCATATCCGAGGGATCAGAGGTTTTTTTTTTTCAGTGATATACCGGGTGGAGATTTCGAGATGGCATATTTTCGAAACCTTTTAATATGGACCCACACTGAATTAAAAAAAAACTTTTCATACATTATGATCGAGCTAGTTTATAAGAGAAGTGAAATTTTGTTTTTGAGAATTCACTATTGGTCCCATAGTAAAAGTTGTTCAGCATGACTAACCCAACATAGGTTATAAAAATATGTCATCTCGAAATCTCCACCCAGCATACAAGAATTCTTTTATAGGTAATAGTAAAGATGTAGATGTACTGACCAGAGTTCTTTTCCGGAGTAACATATCGGCAGCTTTTTGCATCTTGTGCCTGTTCCTGCGGATGTAGGCGTGCGTGTCGGCGCGGAGTTGCTGCAGCTTGTGCGGATCTGTCTCGTCCATGGCACATGTGCCCAGGAGCGGCGGATTTAGTCGGAAGTACGCGCCTGATGGCAGCAGGTCGTTCACCACCAGGTGCACACCTGCACGGGGAAGTCACTTTTACTTAAGAGTGCGTACAGAGCAAAATAACATATCTTAGTGACTTTTTGGCGAAAACTTGCAGAGTGACGTTGCGTTTTCATTTTTAATTTCATAAATTTGTGTATTTTGAGTTTTAATGTGTATTTTTGGTGGTATTTTATTCAATAAAGATCAATCAGTGTGCACCAGTGAAGTGAAATGAAATGAATTATGTGCATCGTGACTTGAAGTTGTCTTGACTTGAAAGAGTTTTAGTACAATGACCACCATTGTAGTAAAACATGACTTTTATGGACGGTGACTGACTGAGGACTATAATCATATAATGTGAAATAATAAATCACTTCAAATTGTGACGTGATTTATTACTTCTTAGTGACTGGAAACTATAATATAACTCGACACTGGCAGAAATGAGCCCTAATTTGGGCTTGGTTGCCAAACTTAAAAATAAAAAGAAGAAGAACATATCTTAGAAATGAAATTTACCCAAGTAAATAATACTTAAATGAAAAAATATTGTCATATGGGTATTTTCATTATATACGCGAGGGTTCTATCAGAGCGAAAACATAATGGAATGAAATTTCCTCGATAGAAAAAAATCACAAAACTACCTCTAATACTTATGAATTTTCGATTTCACTCGTTCATGGTGTATCTAATAAAGACAAAAATTCGATAAATAATATCTTTAACGTATGACCTAGGGCTGGTACTAGCGATTTTTTTAAATATTCTATGCTTTACGAGTTATTTAGATTAGAAGTGCTTACTAAATTTTTAAACACGTTATCTCCGTCTCATGCCACGCGAATATTAGACATAAGTTTGTTTCATCTGACATTGCCATATTTTTCTGGCTTTGTACAGTCGAGGACATAAATATGTATACAATTAGTAAAATTCAACAACGGTTTCCTCTTAACAACTGATTGAAATTATGAGATATTATAAAGGCAGAATCTTCTAACATATACTATTATGATTTATGTAATAGCTTAACACTTAAATGTTGAACATGTGAGAAAATCGCTTTTGAATTTCAAAAAGTGTATACATATTTATGTCCTCGACTGTACGCCCTCTTAATGTCGGACAAACAAAACAGGATCACTGTGGACCGAAAGGTACAGCTCTTTTTAGGATTCGAACCTGCAACTTATGACAGAGCATTGTATAATAAAGTGTCATTTTTTTTTATCGGAGCGGGACTGGCCTGCTTAACTGTGTAAAAATAAATTTTAGGTATTTTATCTACACCCAAGCTATAAATCCTCTATAAAAGTACCTAAAAACAGTTAGCTTATTGCCAACATTAAAACACTGGTTCTCATAGTAACTACTTTTTGATTCTATTCTATAATTACCTTCAGTATCAGTAGCGGAGTCGAGTATCTTGTTGAACTTGTCCCTCCAACTCGTGCCAGCGTCGGTCCCGCTGTCCCGTGTGGCGGCCCCCGAGAAGCCCGGCGTGGCGCCCCCCGCCCCGCCCGCCGCCCCGCCGCCCGCCCCGCCCGCCCCGCCGGGCAGCGCGCGCCCCGTCCCCACCGACATCACCACCCCGCGGGACAGCGCCGCGCTGCCGAACAGTAACCTAGCCTCGTGTAAACCCACGGCAGTCGGGTTGTTCACCATTATACCACCGTCCTGTAACAAACTTCTATGTTACTGGCTTTTACTTGAGAGCAAGACCTTATAACATTCAAGTTATATTCCAAATTCTATAGATTAATAAGCTTGTTTTTCTCTTTTCAGTTAATCTTTGTTTTACGCAGTCGGGTATTTTGTTTCATTAAATAATTTAATTTATGCATTTTCCATTAGAATTGACTGAATATGAATATGTAGTAGTAAGTTTTCGGTAACAGACCTGTACGTAATATTGATCGGAAAGTGTCATCGGATCAGCTGTGATGGCGTGTTAGAGGAGCACATGGTGCTATAAAGAGCCACACGGGGCCACAGTGATCCACACGGGGCTACTCAGTGCCGCATGGGGCGGCACAGTGACACAGTGAGCCACACGCCGCCACAGTGAGCCACACGGGGCCACAGTGAGGCACACGGACCGTCACGTACCTGGTGCAGCAGTCCGTCGAGTCGGAACTCGTTGAAGTATGTGGGCGCGGCGGCGGAGGCCCGCACGGCGTGCCACACGGGGCCACAGTGAGGCACACGGACCGTCACGTACCTGGTGCAGCAGTCCGTCGAGTCGGAACTCGTTGAAGTATGTGGGCGCGGCGGCGGAGGCCCGCACGGCGTGCCACACGGGGCCACAGTGAGGCACACGGACCGTCACGTACCTGGTGCAGCAGTCCGTCGAGTCGGAACTCGTTGAAGTATGTGGGCGCGGCGGCGGAGGCCCGCACGGCGTGCCACACGGGGCCACAGTGAGGCACACGGACCGTCACGTACCTGGTGCAGCAGTCCGTCGAGTCGGAACTCGTTGAAGTATGTGGGCGCGGCGGCGGAGGCCCGCACGGCGTGCCACACGGGGCCACAGTGAGGCACACGGACCGTCACGTACCTGGTGCAGCAGTCCGTCGAGTCGGAACTCGTTGAAGTATGTGGGCGCGGCGGCGGAGGCCCGCACGGCGTGCCACACGGGGCCACAGTGAGGCACACGGACCGTCACGTACCTGGTGCAGCAGTCCGTCGAGTCGGAACTCGTTGAAGTATGTGGGCGCGGCGGCGGAGGCCCGCACGGCGTGCCACACGGGGCCACAGTGAGGCACACGGACCGTCACGTACCTGGTGCAGCAGTCCGTCGAGTCGGAACTCGTTGAAGTATGTGGGCGCGGCGGCGGAGGCCCGCACGGCGTGCCACACGGGGCCACAGTGAGGCACACGGACCGTCACGTACCTGGTGCAGCAGTCCGTCGAGTCGGAACTCGTTGAAGTATGTGGGCGCGGCGGCGGAGGCCCGCACGGCGTGCCACACGGGGCCACAGTGAGGCACACGGACCGTCACGTACCTGGTGCAGCAGTCCGTCGAGTCGGAACTCGTTGAAGTATGTGGGCGCGGCGGCGGAGGCCCGCACGGCGTGCCACACGGGGCCACAGTGAGGCACACGGACCGTCACGTACCTGGTGCAGCAGTCCGTCGAGTCGGAACTCGTTGAAGTATGTGGGCGCGGCGGCGGAGGCCCGCACGGCGTGCCACACGGGGCCACAGTGAGGCACACGGACCGTCACGTACCTGGTGCAGCAGTCCGTCGAGTCGGAACTCGTTGAAGTATGTGGGCGCGGCGGCGGAGGCCCGCACGGCGTGCCACACGGGGCCACAGTGAGGCACACGGACCGTCACGTACCTGGTGCAGCAGTCCGTCGAGTCGGAACTCGTTGAAGTATGTGGGCGCGGCGGCGGAGGCCCGCACGGCGTGCCACACGGGGCCACAGTGAGGCACACGGACCGTCACGTACCTGGTGCAGCAGTCCGTCGAGTCGGAACTCGTTGAAGTATGTGGGCGCGGCGGCGGAGGCCCGCACGGCGTGCCACACGGGGCCACAGTGAGGCACACGGACCGTCACGTACCTGGTGCAGCAGTCCGTCGAGTCGGAACTCGTTGAAGTATGTGGGCGCGGCGGCGGAGGCCCGCACGGCGTGCCACACGGGGCCACAGTGAGGCACACGGACCGTCACGTACCTGGTGCAGCAGTCCGTCGAGTCGGAACTCGTTGAAGTATGTGGGCGCGGCGGCGGAGGCCCGCACGGCGTGCCACACGGGGCCACAGTGAGGCACACGGACCGTCACGTACCTGGTGCAGCAGTCCGTCGAGTCGGAACTCGTTGAAGTATGTGGGCGCGGCGGCGGAGGCCCGCACGGCGTGCCACACGGGGCCACAGTGAGGCACACGGACCGTCACGTACCTGGTGCAGCAGTCCGTCGAGTCGGAACTCGTTGAAGTATGTGGGCGCGGCGGCGGAGGCCCGCACGGCGTGCCACACGGGGCCACAGTGAGGCACACGGACCGTCACGTACCTGGTGCAGCAGTCCGTCGAGTCGGAACTCGTTGAAGTATGTGGGCGCGGCGGCGGAGGCCCGCACGGCGTGCCACACGGGGCCACAGTGAGGCACACGGACCGTCACGTACCTGGTGCAGCAGTCCGTCGAGTCGGAACTCGTTGAAGTATGTGGGCGCGGCGGCGGAGGCCCGCACGGCGTGCCACACGGGGCCACAGTGAGGCACACGGACCGTCACGTACCTGGTGCAGCAGTCCGTCGAGTCGGAACTCGTTGAAGTATGTGGGCGCGGCGGCGGAGGCCCGCACGGCGTGCCACACGGGGCCACAGTGAGGCACACGGACCGTCACGTACCTGGTGCAGCAGTCCGTCGAGTCGGAACTCGTTGAAGTATGTGGGCGCGGCGGCGGAGGCCCGCACGGCGTGCCACACGGGGCCACAGTGAGGCACACGGACCGTCACGTACCTGGTGCAGCAGTCCGTCGAGTCGGAACTCGTTGAAGTATGTGGGCGCGGCGGCGGAGGCCCGCACGGCGTGCCACACGGGGCCACAGTGAGGCACACGGACCGTCACGTACCTGGTGCAGCAGTCCGTCGAGTCGGAACTCGTTGAAGTATGTGGGCGCGGCGGCGGAGGCCCGCACGGCGTGCCACACGGGGCCACAGTGAGGCACACGGACCGTCACGTACCTGGTGCAGCAGTCCGTCGAGTCGGAACTCGTTGAAGTATGTGGGCGCGGCGGCGGAGGCCCGCACGGCGTGCCACACGGGGCCACAGTGAGGCACACGGACCGTCACGTACCTGGTGCAGCAGTCCGTCGAGTCGGAACTCGTTGAAGTATGTGGGCGCGGCGGCGGAGGCCCGCACGGCGTGCCACACGGGGCCACAGTGAGGCACACGGACCGTCACGTACCTGGTGCAGCAGTCCGTCGAGTCGGAACTCGTTGAAGTATGTGGGCGCGGCGGCGGAGGCCCGCACGGCGTGCCACACGGGGCCACAGTGAGGCACACGGACCGTCACGTACCTGGTGCAGCAGTCCGTCGAGTCGGAACTCGTTGAAGTATGTGGGCGCGGCGGCGGAGGCCCGCACGGCGTGCCACACGGGGCCACAGTGAGGCACACGGACCGTCACGTACCTGGTGCAGCAGTCCGTCGAGTCGGAACTCGTTGAAGTATGTGGGCGCGGCGGCGGAGGCCCGCACGGCGTGCCACACGGGGCCACAGTGAGGCACACGGACCGTCACGTACCTGGTGCAGCAGTCCGTCGAGTCGGAACTCGTTGAAGTATGTGGGCGCGGCGGCGGAGGCCCGCACGGCGTGCCACACGGGGCCACAGTGAGGCACACGGACCGTCACGTACCTGGTGCAGCAGTCCGTCGAGTCGGAACTCGTTGAAGTATGTGGGCGCGGCGGCGGAGGCCCGCACGGCGTGCCACACGGGGCCACAGTGAGGCACACGGACCGTCACGTACCTGGTGCAGCAGTCCGTCGAGTCGGAACTCGTTGAAGTATGTGGGCGCGGCGGCGGAGGCCCGCACGGCGTGCCACACGGGGCCACAGTGAGGCACACGGACCGTCACGTACCTGGTGCAGCAGTCCGTCGAGTCGGAACTCGTTGAAGTATGTGGGCGCGGCGGCGGAGGCCCGCACGGCGTGCCACACGGGGCCACAGTGAGGCACACGGACCGTCACGTACCTGGTGCAGCAGTCCGTCGAGTCGGAACTCGTTGAAGTATGTGGGCGCGGCGGCGGAGGCCCGCACGGCGTGCCACACGGGGCCACAGTGAGGCACACGGACCGTCACGTACCTGGTGCAGCAGTCCGTCGAGTCGGAACTCGTTGAAGTATGTGGGCGCGGCGGCGGAGGCCCGCACGGCGTGCCACACGGGGCCACAGTGAGGCACACGGACCGTCACGTACCTGGTGCAGCAGTCCGTCGAGTCGGAACTCGTTGAAGTATGTGGGCGCGGCGGCGGAGGCCCGCACGGCGTGCCACACGGGGCCACAGTGAGGCACACGGACCGTCACGTACCTGGTGCAGCAGTCCGTCGAGTCGGAACTCGTTGAAGTATGTGGGCGCGGCGGCGGAGGCCCGCACGGCGTGCCACACGGGGCCACAGTGAGGCACACGGACCGTCACGTACCTGGTGCAGCAGTCCGTCGAGTCGGAACTCGTTGAAGTATGTGGGCGCGGCGGCGGAGGCCCGCACGGCGTGCCACACGGGGCCACAGTGAGGCACACGGACCGTCACGTACCTGGTGCAGCAGTCCGTCGAGTCGGAACTCGTTGAAGTATGTGGGCGCGGCGGCGGAGGCCCGCACGGCGTGCCACACGGGGCCACAGTGAGGCACACGGACCGTCACGTACCTGGTGCAGCAGTCCGTCGAGTCGGAACTCGTTGAAGTATGTGGGCGCGGCGGCGGAGGCCCGCACGGCGTGCCACACGGGGCCACAGTGAGGCACACGGACCGTCACGTACCTGGTGCAGCAGTCCGTCGAGTCGGAACTCGTTGAAGTATGTGGGCGCGGCGGCGGAGGCCCGCACGGCGTGCCACACGGGGCCACAGTGAGGCACACGGACCGTCACGTACCTGGTGCAGCAGTCCGTCGAGTCGGAACTCGTTGAAGTATGTGGGCGCGGCGGCGGAGGCCCGCACGGCGTGCCACACGGGGCCACAGTGAGGCACACGGACCGTCACGTACCTGGTGCAGCAGTCCGTCGAGTCGGAACTCGTTGAAGTATGTGGGCGCGGCGGCGGAGGCCCGCACGGCGTGCCACACGGGGCCACAGTGAGGCACACGGACCGTCACGTACCTGGTGCAGCAGTCCGTCGAGTCGGAACTCGTTGAAGTATGTGGGCGCGGCGGCGGAGGCCCGCACGGCGTGCCACACGGGGCCACAGTGAGGCACACGGACCGTCACGTACCTGGTGCAGCAGTCCGTCGAGTCGGAACTCGTTGAAGTATGTGGGCGCGGCGGCGGAGGCCCGCACGGCGTGCCACACGGGGCCACAGTGAGGCACACGGACCGTCACGTACCTGGTGCAGCAGTCCGTCGAGTCGGAACTCGTTGAAGTATGTGGGCGCGGCGGCGGAGGCCCGCACGGCGTGCCACACGGGGCCACAGTGAGGCACACGGACCGTCACGTACCTGGTGCAGCAGTCCGTCGAGTCGGAACTCGTTGAAGTATGTGGGCGCGGCGGCGGAGGCCCGCACGGCGTGCCACACGGGGCCACAGTGAGGCACACGGACCGTCACGTACCTGGTGCAGCAGTCCGTCGAGTCGGAACTCGTTGAAGTATGTGGGCGCGGCGGCGGAGGCCCGCACGGCGTGCCACACGGGGCCACAGTGAGGCACACGGACCGTCACGTACCTGGTGCAGCAGTCCGTCGAGTCGGAACTCGTTGAAGTATGTGGGCGCGGCGGCGGAGGCCCGCACGGCGTGCCACACGGGGCCACAGTGAGGCACACGGACCGTCACGTACCTGGTGCAGCAGTCCGTCGAGTCGGAACTCGTTGAAGTATGTGGGCGCGGCGGCGGAGGCCCGCACGGCGTGCCACACGGGGCCACAGTGAGGCACACGGACCGTCACGTACCTGGTGCAGCAGTCCGTCGAGTCGGAACTCGTTGAAGTATGTGGGCGCGGCGGCGGAGGCCCGCACGGCGTGCCACACGGGGCCACAGTGAGGCACACGGACCGTCACGTACCTGGTGCAGCAGTCCGTCGAGTCGGAACTCGTTGAAGTATGTGGGCGCGGCGGCGGAGGCCCGCACGGCGTGCCACACGGGGCCACAGTGAGGCACACGGACCGTCACGTACCTGGTGCAGCAGTCCGTCGAGTCGGAACTCGTTGAAGTATGTGGGCGCGGCGGCGGAGGCCCGCACGGCGTGCCACACGGGGCCACAGTGAGGCACACGGACCGTCACGTACCTGGTGCAGCAGTCCGTCGAGTCGGAACTCGTTGAAGTATGTGGGCGCGGCGGCGGAGGCCCGCACGGCGTGCCACACGGGGCCACAGTGAGGCACACGGACCGTCACGTACCTGGTGCAGCAGTCCGTCGAGTCGGAACTCGTTGAAGTATGTGGGCGCGGCGGCGGAGGCCCGCACGGCGTGCCAGACGGCGGCGCGGCTGGTGCCCGGGAACACGGACCGCACGCGGTACCCCAGCGAGTACGTGCGGAACAGGAACGGGGACAGCCGGCTGCCGGAGTTCACGATGCACGACACTAGCGCCATCTACAAACACCATCACTGCCGTTAGTGTTTCAGTGGGACCACAATATGTGGTATGTTGTGGTGTGGTGTGGTGTGGTGTGGTGTGGTGTGGTGTGGTGTGGCGCGTGTACCTTGGGCGTGTTGTGTCGGTTGCACTGCGTGAGCGTGATGCCGTGCAGGTTGTCCTGCAGCATGCGCTCCCACCGGTCCGTGTCGTAGTACGAGTGGCTCCACACCAGCCGAGACGTGCCTACACACAACACACACCCACATTATATACGGGACACAACAGCTGGATTTTGAAAAAATCTGCTAAAAAGTTCAAAATAGCCGATACGAAAAGTATCCGCCATTTTGAACTTTTTGTGTTGTTGTGTTCCGAAGCTCTCTCAAAAAAGAACCACCAAAATCTGACAACCCTGTTAGTAATAACTTATTAATAATAACTTAATAATAATAAATTATTATTAATTTATTTATTTATTCAGATTTCACAGATCCATGGATTAGTAAAATGCCTTATTTCTAGGGTTAGTACTATAGTAATTACTTTTACATTTAATTGAGCTTATTATTAATTATTCAATCGACAACTAAAAAGTTATGCGTGGTAATTAAAACAATATATACATGACAACTAAAGACCCTCCTACTTTGTGTTTCTTCGGTAAAAATGGATAAAAAAGCTATCAGACCAATATTTAGGTAGTTACAAATAGCACTCTTTTTTGTATTCTAATAACAAATTCGTATTTAGACTTCGAGGACCCTAAGATATTTATTTTGAAAGAAATCGGATCAGTTAGCAAAAGTTCAAAAAGACGCCGCTTTTTGTAATTTAAGAGCAGTCAGCTCACCATACTTTTCATACAAAAGCTCTGTACTTTATGGCGTTTTTAAACACTTTTCGTTAGATGTTTTAGACAAATTGGTATCTTGTGAACTATATCTAGCAGTATAACTAGGCGAAAATAAAAAAAAGTGTGAAACAAATTCAGTAAAAGCCTCCAAAAAACAGCGGTTTTGCACAAATTTTACCTGAACTTTGGCCATATCTAATGTACCTATAAATTGCAAAAGTAAAGAAAACAGCTCTAAACAATGTGGATCTCGATCGCTCTGTAAGCCTTTTTCAATATTGATAACAACAAGTACATCAAATCGAGCGCTATCGAAGTTCAGACAACAATTTACATTTACAACTTCTTCAACATGTACAGTCGGACATGGCCAAGCAAAATGTGTCATCCAACCTTGGTCTTCCATAGTACATATTGATACAAACAAACCCGGTTCACTATAGGTATATTAAATGTTTGTAATGTTGTGTAAGGACTGACCTCCAATAAGCGATGTGTTCCCGAACATTTCTTTGGAGAGCGTGTGGTACATGTCACTGGCTGTGTCGAGCGTGCCCACGCCGCTACCTACGATACAATATACAATACAATATGTTACAACTAACGCCATCCACATTTACACCAATAGTAATCTACGTAAAAAACACAACTGCTTATAAAAAAATGACTTCAAATTTTAAAATGACTTTGTGATCATATTTTACTTAATTTTTGACAGCATGGGTATCTCGTGACACCCGCTATCATTTAAGTATTTTATCATGTCCATAGGGCTACAGTAATCGCGCCACCATCAGACGGGCTATAGGCTATTTATCGACTACTTTGTATAAAAAAAGCCATTTTGAACTTTTCCCCCACTAATCGCTCAAAAATGGCCATCATCACCCCATACACAAGCTGTCATGTGGCCATCACGCCAAACACAAGATGTCGATCGGCCATCACGCCAAACACAAGATGTCGATCGGCCATCACTCTAAACACAAGGTGTCGATCGGCCATCACTCCATACACAAGCTGTCGATCGGCCATCACTCCAAACACAAGATATCGTGTGGCCATCACCGTAAACACAGGATGTCGTGTGGCCATAACCGTAAACACAAGATATCGTGTGGCCATCACCGTAAACACAAGATATCGTGTGGCCATCACCGTAAACACAAGATATCGTGTGGCCATCACCGTAAACACAAGATATCGTGTGGCCATCACCTCAAACAGCCGTCGTACCTATAACAGCAGCGATGATGGCGCCGGTGCTGACGCCGATGATGTAGTCGAAGAGGTCGTGCACCTTCCTGCCGGTGAGCGCCTCGAGGTGTCGCAGGATCTCGATGGCCACGATGCCGCGGATGCCGCCGCCGTCCAGCGCCAGCACGGCGGGGCCGAACCCCTTGCTGGGGCCCACGTATCCCACCAGGGCCAGCGCCTGACTCACGACAACAAACCCTTTATTATTTCAAAATTCAAAATCATTTATTCAAATAGACCTTCGCAGGCACTTATAAAAAGTCTGACTCTAATACTCTAATACCGGTTCGGAAGGTTGCATTTGCTGAGAAGAGCCGGCAATAAACTCAGCAATTACTCTTTTCAAAACAGGCTTAGATTAATTACATAATATTTACATTCTAATCGCACTGAAAACAATTGCGTGCCCCGGCGCGGCGGCAAAATTACAAAGTGGACTGAAAAAATATTTAATAAGTAAATAAATAGCAAACTTAAGTAGACCAGCCCCCACAAGCAGCACCTGTTCATTTTATATTACATTACTTAGGCGACGTTACGGTACAATAGGGATAATTCCTGGGTAAAAAACGTTCAGTTAAGATTATCAAAAAATATTGGACACAATAATACAAATTTTACAAAGATATAGTGCGTCAAAGTTCGGGAGTGGGGGCTCGTACGTGACGTCACTTCAGAGTAAACAGTGTTCAACACACGATATCTTCGTACTTTCTTGTTTAAGTGACAAAAGAATACGTGTCAAATATTTTTTGATAATGTAAATTTTATTTATTCAGACAGCAAACGGTCACAGTTCAAATGAAAATGAATACTAAAATACACAAATGACCTACAGTATCTTATTATTTAAATGTTTTTTTTTTATTAATGACGGACTGAATAGAAATTTAATATTTTTCGGTAGTTATTAGGGTTCCGTACAAAAAAAACTACCAAGTGCGGGCCAGACTCGCACACAAAGGTTCCGTAAAAAAGTGAAAAAATTTCATTCCAAGAGGGGCATAAGTTACAATTTCAAAATTATTTTATGCATATTCTAACTCATGTAAAAAAAGGTTTGCACTGACCTCATTGACGATCCCATTAACTTCCTTAGTGGCAGGAGAATCATCGTTCAACCTGTTTTGTACCCGCAGCAATGCCCTCACGGCTCCCTCCTACACAAACAACACTCTAGTAACTCTTTAATGTCACATTTATATAACTAACAGCTGAATAATAGATATTTTAGTGGCATTTATATGACTTAAAAGATAGACTATCAATTCTCAATCCGAGCTGGTACTGGTGTGTATGGTATTCGTAGTGGTGTTACTCAAATACTCAAATACTGGTCTTTACTGTTCAAAATCAGTGACAAATCACTGACTAGTTTCGGAATCAGATTGCTCGGTATTACTTCTCTAATGGATTGTTCCTCGATGCCGTAAGGCTATGGCATAGACACAATTCCAGGAGCTCGCACGTTGCCGACCTTGTAGAAATCTTTTAAATACATACTGCGTATGATCCTGTAGTTATAACTTGTATATTATTATTTAAAATTCGGTTTGACTTTAAAGAATTGGTATAGATATAATGTTAATTTGCGCCATCATACAATTAAACACTGATTAATCAAATAAAAAAAATATGTCCTTGCTGAGTTTCTTGCCGGGAGTCTTCTCAGTTTAAGTGTATTACAAACTGGTGGTAAAATCAATTGTAACGTTCGTAAGTGCCTTATTAAGGCCTATATTGAATAAACAATTTTTGAATTGAATTTGAATAAAACTTATTCTTTCTTGAGTCAAACCGAAATTTAAATTATGACTCTTAGATAGCTAAAAGCTGTATAAGCTAGCGATAAGCGGTATAACACTGACCTTGATGGCGAGGTCCCTCGCCTCCGGGTACTGGTGCAGGTGTTGTATAAAGGAGTCGAGACGGGTGGTGAGACTGGCGCTGCTTTCGGCTGAGACCAGCGCCGATATCACGTACCCAGTGCGGGAGTGGATCGACGTCTGTTGTATAACGGTAATATATCAGCTACTTGTGTTACTATGAGGGATATAATGGTTTCCCGGGATACGTAGAAGAATAACATTAATTAATACACTATGTTACATGTGAATGTTTGAATGTCTGGATGTTTATTGGTTGTACCTCAATCTGTTATAAAAATGTGATAAACGTCTGAACGGATTTGGATGAAAGAATCATTGCGAGATAGGTACAAATAAGTTTTTTGTTAAAAATTTCATTGTATTAAACAAGCTTTTCTTGGTGACTGTACTTTTTGTTGTCTATACTCGCATTGTCATCCAAAAAAGTTCTCATCAAGACGAATCAAACGAACCCAAACTCGATGGGGTTATGTGGTTTTATTGCGGAGTTCCTATGGCCACCGTCCAGCTCCATCATCAGATCAGCTCCACGTCATCATAATATTGCATTGTCACGCGATTTAAATATTCGTGCAAAATTTCAGCTCAATCGGAAACCGGAAAGTGGGTCAAATTTAACTTGCAAAATTCCATTACAGACAACGGGAGAGGTGAAAGTAAATAGAAGCTTGTAAAAAATAAAGATTTTTGGAGACGTTGTAATTACGGTACAAATACTTGGTGTCTGACGAATAACTAGCGGCATTTAAAATATTTGTAGAACCCCCGGATATAAACGCGAAATTCTATGCTGGCATAGAATGGCCGAATAGCTACTAAAACCGTTGCTTAAGCGGGGTTTATAAAATATTACCATGTTGCTTGGTAATGTAATCTCAAGGTTGGAAGAGATGCCAAACATTCTTAATTTTTTTATTGTACAAATCAATGTTAAAAAATGCCATGCCATGATTATTTGGACAGATAGATACACAGATAGAATATGTTCTGGAAAAACATATCATCATCAGCCTATAATGTCCCACTGCTGAGCACAGGCCTCCTTTCACAAATTAGGGTGAAAGGGAATGGGCAGATACTCCACCATGCGTGCCCACTGCGGACCGCGGCTTTTATTTATTCGAGAAAACATAAGATCCTTCGGCCACGCGCGTGAGAACGCTCGACAACTAGTCTATGATAAAATAGAAAACGTCACGTCACACAAGTGTATTGCGAATGTTGTTATTGTGCACGCACATGTGCTAGTGTTTTGGCGAACGATGTGTTAGTGTGGCCTTGTGTTACGTATGCGATTCGCGAAACAAGGCCAGCGCTAAAAGTATTATTATTGATGATTATTTTGTTTTGTCACGCTCCCTAGTTACGAATGTCTCGACATAGATAATGGTGGATCTAATAATATCTTAGAAGGGGGCTAAAAAGGAAGCTCGAGCAATATTGCTCGATCTCGATCTAGCAATTCATCAATAGGCTAGATGACTGAAAAAATTTATTTAATCCGTCATTTAAATTATTAAAAAATATTAGACATGTATTTTTAGGGTTCCGTAGCCAAATTGCACCCTTATAGAACCCTTATAGATTCGTCATGTCTGTCTGTCTGTCCGTCCGTATGTCACAGCCACTTTACTTTACAATGTAGGGTAAGGTAGGGCAGGGCAGGGTAGGGCAGGGCAGAGTAGGGTAGGGTAGGGTAAGGTAGAGTAGAGTAGGGTAGGGTAGAGTAGCACCACGCAAACGAAGTCGCGCCGGGCAGCTAGTACGTCATAAATTGAAATTCATATCAAATACTCAGGCTATACTACCATTTACTTATATACCTACAGGTTTGTACGGAACCCTCTCGGTTCGTGAGTCTGACTCGGACTTGGCCGGTTTTTTCTTTTGTCAATCAAACAAAAAAATACGAAGATATCGTGTGTTGAAGTTCTTCTACGTAATGGTACTTTAAACTGGCGTCACCCCCGAATTATTAATATTTTTAACAAAAAAAATTGTTAAATATTTTTTGATAATCTAACTGATGGACTATTAGTATTTATTTTTTTACCCAAGAATGTCCCTATTCCAAATATTTTAATGAATTGAATTGTATATTATATTGAGTGACTATTTTACCAAAAAAATATAATAATTACGTTGGATCTGCCAAGACTGAAAAATGAATTCCAATTAGAAATATTGCTCGAACTGCCTTTTTAGCCCCCCAGCGTTAGCCTATTAAAGGCGGGTGCAAGCAAGTTTGTATAACATAATATAAATCCCTTGTTAGCTAAATTCGTTTCCGCATTGGCCCCTGCGTAGTTATTTAATCACAATATTTGTTTGTATACTTCTAATCTTAGATAAGATATAAAAGATAGCTTATTTTTCGTGACATTTCATTGTAGGTACCTACTGATAATTTTGGAAGTAAACATTGAATCCAGTGTTAAAGTAGCTCTTGTATATTTGTTATAACTCATAGTAGGCAGTCGACTAACAAGCACACGCCACTCAAGGGTATCGTCCTTCCCGATGAGCTCTGAACTCGTGTCTCTTAAAGCCTAAACGTGATGAATTTTGGCATTCAGGTAGTCTATAGTATGGAGAGAAACTAGGGTACTTTATCAAAATTGAATAAAGTTTTTTATTCAATTTAGGCCCTGGTAAGGCGCTTATGAACGTTAAATTGGTACATAAGTAAGTAAGTATACGTACTTATATTGGGCAAACGCGGGTGATGTGATACCGCGGGCGGGGAACAGCTAGTAAGAATAATAGCCGTAACACACATTCCGCCCGTCGGACTCCTATGAGACGGGGCGTCCTGCCGTCGGCGTCGGAGCGTGCGTAGCGCGGCGGGACCGACTTTTTTTTTTTTTTTTTTTTTTTTGTATACAACTAAGTCGGTAAACAAGCATACGGCCCGCCTGATGGTAAGCGGTTACCGTAGCCATATGGACGCTTGCAACACACGAAGCATTGCTCACGCGTTACCGACCTTTCCCCCCTCCCCTATGAGCTCTGGCGACCTATTGGTGGTAATCGTAACGAACACCATTAATTATTTCATCCAATGACGCGCACGCGGTATGACGCGACGATGACCATTCGTGTGCCCTGATTGGATGTTTATTAATGGTGTTCGTTACGATTACCACCAAAGTTACGCGGTAGAGCCCCTAGTCGGAAGCGGTCGGCTCGCCCTCTGATTGGTCGGTATCGACGTAGGTAGTAAGTAGGAGTTCGACCGTCGGAAGGTGTGTTACGGCTTTAAGTATACCATACCATACTGCGTACATTCATTATGTAAAACTATTTACATGTCTTTCAAAGCTCTTGTATCAAATATTAGGTAACCGTGTTTATATCAGCTACATTATCTTTATCTCACTGTACTATTCTGTCGCCTCGCGGTTTCACCCACCGGGGTTCAAATCCGACCATGAGTGAATCTATTTTGGTTGAAGTATAAATAATTAGATTGTTTTACAAAAAACTTAAACCGACTTCAAAGTACACTAAGAAGTGATCAAATGCTGATCTTATGACAATGGGGAAAAACAGGAAGTGTACCCTTCCAGACAAAACAATAATTTTCCAAATCGGTTAATAAATGACGGAGTTACGAGGTAACAAACATTAAAAAAAAAACAACCGTATTGAGAACCTCCTACTTTTTTTGAAGTCGGTTAAAAATAATAAATCAATGCAAATTAAAAAAAAATGGATTTTGTTGTTAGATAATATTCTAAAGTAAGAAGTACCTAGGTACCTAATAATAAAAATCTATCAGTTTCTGATAAGATAAATTGAGGTCAACTGTGGATAACAAAAGAAAGTATGTGAAACAAAAGATGTATATCAAGTGTCTGTATGTATGTCATAGCAGTTGGTATCTGTATCGAATTTGGCACACTTTTAAAGTCTACTGTAGGAAAATAATGCAAATGTGGTCACTATTTGTTGAGTGAGTGATTAAACTGACTAGATATACCCCGCGGATTCACCTGCATTAAATTTGTATTTGCATGATGTTTAATAAATAGCCTATACATTTCTCTAATAAACGGGCTGTGTAACCAGAAAAATACCAGATTATGGCAGGGAGCCAGAGTTTATTGTTGTTGTTTGTCTGCTGGGTAACAATTAAACTTATGCCATGTCTTGTTATGTAAACAATACAATACATTTAATGTAGGTATATTGTTGACTAACATATACCTGTGCATGGGTACAATCGACAACTATGCAGCGGAGACGACAGACTATCGTGACGTATTTCTTTACCAGTAGGTGCGGTGGTTAAGCCTCCACCTATCACGCCGGAGGTAGTGGGTTCGATTCCCACAGAGGACATGCATTTGTGTGCAATACTGTGCATGAACATGTTTGTATGTCCTGAGTCTGTGTGTAATCCTAACTAATATTATAAATGCGAAAGTGAGATTGTTTGTTTGTCACTGATGGTAAGCGTAGCCCTATCAACTTTAACCTACCTTAGTGACAATAGGTTTGTTGCTCTTCCAACTTGGCTCTGATATTTTCCCGAAGTGCAGGTCTTTTTTCAGCTTGAGTCCCTGCCAGAGTCCCTCTATAGTGATCTCCTTAGCTTCGGATCCCACGGACAGAGACGGTGGGTCCTCCTTCACAATCTTCTCTTTTCTCTCTATCTTGTCTGTTTCCTCAACGGCAGTTGATTTCACAGTTGCTTTGTGATCGACGGTTTGAACTTCCTTTTCGTTCTGTGTGAATCTCACTGTCACGGCCCTCTCGAATTTTTTTATGAGGTCTGTAAATTAACATTTAAAATATACTTTACATTTTGGAATAAAAAGTACTAGGAACAAAAGTTCAAATTCTTTCTCAAAAATCCGTTAATTTATTACCTTACTGGTAACATACATCAAAGGATTTTATCATGACATGGACAGGAAAATAAGTAAATTTTTATCAGCTGTTTTTGTGTCTACAAATTAATATTATCACTATATTTTCTTGTTTATTTACATTGTTATAAACTTAAAAGAATATCCAAATACAACTATTCAAAGAAGTGAATGTGAAGTGAGCGTGAAGTGACTTTCAGCAGTGTGATAATATGGACACATTGGCTGTAAATAAAGCATAATTAAAAGAGTGACCCCAGATTTAACGAAGTCATAGTTAATCAGATATTTACAGACATTTGTGTCATGAACTTTTATCAGGGATATCAATGCATATTATTAGTATTATATGCATAACAGCCTGGTAGAGAACACTTTTAGTGTTAAGGCAATTGTAACATTTCTTTATTATTTAAGTACTTGTTTTTTTTTTATGTGACATATCAATAAAGTATTATCTATCTATAACTTCAATAATTATTTAGGTTCTAATACTAGAAATGCAAAAGTAACTATGTTAACTTTTGTCACCTAAACTATTGAACAAATGGTTATGAAATTTAACATGCAAATTGCCTGTGGTATGGCTATATGGTGCTGTTTTATCCCAAGAATGTGGGTGAAACCGTGAGACACAGTATACTTACCTAAACAGTAAATATGTATGTGGTTGGAAAGCTTACTTATGTTCTTTGCACTTTATTTAGTTAATCCATCTCCAAAGGTGTTGACTATAATGCATCTATTTGTACAGAGTTTCTTTCACAGGATGTTTGAGCAGTTATACTATGCTTTAGAACAATTGCATGAGCGAGTTATGGATGAAAACTGTATGAGTGATTATATAAACTTACTCTCCCATTGTTCGGGGCTCGCAGGTTTTATTTTCGACACCAACTTCTCAACTTCTGCGTTCAAATTGGTCATCGACAGATAGTGTCTGATGACCCGCCACTGTCCGCCGAAGGACGACATTCTAACACACTTGTATTGCTTCTTGCCACTTAATTAGTCCTGGATTTAACACTGAAAACAATAGTTTTATTTATTTACACGATTTTTAGACGTCCACTATAGAAAATGCGATGCACTTCATGCGAGTGTTTGAATAGAACTGGCAAGATACTGTATCGCACCACCTCAGACGATTTTTGCGTAAAGCCTTGGCGAACTAGATAATAATTTGCAAATAAAAATAAATCTATGACAAGTTTACTTACGTTACGTGACGTAAAATCGGACGATATCGGTGTTTACGGTCTACCAATCGCAGCAAATCAAAACAAATCCAAAAAACGTTTCTTTGCTCGAAGGAGGCTATTTCACTTTTGAAAATTAAAATGATTACGTTAAACAAAGTCTTTGATCTGGTAAATTACCACAGAATTGTTTTTAATTTTATTTTAACGTCTATATTTTACACATTCAGATATATGTCTAGCTAGAATGTATGTCAGATCACAACATAAACCAAAAACTTTTATACACTTAAACGGAACGTGCACATATTAAGCAAAGCTCAAATAACACTGTTTTATTTTTAGTAATTAAATTAATAGGTCAGTTAATCGTTTGGTCTGATGATTACGCTCACAGGAGATATTAGAAACTGTCTCACCCCAAAAACATCGTTCTATTTTATACATTTATGCGATCAAAACATGTTATTGAATATTTTGCTATTAGCTGAAGTATGAGTTGCATGTGCGATGTGGTATGACGACGTTAGTTTCGCGGCCACACCTCTCGTTTCGCACAATGAAAGCGCTCCGAAATGTAAATAAACATCGTATGATCACTTCTTGTAACCGTTCCAACCGCTTCCGCTTCAAAACAATGACGAATACTTACGATAAATAAACACTGTTTACTTATCACATATTTTTTCATAATTTCATTTGAAGAATTTTCAGTACCTAGCGCCCAAGCATTCAAGTTGCTCTGATTCAAGTATCTTAATCCTGTTTTTTTGGCGTATAAGTAACTGGTTGATGTATGATAAATGAAGATGTAGGGGCGTAGCTACCGCTCCTATCAGCTGTATCGAAGATAGGTCCCCAGGGTACAGGGGCCCCGAAAGTGTGTAAGTAAAAATTCGTAAAATTCTCTAACTGCCATCCATTTGGGCTGCAGTAAGGTAGAAGGCCCCCCCAAAAACTTTTGATACAGGGCCCGTCTGGGGAGAGCTAAGCCACATGGGGTAATGATAAAAATTATACCTACCTAGAAGAAAACTGGTTCTCATGAGCAGTAATTAATAAGTACCTATATTATATGTGACCACCATCACCATGGGATCTATCTAATAATAAAGTACCTATTAGCTCTCTCCCCGCGGTTTCACCTACGTTGCGAAAAGTACGTGATGTAAAGTAGTCTTCCACTCGGGAAAAATGTACCTAGTAGCTTCCTATTTTAGTGAAACAATTTTCAGAATGATCAGTAGTTCTGTAGATTACCTCCTACATCCAAACTTACAGACTTTACCTCTTTATAATATTGGTATAGAACAAACAGGCAAAGTTGTTTCTGAGAAATCAGTAGGTAATCATGTGGTAATCATATAAAAACATAAACGTCGAGTATGAAACATCCTTCATTTAACCCGTTGGTGCTAGACTGCTAGCGAGAGGGCCGCCCGCGCGTACTATTATATGTCATTGTTATTTTTTCCGGAAAAATGTAATCCCCACTATTTTATAATAATAAGACTTGGCTAAAGCTTACACTATCCTATTTTTAGGTTCCTAACTAGGAAATAGGAAAGAGTGTAATCGCAGTTAGAACGGTTAGCGTCCTAAGCAGTGAGATAGGAAGGTCCCGACCGCTCTAAGGAAGTACCTTAAATAGGAAAGTGTAATCGCGTGTAGTGTAGAATACCGTTGTATTTTAAATGTGTTTTCTTTTTAAGATCGGAAGTTAATAAATGGAAGTTAGGTAAGGTATTGAGTTGAAAACTGTTCAGATTTAATTTTAAATTTTAAGTCGAGTGATTGGTTTGATATAATAAAAAAAAATTAACATCGGAAGAACATCAACTTAAGTATCGTTATACTTTATCGATTTTTTTTTAAATCGGTCTTTACCGTCAGGATTCTTAAAAACTTCGATGGTTGAAAACATCGATGTTTTAAGAACGATGTTGCATCCCTACGAGTCGTCCGTCCCGCTTTGGTATAGTTACTCTTTGCCACGTCCTATTTAGAATGCAATATAGTGTAGTGTACATACTACTAGCTTCCTACTTCCTAGTTAGAACCTTCCTAGTTGGGATCCTAAAAATAGGATAGTGTAGTAGTAAGTACTTACTAAGCCCTTACTAAGAATCAGGTGAAAAAGCTAAAGGTGACCCAAAGAAATATGGAAAGAAGCTTGCTAGGAATTAAACTGATAGACAAAGTTGCGAAAAGAGATATTAGACAGAAGAGTAAAGTAAGAGATGTAATTCGGATAGCAAAGACAGGAAAATGGAATTGGGCGGGCCATTTATCGAGGGCAAGTGAGGAAAGATGGAGCAGCATTACAACTACATGGTACCCAAGAGAAGCTAAAAGAAGAAGAGGTAGACCAACTGCTAGATGGAGAGACGAACTGAAAAACTTTGAAGGTGCACTATGGCACAGATCCGCAAAGGAAAAAAATGAGTGGAAGAAGAAGGGGGAGGCCTTTGCCCAGCAGTGGGATGAAATATAACAAAAAAGAGTAGAGAGTAGAAATATTGTAAAAATAAAATAATAAGTATTTATAAGGCTTAAATAAATAAATAAATAAAGTACTTATGTATTACTTAATATACTACGCAGTTAGTTAATTAATATCGCGATGTTGGCAGAACCGTTAAAAAATTTTTTTTTTGTTAATTTGTTCATGTCCATGGATACAAAGTCCTTCAGCGGCATACATTTTATTTATAATATCACTTTCATTATAGGGTAGTATATTAACTTTCACATAGTGAAGTCTACATAATCAGTACCGTCCAGTCAAGTTTTTGTAAACTGGTGGTCATTGTACTAAAACTTATCACGGACTTCTTGAGACAACTTGTAAAGTCACGATACACATAATTAATTTCATTTCACTTCACTGGTGCACATAGATTAATCTTTATTGGTTAAAATACCACTGATAATACGCAATAAAACTCAAAATACACGAATTTATGAAAATAAAAATGAAAACGCAACGTCACTCTACAAGTTCCCGCTAAAAAGTCCCTGTTTAAAAATATGTTCCTGTGCTGCCAGATACTTACTTGATAGTATCGGTAGATCTAGCATATATTATAGTTTTTATACTTTTTTAAGTCCATTAATATGCTACCATACATCTTCTATACATACAAATAAATAAAATTGAAGTGACTGTTTTTGTATGTCAAAGTAACAGCTTGAAGTATAATAATTATACGGTACTTATACCAAATACCAATTTTTAAAACTTTTGTCTGTTTGTTCCGGATAATCCCTGAAACGACTGGACCAATTTTGATGGGACTTTCACTGGCATATAGCAAATGATATAAGGAGTTAATTAGGCATAGTAGCCTATTTAAAAAAGAGATTAAGGCTTCTGCGCAAAAAAAAACAAACATTCGCCAGCTAGTACACCATAGTATTCTATTCGATACCAATAAAGATCACCATAGCGCTTATTACATATGCATGCAGTATTTGGCTATTTCTTTGAGTTGCATGTATTTTGCTAAAACTATATTACTGAATTTCAATTAACCAAAAAAATTAACTTCCGTGCGACTGTCTGTCCATCTGTATTCACAGCCATTTTATTTGTAAACTTATGAGCAAAGTTATGAACAAAAGCTTTTTGTTACTGAGTCATGAGACTCATGAGCATACATACTTCCCAGCATTCCGTTATGAATTTATATAAAGCATTAAGGTGGATGCTCAGCATGAGGCACCGTCACAAAAGTTTAAGGCCGCTTTAGTATAGAAGGCTTACCACAATATTAACGAATATTTAAATTATAAAAATGCTTGGGTGTAGCGCTCGCTCTGACAGGAAAAATGTGTGTTTGTTTTTGAAAAGAATAATTGCTGAGTTTATTACCGGCTCTTCTCAGTAAAAGCAACCTTCCGAACCGTGCATTAGAGTAATAACCCCTTATTCATAAACACTTTTTAACTAAATCAGTTTAATAGTGTCTTCCGTCTCACTCTTTCTATCACCAAATGTCACGTGTCAGACAATGTTTGATAACTTTAACCTATTATTCATAAGTGCCTGTGAAGGCGTATTTGAATGAATAAAAATTTCATTTGAGGCGGGAAATTTCTATTTTTTCAAGTTTTTATTGTTTTTTTAACTTCGTTGAACAATATGGCTAAATATTTGAATGATTAGCGACCGCAGTATTTCATGCTGAGCATCCACCTTAATGATTTATATAAATTCATAATGGAATCCTGAGACATAAGTATGTTAAGTTAATGCTCATGATTCAGTCTAGCTACGCCATTGCATTCACCTTCCAAAAACAAATAACCATAAAGACAAAATTGCATGGGAGACAGTCTGATGTTACCTTACCTATCTGTTACTACAAAAATAATGTATGCCAATCTGCCAATCTTTCAACACGCGTGGTCTGTGTTTTAACTATACTTAGAGGGCCTACAACGCCTTGCGAATCTAGGTGCTGTAGTGCGTCAGGAATGTTTGCAGGATCGTGTACTGAGGACTTCGCTACGATCAGATGTAAGATCACTGATGCGCAGGACGCTGGGTAATGGCACAATGTATAAACACAATAGATAAACTAGACTGTCCTTTTTTAAAACTTGGGTATACGTAGTGATTGGAGCAGTCAAGTACTCTTGTATATTTGTGTTATAGTTCTAGATTTATATTGTGTAAATTTTTCTTAGCATTTTTATAACGTATTTACTTTATTTTTATTGTAATGACTTTATTTTCATTTAAATTGTGTTTGGATTTTATATCCGAATGAAATAAATATTATTTTTCGAGATAGTTTAATTTAATTTTTTATTTAGATATTAAACTTGGTATAAAGACTGCTGATATTACTTTTTAACGGATTTGTATTGAAAATACAGATTTTTTGTCCCCATAGCATGGCAACACTGCTATGCAATAAATAAAAAATGGCGAGCTACGCTACGCCGACAAAACCGTCGAATCTATTTCTCTCGTGTCTTCTCTTTGTGTTGTTAGTTTTTGTTTAAACTTGTTTCAATTTAGATTATAATTTACTATCTTCATTTTGGGAGTAGTAGTGCTGTGGTTTGTCGACAAAACTTCTAGTTTTCTTGCTATTCTCGAAACGTTTCCATGTCGATAGTCATGAAAAATAACATTCTTCTGCATTGTTCTGGTAGTCTGTGATTGTTCTTCTGTATTATGTAATCTGAAAATTTTAAGAAGCTGTTGGTCATTATATATTTGGTTTCGACGTTGACTCGTTTGGTTTATTGTTTGTTTTTGTGGTGTAAGGTGACTTGTAAGGTTGGGAGAACCTCATGCCTATCTTGTCATCAGTGCGTAAAACCGCACGAAAACGGCAACTTTCTCGATGGAGACTTATCACATCGCACAGGAATTTGAACCTATGCATTTTAAACATTTCAAAGTGCTATTGAAATTTCTACTCTTGATTTCGCCTGGAGTTGAGCTCACAAAATCCTGTCTAAGGCTACTCTGGGTAGATATTTTTACAGAATTAACGCAGTTCATTATTTAGACTTCCAGTTGCACTTAAACGCCATGTGGCATGTATAGGGATGGTAAACAAATATGTACTCTAGAAGTTATCTATTAATTTCTTTATGACTCCCAAACATTTTATTGAAAATTGTAGGGTTTGATTTATATATCTTGACAGTTATGTATATATTTTTGTTCCTGCTAATTTTGGTTGTATTGGAGGCTGGGTGAGGTTATATGCTGTTTCACATCCTAAGTTGTAGTGGTGTCATTCGAGCTGAATATTACATTGGTGTTTGCCTCATAAAATATGCCGAACACTATGGAACATGCATGGGGTTATATTCACTTCCTTTCATGGAGAGTGAGTTAAGCTCAGTCATCTTAAAATAATCTTAACTATTCAGTTTAATTTTATAGTCCAAAAGGTGTGGAGTGGTGTTAAAAAAAACAAATCAAATTTTGACCAATTTGCTTGCAGTTGGGACGTGTGTCCTATAACTAGTCTGATTATATTATAATAATAATGTTTCATTTATGTACCAAGTTTTACGAATTGTAAGGGTTGGAACCTTCTTTTAAGTATTTAAATACTTGTATCTGGTTGTCGTGACTGACTGTCCAATATATAACTTTTACATGATCTGATTCCTCACCGTCTTAAGACTGGCCTAGATCTGATGGTAAACCGAATATTTTTTCCAGTGCCACCTGGCCTGATTTTATAATCTTTTAGGGTATTCTTGATAATTTTCATCATCATAAAATATAAAAGCAGGTTCTACCTTACAGTAAAAAAAACTTTATAATTTGTGTTGACAAATCTAAAAAATTACTGCAATTGAATGATTTGTTTTTCCTAGAAAAAAGTTTATGGGAAAAATATTCCCTATACCTTAAACTTAAAGGTTATATTGTTAAGTAAGGATATTGGTAATTAAGGATATAATGGTGTTGATTTTTTCATGTCCCGAAAGGAAAATTAGTTTGTTTAATATTATTAATATGACTAGTTGATAGATATGTATATATGTAATACAACCAGTCTTAACAGTTTCACAATACAAACTGATTTGGTGAAATAGCTTGTCAATTCTTAAGTTTCAATAACGCTAATCAAATAACAAAAATGTGCTGCTTATCAGTGCCATCTGGCATTTAAAAAAATTAAGTAAATAGATATCTATTATAAAAATCATAACTTTTAGTTGGCAGCCTCACTTATAAAACGATATTTAACGATTAACCCCCTTACTCATAAAACGTTATTTAACTAATATACTGTTTAAAGGGTCACGTAAATAACGTCACCCTATTGTCATTGTCAAATAATGTGTCATTATTTACGTGACCCTTTAAACAGTGTATTAGTTAAATAGCGCTTTATGAGTAAGGGGTTAAATGGTCTTGTAAATAACATCACCTTACTGTCTTTGTCAATCTGTCTTAGTCTTAACTCTATAAAGGAACTAGGTACATACACTTATTCATAGGATCGAAAATAACAGTTTTATAATAATAATAACAAAATCAAAAACAAGCAACCATCAACAACAATAAATAGCCAGTTCCTTCTAGGCTTTGTTTGCTTACCAACTTCGGCCACATCATCACTTGCCATGGTTAGATTGTGGTAAACTCGGCCTGACTGAGTTTACCAAAATCTTACCAGTAAAAGAAAAAAAAAGATTTTGAATTGAATTGAATCTAAACATTTGTCACTGAACGAGGATGTTCCTATCAATGATAAATTGTAGACAATATTGAATAAAATGCTTCAAGCGCTATGTTTGTGCTCTTTTCCGTGATAAAATTTATATGGGACCACCTCGGGATCTACCGTAATATACTACAGTTTAAACCATATAAAAACATTAAAAAAAAACGAATACTTTTCAGGATACAATAGTTTGTTTCAAATTGAAACTGATTGCAACAAATCTACGTAATCTACTTACTAGTCAGTTTTGTTTCCCGTGTGGTGTTACTGGATCACCCATCGGGCGCGTCCCCAGCTTGTGGATAGGGGAACGTCCCCCAGATATGGGGGATACCGGGCTTACCTGGCGCGAACAGAAACCAGCAGAAGGGTCCTTTTGAAGTACCGCGTAGTTGAGATCCTCAAAGGCGGCGGGTCTGCCAGTTGTGGTGTACTATTACTGGTGGACAGGCTTCGGTCAACGCCGGCTAACCCGTTATTCTGAATGGACAGGATCGGGGGGTTCTCTGGAATCACGGGGAAGAAAACCCCTTAAAAAATAACCCAAATCTTAAGATACACCTGGCGAGGAGATGTATGGCTGGGGGGAACCCAGTCCCAAGGGTGTCATCCGAGGGACCTCACCCTTTAAAAAAGGAAAACATCAACAATGGCGAGTCATAATAAGAAAAAATTACCCCAGGAGGGTACCAGTGCAACTGGAGAATCCCTCACAGAACCCTCGTGTTCTGTCTGCCCCTCGTATTCTGGGGGGGGCGAACATGACCGCTTCATGGATTACACATCGGGTCCTAAAAACGATGTTAAGAAAACCCTGGAATCAGTTACTGATTATATAAATTCGCAGAGCAAGCCGCGCTCGATGAAGGGGAGTTCAGAATCGGACAGTGGATCTAATACGGAGTCCTTCCAAGTTTTAGAAATCCCACAAGAGGTGGAGGAGTCGCCTGTAATTTCCAGTCCAGGCCAGGAAATTCCGTCTACAATGGATCAGATCGAGACTATGATAAGCGCCCGTTTGGAACAGCTGGCGCTGCAGGGGAAGCCGCTATCGGAGCAGCAGATTTTAATGCTGAATGACGCTGACAAGGAGATCCTGGAGCTACAGGCTATATGTCAGGCTTGGGTAGCCGGGACTAAAGACCCTGTGGAAGTCGATCAAAAACTGTTTGATAAGTGGTTTCGGAAAGAAATGAATCAGATTCGTAAAACCATGTCACAGGTGCGTAAAGATTCCATTGAAGAGTCATGTATCCTACACAACGCCCCGTCCGTAAGCAAGCAAGCCTCGGCAAAGGGGCATCGCCCTAGAATCAGCTCCTCATGCGCTGTGATGGGCAGTGATAAGCCCTCTGTAGATCCCGGGTCTAAACCTCCCTGGTGGTCGGAGGAGATAGTGCAACTACGTGAAGTGCACATGAAGTCGCGGCGACAGTACACTAGGTACCGCCGGAAACGAAAAGACAAGGACGAAGCGAAAGAGGCAGAACTGTATAGGACTTATAGGAGTAACCAAGTAGCATTGCAGGTAGCGATTGCATCGGCTAAAGCACGAATTGAGGGAGGCTAGTTCGACCTTAAAAATATTTGTAAATTACTGTTGGACTGTTGCATAGCTGGTCCTACGACTTTGTCTGGAATTTTCAGCGATGTAACAAGATAAGCTTGGACTAACATTTATCGTATGTTTCAATTAAATGGGATGTGTGTTGATTTTAAATCAGATATACTTGTTTAGGAATTTAACGCGGACAGAGTCGTAGGGCTTGCTAGGAAACAATAAAGTAGTTAATATATGTTCAGTAACGGGGGTTTTCGGGGCTCCTTTCAATGATTAAAATTTATTTCGTATATACACTGGACAGCAAATAAACCGGGCCACCCGCTCTTTTGTAGCTCTAATCCGATTTTCTCAAAAAGTATACAACTTACAACTATCAAACTTGTACCTAAAGAAAGTACGTTTCATGGTGATTAAAATGAGTATAAATGTAATCGAAAGCACCGTCAACTCACATTGTTATCATGCCACAAACACAATGCCTAACGATTTGCACTGTTTTCTCTAGAGTTCGCGCTTAGCGTTTTTTTTTCTACAGTGATATTTCTTATAATTTCTTTAGTTATTATCCATCGTTTGCTCAAGCGCGTGTATTTTTGCCAATTTTTTACGGACAATAATGGATACGACTCCTCAGGAAGAAGCTCAAGCTGTAGCACTACTTCAAGCAGTTGTTGGGCAACGTGAGGTCGCTCGAAGACTTCGAATCAGCAGATATTTAGTGCAACGACTTTACATACGATACTTAGAGCAATCGACCGCCGTCCAGGTACGGGCAAACCTAGGGCTACATCAGCAGCAGATGATCGTTATATCCAACTTACTAATCTGCGAAATCACTGCCTGAACACAGTTCAAGTCCAACAAAGTCAGCGTGACGAACGCCAAGTGGTCATAAGTTCACATACCGTCAGTAGGAGTCTTGCTGAAAGGAACCTGACTCCAAAAAGAGCTGCAACAGACCCAGGATTCACGGTAGCCCACCGTCGAGCATGACTTGAATTTGCTCGAGAGCATAGGAATTTGAGGTTAGAGCAGTGGGGTAATTTACTCTGCCCTGATGTGACCAGGGTGAGTCTACATGGAAGCAATCGACGTCAGAGACTATATCGTCACCCTGGAGAACGTTGTTCTCAGTGTTTATCGAGTAAACTGTTGCTTATGGAGGAGGGTCGGTAATGGTCTGGGGCGGCATCTCGATAACAGCACATACAGCGTTAGTTTTCATCAAACCGACGGGGCGTACACGTGGATTGACTTCTCATCGCTACATCACTGAAATCCTCGTGGACCATATGGTACCTTACGTAGGATATATCGGGCAGGATATGCAGTTGATGCATGATAATGTACGGCCTCATGTCGCTCATGTGGTGAACCAGTATCTACACGACGTCGGCATTCATACGATGGACTGGTCAGCTCAAAGTCCGGACTTGAATCCGATAGAACACTTATGAGATGAGCTGAAACGTCGAGTTCGAGCCCGGGTACCTGCTCCAACAAGGCTTTCAGAGCTCCGAATCGCAAATGAAGAGGAGTGGAATGCAATCCCCCAAGATTTCATCGTCAGGCTCGTGAAGTCTTTGAATACAAAGATGCTAGCAGTTACCCGAGCAAGGGGAAGGAACACTGAATACTGTCCAAAAACATTTTTTCAATTTTTTCGTTGTTTTCAGGCAAAAAAAAAATTTTCCTTTGGTGATTACGAACGATTAACACGATTGGAAAACAACTCTTCTTTGTAAAATCCTTAATAAACATTTAATAAATTGATTAAGCCTAATGTGTTTCCATTCATTTTGTTCATCATGAAACACACTTTCTGTAGGTATAACTTTGTAAGTTGTAAGTTTTATACTTTTTGAGAAAATTGGATTAAAGTTCCAAGGTAGCGGGTGGCCCGGTTTATTTGCTGTCCAGTGTAGTTAAATTCTATTTAATTTGCAAGATTACAGATTTAAACGTGTGTACAGTATTCGTGCCGTTAGTCGTCGTCGATCTTCAAATTTTGTGGCTTCTTTCACCGGCCTCTATCAAGCCAGGCTGTCGAGGTGGGGATTTCTTCGGCCGCTCGGTTGTAGGTGGCGCTAGTAGGTGCGCCAACAATATAGTTTCTCAGTACATATAAATAATCCACATTAGTTATGTATGGATCTATAACTTCGAAAATACTAATAGTTATAATCAGATAAATGTTCTACCTAAAATAATCTTTCTATTGATAAATCATTTGTTGCTAGAGGAGGGGTAGACCAATTTCCATAATTTTTTGCCCATCCGCCTTTATAAACCCATTTTTTAGGGTTCCGTACCCAAAGGGAAACGGGACAACATAAATAACTTACCTAAGAATAGCGACACTCATAGTTTGAACACTAGAAATAAGCACAAACTTGCTGTACCTTTAACTCGGCTCAGCAGAGTCCTTAACTCTTTCAAGGGGCAATGTATACGTTTCTATAATAAAGTTCCCAAAGAAATCCAAGAGCTACCTATACATAGATTCAATAAATTAAATTATTAAAAGAAACAAAAAACCCGACTGCGTAAAACAAAAATTAACTGAAAAGAGAAAAACAAGCTCTGGAATATTACTTGAATTTTATAAGGTATTGCAGTCGGAGACAAACCAATAACCTAGGTATGTGTTTTTTTGTAATATTTGTTTATCCCCGACTGCAATTCCTTATAACATTCAAGTAATATTCCAGAGCTTGTTTTTCTCTTTTCAGTTAATTTTTGTTTTACGCAGTCGGGTTTTTTGTTTCTTTTAATAATTTAATTTATTTCAGACTTTTTAGTTCTATACAGAATGAGTTGTAAGTATTAGTAAGTAAATGAGTGGTACGGTAAAGTAACGCTAACAACCATCGCAACTCTGTTGAGTTACGTACGGTAACCGCTCATAGTACCTATACTGTCCTTGCATTAAACATGGTTTTTTGCAGTTTACGTCAAAATGGTACCACAAAAGTATTGCAATATATACATATATGGAATGGGCTGTTCACAAGCTTTCATTTGATACCCATATTGTTATAATAACGGAATTTTTGTTTTTAATACCCCCCCTCTTTTCTTATCCGTAGACGCCATATAAAAACAATATACCCTATGACACTCCCACAGTCAAGGCGAATCTAACGACACCTCATATGCTTAAATCCATCAAGCCGTTTAGGCTGCAGAGCGTGCCAAAGAAATAGACATACATACATACATACATACATACATACATACATACATACATACATACATACACTCGAAAAACATAACCCTCCTTCCGGGTCAGTCGGGTAAAAAGATAGTAAAACAGAAGTTATGCAAGAAAGGGTACTATAAAGTTTCTGATTTTGTAGATGACAAGAATGCATTTGAATGAATTGTTCGCTTCGCAGGCTATTGTTATATATATTTTGTAAATTGTAATACTTATAAGTACACATTAAATAATTGGACTGTTTTACAAAAAACTTAAACCGACTTCAAAGTACACTAAGAAGTGATTAAATCCTGATCTGATGACAATGGGACCAAACGGGAAGTATACCCTTCCAGTCAAAAAAAGAATTTTCCAAATCGGTTAATAAATGACGGAGTTATGAGGTAACAAACATACCGAATTGAGAACCTCCTCCTTTTTTTGAAGTCGGTTAAAAAAAGAAGACTTGCTGAATTTCCTTCCGGAGTCTTCTCAGTTCAAGTTGTATTTGGAACCGGTGTAGAGTCATTTGTTAACGTTCATAAGTGCCTTATCAGGGCCTAAATTGAATAAATAATTTTTGAATTTGAATTTGGACCCGATTCATAAGACTCCGCTGTCCGTCTGTCCGTCTGTCTGTCAGTGGGCTGTATCTAATGAACCGCAATAGGTAGACACTCGAAATTTTCACAGAATATGGATTGCCGCTATAACAAATAAAAAAAAAAAAAAAAGGATGTCCCCTTACAAGGTACTTCTCCTTTTGGTGTTTTTTTTTGTTGCGCCATTTTTATTCATTTCACAGTCAATTTGAGTGAGGTAAATTTATTATTGAAGCGTTCGTGGTGTAGCATGATAAAGCGTTCTTAATCGATCGAAGTGTTTTTTTAATCTGAAACGCTTAAAAAAAATGCATGGAACTTGTTCTGCAAAGGATTTCAAAACTTCTACGTCTCTTTAGCTATTCAGAAAGGAGACGAATAATAGTGGTATAATATTCTGAAGAAATTTGAACGGCAATATGATATACCTTATTAGAAAGGTTATTGATAAAGCTACCAGATTATGATAAAAATATTTTTTTCAACCCCTCCGTTTTTGAAAAAAGTGAAAAATGTTTCAGCAAAAATAAAACGCAAAGTATCTTTTGTATATTCGTTTCCCGAGCAATATATATAATATAATGTAGCTAAAATTGCCGTTTCTATTGAGGACTTTGAGTTTTTATTTTAATTTCACCTGCATACAGCTCCATGTAATTAAATCGAAAACTATTGAATAATTTAAATGCATTGCAATATCAAAACGTGTCGTTATAAGGTCAGTCAAATCTTTAATGTCATAATAATGACAGACATCATGACATGACGTTTGTATAGTCATTACGAGAGTAAATAAATAATGTTCGCTCCACAAAGTTTGTGGAGCGAACATTATTCTTCATATGTTTGTGGCACAAACATATGAAGAATAGGTTCGCTCATTCCTATTTTTATATTATGAATGATGAGTTAAAACCTCTTTTGAAGAGGTGTAGAAGACTCATGCATGATATATACCTAGCTTGCAGACTCCTAGGCATCGAAAACCCTAGCTGCTAGCTGTTATTGAACCTTACCAACTAAACCAAAGAATATTCCATACAAATAAAACACATCATGATTTTCTTCAGGGAATGCCTAACATTATTAGAGCTTGCGTTTCCATTTTGTATACGAATATATATATTTACATGTCTCTCAACTCAAACACTCTTATCAAGTCACAAGAGTGTACTAGTTTTCATTGTGATGCATGATTCAGTAAGTACACGTCCGTCAGTCAGTTAATGTTGGTTTCTGGCCATTGGTGCTTGCTACTTGACCAAACTATTAAACCATAGCAACTATTTGTATATAACTATTCTTAGGCATACTTCAGGGTCGGCAACGCGCGAGTACCACCCCTGGTGTTGCAAGCGTCCATAGGCTTACGGTAACTGCTTACCATCAAGCCGTACGCTTGTTTGCCACCTTATTGGTATACAAAAAAAACTATGATAATATACTAATGTAAAATAAAAGACTTCATTAAAATATTTGTGCTTTATTCTTCTTCATTTTCTACATCATCTCTTACTAAAATACTATCTAAAAAGCTAGCAGGTGGTGGAATTATATTGTCTTGATGCCGTGCCCATCCTAAATACCAAACTATAGTCATAACATGAGCACAGCTCCCAACGGTACGCTTCCCTATAATGCAACTGCAATAATATTGAGAAATTCTTTGACACCAATCTGTACTACTAGTATTTAAATTCAACAATATATATGTGTAATATATTTTGTTACTTTGGTGGCGAGACCTAATTCTTCCTCTTAACAAAAATAAATTTCTTGAAGTCTCAAATAGATTGGTGTCAACTTCTATTTTAAACGTATCATTTTCTCGAATGTGTTCCCCATAATATGATCTTGCCTGTTTTAGTAGATAAATACCTAATGCAAATAAAATAAGATCTCTTGTTTCCATCACAGGGATAAAATTCAAATGAGGAAGCTGACCATTAGAGGTGTGTAACTCATCAAAAATACGCGAGCTGCAGAACAGCTCACGGCTCAGGTGTGTGAGCTGGTTCAATGACTCAGCTCGCAGATCAGCTCAATATACCTATAGTCCACGAAACGCGCGCACGCTCACTGCGTATCGCGCGTCGAATTGAGCCGACTGAGCCGCCGCGAATCATTCGACTCCGCCGAGCGACTCTTTTCATACTTTAGAGTTGTTTTGTTTTTTTACCCGACTGACCCGGAAGGAGGGTTATGTTTTTCGAGTGTATGTATGTATGTATGTATGTATGTATGTCTATTTCTTTGGCACGCTCTGCAGCCTAAACGGCTTGATGGATTTAAGCATATGAGGTGTCGTTAGATTCGCCTTGACTGTGGGAGTGTCATAGGGTATATTGTTTTTATATGGCGTCTACGGATAAGAAAAGAGGGGGGGTATTAAAAACTAATATTTCGTTATTATAACAATATGGGTATCAAATGAAAGCTTGTGAACAGCCCATTCCATATATGTATGTCGCAGATTCCAACGGATTAGAATCCACATGTTCGATGTCGGTGTCCACCATGTTGTTTTATTGGCAATCAGTGCGCACACCCGGCGCAGTCGCTGTCTCGAAGGCAAGAGTGTCAAATCGAGCCTCGATCGAACGCACTACTGACTGACACTGACAGCATGAGCTGTCCATAACACGATGTTGCCATACGAATAAATTGAATAAGTACCGAAATAAATGACAACATATTATATTCTCCGACACGGCCATTCTGCCATTCAACGCGCTCTCGCGTTGCTTCTCAACATCACATGTAGACTTAGCACAAGCAAAGCGTTTAAAATAGCTTTCAACTAGACTTAGAACTCAATGGTTCCAGATATAAAGCCACGCGTGAACCGTTCAACTATTTCTAATGTCTAAAGAATCACAAGGCGTGAAAGCTTTCAGCATTTGTTGATCAACATCGATTTTACTTTGATTACACCGCAAAGCGTTGAGGCTTACAACTTAAATTCACCGTAAAGCGTAGTAGCTTTCAACTTTAATTCACCGTAAAGCGTAGAAGCTTTCAACTTCAATTCTCTGCAAAGCGTAGCAGCTTTCAACTTCAATTCACCGCAAAGCGTAGCAGCTTTCAACGTCAATTCTCTGCAAAGCGTAGCAACTTTCAGCAGTTCACCAGGACAAAGCGCCAAGACTTTCAATCCATGCCTCTGATAATGCTTTCAACGTGTAATAAAACATTTTATTGATCAACAATGCCTGCAAGCTTCTTCAGAGTTCACACTTAACAAAATAACAAATATAGCGAGTACTACTGTCACAAAACAATCCAGTAATTATTTTAATAATCTTACACATATTTTCAATCCAAATATCTCGTTACTAACGAATACGCCAATATCCACTATGACGCAATTAGATGGAATTAAATAAAATTAATCATCGTTTTCTATAGGACCCAGATATTCCGACAATTCTGGAATACTGCAAGGTATTTTCGTTAATCGTTCGTAACATACGTACTGGCCACGTCCTCGTCATACTGGCTCAACCACGTATCGCTCGTTTGGACAAACTTTGGGGATTTTACAAGGACCACTACTCTTTACGGTAACCTTTTTTTATACCACTCAGGCAGCAAACAAGCACACAGCCCGCCCGATGGCAAGCGGCCATCGTATTAATTTATTAATTACCCGGGGAACCAAAACTAGTAATTTAACCTTTATCCCTTGCTCGTCCATCCTATTTTTTTTTTTGCCTCCTACCTTATTTCTGACAAATTCTGTCCATTGCAACTGTCAAGATTCCGTCGCCTAGGTAGACTCTAATCAACAACTGAAATGGGACTTACCAGTCTATTTGCAATCTCTTAAGTTAAACTCAAATAAAACAGAAAGCATTATGTTCACGCGGAAACGCTCTCTTCCAACAAGATGTGTAAAAATGGAAAATTACAGCATTCCATGGAGCATGTCAATCAAATATTTAGGTATCGTTTTAGATAACAAACTTAGCTGGAATAAAAATACCGAGCTGCTTCGCGAAAAGAGCCTCAAGGCGTTTAATTCATTGGGCACGGTGCTAAATCGTAAATCTAAGCTGAGCAAAGTGACCAAATAACGCTTTTATACAACATTAATCAGACCATGTCTTACCTACGCTGCACCCGCGTGGTGTAGTTTAACAGACACAAACTACAATAAATTACAAGTCTTACAAAACAAGGCAATAAAAACATCTTATAATACCACCTTTCGTACAAATCTTCGTTAACTTCACAAGCGCATTAAATATCCTTTAATTAAAGATTACATACTTAAAATGTCCCGTAAATTTTATATGAAAAATGTTCCATCTCATTCTAATATTCTAGTCTCAGCGATAGGCTCAAGTAGATTAGCTACATTATCGTACAGTCGATATCGCCTGCCCCATCACTATTTCCTCAGTGAATCATACACCCAACATTGGCTCGCTTACCGGCTGACCGGTCGCTTATTATGACCGCTCCGCTCCTGTCCTAACTTATTTCGCAATACCCACATTACATTTAATTATTTTTACAATTGTTCAAATTATGTTATCATGTTACCTATGTTATTCAAATAATGTTTGTAGATCAAAATTATGTTATTAAATTGTGAATCTCACTAAGATTATCACATAAATCTGTATCCCATAAGTTTGTTAAAGTGTAAACACAAGTGTATGTATTAACTCTTCTCATTGTCTTATCTGTTTATAAAGGTGATCAAACCTCATAAACTCTAATAACATTACTGTGTACAATTTAGAATAAGATCATTTTGTATGCAATTTTATATAACCTTTATTAAATAAAGACATTTCAAAATCAATCAATCAGTCCATTTGCAATAGCTAAATCTGACCATTTCAGCCGCGTAAGTGCTACCCCTCGTAATGGGTATAAAAACCGTTCACGTGTACCTTTTAAATGCTCCGACGCAATTGGAACAGTCACATAGAGAACATCCAGTTCATCGGGATCAAAATTCAAATTCCAAAATCGCTCACTCAACATAGGCCCCAATGAGGCACCTACGAACGTTACAATTGATTCTACCACCGGTTCGCAATACACTTAAACCACGGTCTTAAACTGAGAAGACTCCCGGCAAGAAAGTTAGGTAGATGCATGCATTGCCTAGTGCAGGGGCACACAATAGCAATTCCATACACTCGATGAAAATAATCAGTATCAAAATCATTTATTTCAAACAGACCTCCGCTGGCGCCGATGAACAGTCCGATTCCAATAGTGGGACGGAAGGTTGCATTTGCTGAGAAGAATCGACTACAAACTCAGCAATCACTCCTCACAAAACAGCTTATACTCACTAGGTACATAATATTTACATTCCAATCGCACTGCAAACAATTTGTCGTTGTCATTATCCAAAATATCCAACAGGAGAAACCTGCTGATCGGGGACCTCAAGAACAAAGTCACCATGCTAAGTCAGTTACCGCAGCACTAAACCTGTCCTGCACCATCTTTTACTTAACCAGTGATAGCTAAATCATAACGCTTATGCAGCGATACTTAGCCATAACATAACGTGAAAGAGAGAAACGCCAAATAACAAACAATACTGTAGTGAACCAATCGCTTCATTCACAGACTACTTGAGTTGACTCAAAAGATAGTTTTCCATCAGGCTGCGACTACGTAATAGCTAGTGGTAGCCTACTACTACTACGGCTAACAGAATTTCACTCCAAGATAATCATCATGTTCATCTAGTTTATCTGGTACATTACCTTACTGACATTAGTCTCAAACTATCGCGAGCGTATTGACATAGAAAATAAAACATTTAAACGATCTTGAAATGTTGATACATTAAATAAACTTCACTATGTGAATAAATCAGGGAACCCCCCACAAACAAAGGCCATTGCCGAAGCATATTTTACTGCAACAGTAAATCAATATCAAGAAACTCACTGAACTCCTAGTTAGTTAGTTAGTTGCTTACACTATACTTTTAACTCATCATCATGAAATCAATACGCAATATCAGAAACCTATCAACTACGATGCACGCATCAACGTCTAGTCTCAATTGCGTACCAACGAAAACAAGGGTAATTACAAAAGCATACTGTCGCGTCACACCAACAGCTCATGTTGTTAATGCTCCACCACAAACTAGGATAGTGAAACAGGCACCAATGGCTCATCTTATTAAGCATCACGTAAGCAAGGAAAACTCAAATCAACTATCTTTAATTCTAACGCACTCAGGAAATGATTAAACGTCACTGATTAAACACAGCTGTGATCACTATTTTCTTCATCTGCATCCAGTGTCACATTAAACTTAACTCAAATCATGTATGCCTATTTTATCAGACTATCCCTTTAGGCCATAATCTCCGTGACTACTAAACACTGTCATTTCTTTGAAGAAAGAATATTAGACTCGTGATTATACCTGTGACCACAACACGCAAATGATACTCTGTGACTCCAGAGGATACGCTCTTAAACAATAAAATCCAGCCAACTGAGTATACTTTCAACAACAATGCGTACTTGTTCCTCAAGTACCTCCGCAATCTATTAGCAATCAACATGAAATCGACTCACCAGATAAATATCCTGGGATATTTCTCACACACGGTACTGCTTAGGTAGTTTGCTTGCACCAGAAACACACAGCCATCTCAAGCACCACCACACGGACACCAAATAGAATGTGAGTGAACCCAGTATTCCTCACAATCCGTCCACACGTTGTTTCTCTGATAGCGCTCAATCTCCTCTCAATGAGCCGCAGCAAACTGGCAAACGTCTGGATAACACGGCGGCGGCGGAACACAAATCTCAGGTCAACAGCAGCGCTCGCAGAAGGACCCGGATTATAGTCCCGAAAGCTCGCCATCACACCCCGAATGAAACACCACTGTCCAAATTCGGGTGAAGATGCATGAATTCGCTCGTCTCCCAACATCGACGATCCATCCGCCATATTTTCCTGAACTCCATTTCCCGACGTAAAATATTCTTGATTTTGAGTAGCTGTCATCGCGGTAGACACGCAGGATGTTTTTGAAAGCGATCCCACCGCTGCTGTCGCAGATTCCAACGGATTAGAATCCACATGTTCGATGTCGGTGTCCACCATGTTGTTTTATTGGCAATCAGTGCGCACACCCGGCGCAGTCGCTGTCTCGAAGGCAAGAGTGTCAAATCGAGCCTCGATCGAACGCACTACTGACTGACACTGACAGCATGAGCTGTCCATAACACGATGTTGCCATACGAATAAATTGAATAAGTACCGAAATAAATGACAACATATTATATTCTCCGACATGTATATATTGCAATACTTTTGTGACTGCAATACCTTATATCATTCAAGTAATATTCCAGAGCTTGTTTTTATCTTTTCAGTTAATTTTTGTTTTACGCAGTCGGGTTTTTTGTTTCTTTTAATTACATGATCTGATCTGAGAGTTATTTTACATAGGTATTTAATTATTGAATGTAATTATTTAAATGTTTTAGAACGAAATAATAATTCGTAGATTAGAATTACAAGAATATAATCTATGGAGGGAGTCGCAGATACAATAGGAGTTAGATTGAGCCGTGAGCTAGTCATTATGTTGTTGAGCTGTAGCTCAGCGGCTCAAACCCGAGTGATCTGATTCATGGAGCTGGTTCAGAGCTGAGTTACACACCTCTACTGACCATCAATTAAAACAAAATTGACACGACGTCTGTTAATATTTTCTTCAACAACATAATCGCCTAGAGTGTTTGGCATATTGAACCTTTCTAGGGCTCTAGCTAAAATTGACTCGGCATCTGGATGGTCAGTTATAACGGGATGGAAATTATTAAGAATAGCTGCTGCAACTTTAAAATCAGTCATGAGGTTCCTAGAAGCACAATTAAAATAATTGGCCCTGAATATTTTAAAATCCCGTTTAAACCGACCATTTACAACTTCTACAACCCACCTACACAAAGTAACCATGCGAGATTTATTTGCTTTGAGTGTAGACAATTGTCGTTCACCCACATCTAAACCCTCAGGTTTATGGATTGAGTACCCCAAGGAAGTTAACAATCCAATAGCATCTCTAAACCCTCAATCTAAAATGAAAATATCATTGCGCCTAAAATAAGACCTTAATGCTGTGTTTTCATTTTGAAATAAGCTTTTCATTATATCAGCATCTGATTTTGTTGCAGCATAAGGTCCAAAGGCATCAATAATGTGGCCAAGTCACCATCAAAAAAGGTTTAACTAGGTTACGATATTTATGTAAACTGTATTTTTTTCTAAATATATATAGGTCCCATCGCAGATTACTATTGGATTATTAGATGCTGTTTCAAAAAGTCCCTGGGGTAACAAAAGATTTCGGGCACTGTGTTGCTCTCTAGTCAAATGACCAACCTCCAAGTGTAAAGGCACATAATAATTGCTCAGGCAATCCCTTGCTTTTTTCACATAAATTGAAACTACTCTTCGAGGTTATAAAAAGACTGGCAATACGTGCAAATGATTCACCTGTTCTTAATTTCACTAGATACATGCCAAGGGCAGTTTTAGCCTTTTTACAAATTGTTTCTATTTGACCAACACTGTTAAATAGTAACAAAAAGTTAGCAACTGTAAGGCCAGTCCAATAATGACACAGTCTGTCTGAAGTGTTATCAATATTTTCAAAATTGAGTACACAACCAGTTGGAGTAGTGCACAATAAATTCAATATGAAATCTGTTCAAACTAGGTATAAAATCAAATTCATTAAGAATGTCCCAGTTATATAACATCGAGTGTTCACGACATACCCTTGCATTTTCTGTAATATATAATTTATATTGACACCAGATGGACCTCTTTAAATAGCGAGGAACTCGAAAGCGCTCTGGGTTCACACAATCGGGTACAAAACAGTGGGTTGGTGTGTCTGAAGTGCGAGCATAGGCAAATAAGTTGATGGTGTCAACTGAGGGTTGAATGTTAGGCCTTTGATCAGCCCAAGATTCCGTTTCAGAGCTTGGCACAGTAATAGAACTTGAAGCAGGTATTGAATGAATATTTGGTTCCACTGAAACTGACTCTTCATTTACTGGAATCAAGTGACTATTGTTAGCTGGCATTTGTGATCCAGTAGGTTCCACAGATACACGAGGTTCTATTGCTTCTAGCTGGGGTGCATTATGGTAAGCTCTCACCCAACAAGCATTACATGCCCAAGCTTCAACAGGGACCTGTAATTGAAATGAATGTATTAATATTACAAATCTAATAATAAATGTATAAACATACTGTTTTCGCGCGGTTGATGCGATTGATGGGCGGCCGCCCGAATTTCCTGGTCACTTGCACAATTTTTGAAGCACTTAGAACTAGTTTTGGCAATATTTTTGAGATATTGGATTGCACTTATTTTCACTCTTGCGCGGCTCGTGTCTCTTTATTTCGATGTATTTCTTCACACTGGCTTTTTCTAGCAGAGGTTGCGAGCCGTAGGCGCACGGGGATGGAGGGAAAGGGATGGTCATATTGGGATCGCAATAGTGCGTAAAGGAAAGGAATATGTCTCTGTGCCTTCCCTATTTAGTTACATTTTTTATTTTACGCCTATTTAATTTGGTTGGCGTGAACACATACTGTAATGTAATAAACAACTAAAGGCTTTACTTATAAAATGCTACTTTGCTCACTGTAGTCACATAAATAATGTCTCTTGTTTCATTTCACATTCCTCACACACGGTCATATCCCAAACTAAGCAAAGCTTGTACTATGGAAACCAGATAACTGATGTAATACATATACTACTTTTTGTTTGTTTGTTTCTTAATATACATAATTACACCCAGACTTAGGACATTTTCATGCACACAAATGCATGTCCTGTGTGGGAATCGAACTCACGACCTGTGGCGTTATAGGTTAAAGTCTTAAGACGTGGAGTCTGCGCCAACTGGCCCCTCGACAATGACAGGGAAGCGGTTGAAAAATATGTGACAACTAAAGCAGTGTTTTAGTTAAGTAGCGTTTTATAATTAATAAGGGAATAAATCTTATATTAAATTACCTGTCGGGGAAATATTAGGTTTTCTATATAGTCTCTCACTTCAGATCCTTCTGTTAATCTGCGTCGGCGTCTTCCAGTGCGTTGAGATAACGAAATGCCACAAGATATGCATAGAAGACTGCGTGAATTGGATCTGTCAGTTGAATTTTCAATACGATTATTCAATTCTTGTATTACCAGGTTAACACATTCTTGACATAACCGGTCATTTTCAGTAATCTGAAATTCAAATAATTATATGTATGTTTGAATATGTCGATAAATTAAACATTATGGTATGTATATTGTTAATAAATTCTGTGAAACACATACTCGATTGACTGGAAAACAACTACTGTATGTAAAAAGAAAATATTTTACCCCATAAAATGTTATGACTAGCAAAACGGCATTAATTTCTAGAAAATAAAAGTAGAATAGAATACTTGTAGGTTATGCAAAAAATTAATACCTCTCGGCCGCACCATTCTTCAATTATCGAGGCTAGCTCTAGACTTAGGTCTATTGCATGGTATTCATGCTGCAGGTGGTCAGATCGCATGATAATATATCAATTAACACATACAGCCATGATTTTGAAACTTAAACGACAAGTCAAATCAGTCCAGTAACACAAGAGCCAAGGTTGATCACAAAAGAGGGTTCGGAGTCCGTAGGGCAGATGCAATGGTCAAAGTAAGAAAAGAAAGAACACAGCAGCGAAGCACTCAAATCACAACGAAATTACGAACAACACAGAAAGGTGTCGAAAAGTCGTCTGAAAACTCTCATTCTCATGGTACTTTGCAACCACACACGCCACATGGCTACCAACCAAACTTACTCAAACTTACCAACCCTTAGATAATGTTTGTAGTGTAGCCAACTCATCTTTTTTTTTTCCGAGACTCGATTTTCAGTTACAGTTTTTAAAAAAACGGAGGGCTCTAAATTTTTTTTAACTACTAAAAAAAATCTAAAAAATTACGTCCTTTCTGCCTTTATAATTCAGATTGTGGCTCAAATTATTAATTATTTTAGTACCAAGCCCCATACATTTTTTGGACGTCTCCTTTATTTATTATAAAAATTATTAAAAATGTATTAAAAAAAATATTTGAATAGGCCCAAGTGGTAGTACAACTTGACGAAACTTCGAATTTTAAAATTCAATATCTCCATAACGGTTAAGTTTAGGACACCAAATTACAGAATCAATCCATCAGAAATGATCTGTACAATAACGTCCTTTAATATGCAATACACCTTTCCCTGAAATACTGTATATGTTTAGGAGTGCCTCTTCTAGCACACATCAGCTTTAGTGCTACGATAAAAAATTGCGTCGACAAGTCCGAAACAAGTTCAATATGTACTGTTTTGTACATATATATGAATATGGCTATATAGCCCTTGCAGGTTTTGATCCCGCGTCCTTTGTTCTTCTTTACGTCTACGTGACCCGTAAAATCTACGCCAGTGTGTGTGGCTTTGAGTTAACTTTGCTTTCTTTTGGTGAACCCATTAACTGTTCAGCTTCGGTTGTTGCATAACGTCGGCATCAAATGCTTCGACGAAGTGTCTTCTTAACGGTTTGATTACCGCTGATTATCTAGTAGTTGTTTCTAGTGTCGGCTCAGGTTAATCTTGCTCCACCGTGTAAAGTTCGCTGATGCGCCTTTTGAATAACCAGCTGGGCTAATTGCACTTCTCCTGGGATGAGAATGGAGTCTTTAGCTTCTTTTGGCAAGATTGAATGTTCAATGCGCCCTCCGACGTTAGAAACCCATCCGAATCCAAAAACGGTACTTACGAAATATTTTTCATCATAGCCGTCTGACTGAGTTTTTCTAAATCGGAACCATAATTTTCGACAACCCAAAAAGCGGCAAATAATTGCGATTATAATGTGCCCTAAGATTATTTGTCGGAATCAAACCGTTCTTCATGATTTTTGCACATGTCCACCAGGTTTGTGACTGCGACTATGTGCTCGCTGATCTCTTAGCACTATTATATCTGCATGCTAAACCATTAATTAAGTCCTTGTGCTTCAGATCTGCTTGTAACTGCAGCATATCAGTGTCATATATTAACCTCATATTTTGCAAACTACTATTACATGTTTTTAATTGAGTAATTAGTCCTACACGTTCTTTCCTAAGTTTTATATTTTTAGAGAAACTTTGTTTACAATTTATGAGTTTCCTGGTTTTGGTAATGAATTTATTTATTTTGATGTACTTTTTAATTCTATTATGACTATTCATCAAAATCGGTTCATTAGTAGTTGATACATCTTATGTCAAGTCAATGGTCTCAATAAGCCTAGAAGTAGGTAAATGACCAGGACAACTCACAACAAGTTCATCAAACAGGCTAAGTGTGCTTTTTTCCTGATGACAACTTTTCTCAAGTTCATACTTAGTTATAATGCCATTGGACCGGCTCAAGCTGAGTTCAAGTTCAGAAATACGAGTCAAGGCCATTTCATGGTTGTCACTAGGGGAGAGGGGGGCATAGTGGGGTATTTAAGACTCAACTGCAGCTATAAGACAAAAGATTATGATTAAACCGCAAATTTTAACTCAATATCATGGTTTAACTCATTGCGAATGACTATGAATATATTATTTTCGATTACGATAATAAATCTACGATATGTGAATACATAAATGTAAAATGGCATTTGCCCCGCTATGCCCCATATATGGGGGTAAACCGGGGTACCCTATGGGGCATTGTGGGGTATAATAATGCGAAAATAAAAATACAGATTCCAAACTTAATAGTCTTTATTATCTAACTCCAAAAGAACTACAAAACTTTGGCACAAATTAGAACCTCCTAATCATCATAAATTCTCATTTAAAAACAAGCTAATCAACAAAATAAACAAAAAAATACAAACAAATCAACGTTACTAAATAATTGTACTGCTTCTGTAAAATTAATATTATTAAACAATTCAGTCCTCGACGCACATTGCACATAAATGAGTAGCTTCGTCATCTTCATCATCTTCCCCTGCACAAGAGTTGTGTGCCCATCGAGAACATTTTATACAACGAATCCATCCCTCTGTTGATTCTGACCACAAGTAGCCACAGTATATGCATTCAGCATCGTTATCATCTTCTAAGGAACGTTTGCTACCTTTCTTTTTGATCAGCTTTCTCTTTTTTTGTTTATCTGATTGAAATTCTTCCAAATCTTTAGCTACCCTCTTTTTTTTTTGTTCTTTTAATTCTGCGGCCTTTTTTAAGGCCATAAGCTCATTTTTGTATGGTGACTCTGTAATTATTGCTGTTTTCCCTCTCCGCTTAGTAACTCTTTTGTTTGTTCTGTTCTCCTTGGGCAGTGGCATTATTTGTTCTGGAGTTGTTGCAAATGTTGAGGGTCTATCAGTCATACTAGAACAACCAGGTTGTGGAGAAAGTTGCCTTGTTGGGGTTGGTTGTCTGGGTGGAGTCTTTTCACCAGGCTCAACATCAGAACAAGTAATACCACTGGGCATTATTTGTTCTGGCGTTGTTGCAAAAGTTGAGGGTCTATAAGCTGCCCCAGAAATACCAGGTTGTGGATGAAGTTGCCTTGTTGGGGTTGGTTGTCTGGGTAGAGTCTTTTCACCAGGCTCAACTTCTAGACGTTCTTGTGTAAGTGGCGTGTTATCACCCTGCAAAATAGCTTCATCGATTAAGGACACCTGCTCAGGCTCAGGATTGTCTGTAGTTTCCGCGGGTGCAAAGTCTGCATCAGTAAATACATCCTTATTCATAGGCCAAATTCCTGTGGCTCTATATGCATTAATAGCAGTCGTCATAGTTGCTGCAGATACAAAAGCTTTACCGAATAGTGCAGCGGTCTGATATTGTGTCACCACGCGTCCTGGATGGCACCGAAGCCAGTTTTTTACTTCATTAGCGTAATATGTGCTTATAGGCTTCATGAACCCCACATCAAGTGGCTGGAGTCGGTGCGTGCAATGGGGTGGAAAGCACAGTAAAATAACACCATTTTCGCGAGCTAAATCAATGACCTCGAGAGATTTGACATGTGTTACATGACCATCTAGCAATAACAGTACACGATTATCCTTAGTGGAATGCGACCACTCAATGAATCTCTTTAGCCAGAGGACAAATAAATGACCCTGGATCCAGCCAGATTCGTGACATTCTCCCCAAGATCCAGCTGGAGCTCCATCAAGCAATTCCGGTTTCATACGCTTTCGGGGGAAGATGAACATCGGTGGCATATAATTGCCAACTGCGCTGAAGCAAAGAATTGTGGTCATTAATTTTCCTCTTTCTGCAGAGGTCAATGTTCCTACCTGCCTTTTACCACAGGAAGCCAGGATTTTAGAGTGACTTTTAGGGACAGTTGACACACCTGTCTCGTCAACATTATAGATCCGTTGTGGAGTAAGCTTATGTTCGTCGTAAATCTTTTCTAAAAGTTGATAGAAATTTCCAACGGATACTCTATTGAAACCCATGGCCCTGGCTGCTGATGTTGGTTCAGGTTTTCTATAGCTGATATCTGGATGTCTTTTCAGCAATCCTTTCAACCAATCTATACCAGCCAGACCACTCTTCGAATCAAATCTATGAGGGATTCTATTTTTTTCTGCCACATCAAAAGCAAGTTGTCGCATGTCACGCGAAGTCAGTCCATGAAATCGTGCTTCCATCAATTTTATGTATTCTATTAGTTCTTTCTCTTGATCTCGAGAAAACACGGTTTTAAAATGGCCCAACTTCTTTTGAAACATAGTATCGTCCGGATTAGCCCGATATTTAGAAACATACCGTTCTAATGTAGTCTGTGGAACGTTGTGTAAATTTGCCGCTTTTTTGTAGCCCATTTCTCCCGCCACAACACTAAGTACAGCTTTTTTCATTCCTTCCATTGACCATGAATGCTGATCTGTAGTCCTTTTATATGTGCGGACCATATTACTGAAAATAAAAGAAAAAAAAATATAGAAACACATATAGTAGTTATTTGTTTCCTTTAAAAAGTTACCTGCTTTAGTTGCCTAAAAAAGAGGCAAAGTGGGGTACTTTTCAAACAATACCCTACTATGCCCCTTTTAATGTGCCCCACTATGCCTCAGTGTTACTTTTTAAACAAAACATAAACTGACAACATCTTACCTTTTTCACAAACAATCTTGTATTTTTGGTTATGAAATCCGGAAGGTACTGCTACACAATGAAATATCAACCACCACAATAACACTTAGGTTCGAGAAACAATTGCTGTTTAATTTCACGTGTTTTTTTTAACGAAAACACTGCTTTTAAAGTTTTTGTTTGCGGAGCATAAACGGCTGTCAAAATGGCGTGAATCGTAAATGAAGGTCACGTGCCGACTGACGACCAATCAAAACGAGGCATTTGAAACTTTGTACGGCGTTTCGTTCGAGCTGTCAGAGGCATTCCCCGCTATGCCCCACTACCCCACTATACCCCCCTCTCCCCTACATTCTTGGAACTGTAACAATAGCTCCTCCAATTTGTTTTGGCTATCATTAGCCTCTGTATGATGTTGGTGAAGTTCAGCCATTTCACTTTTCAACCGACTATTTTTGTCTATAATTTTCTTAATTTCCTCCTCACTTTCCTCTCGATCCTGCAGCAACTTAGTGCAGTCATCCTGGGAGACCTTGAGTTCATGCAAGGTCTTCTTAAGTTTTTCCTCCATGTCACTATACCCTGGACACCATGGTCCTGACTTAGTCCTTGGACACCGCTCCTTCTAAAACTGTTGTTTCCGGACGTGAGATAATGCTCATTATGCTCATGGTACCGCCGTTCAATTCCCTTCTGAGTATTGTAATAGTAGCATTCTTGCATATCTTCATTAAAAAATATCGCGGCACAGATACGATGACTAAGATGATCAATGATCCTTCTCTTTGAACGAAACAACAAAAAATCACAAGCACCGTGTGCTAAAATCTGTGTAACACGCTCGTTTCGAACTCTTTGCTCGCCTCTGCTTCATATTCGTTGCCGCTCTTAGATAAGAACGACGAAATTGTGTTGGGATCTTTGATTTTACTCAATTATTGTTTAATATAAATTAAGAGGAAAAAAGACATACAACTGAAATGAGAATCTCCTCCTTTTTTGAAGTCGCTTAAAAAAACAAAAAATTTACATATTTTCCTTTTTAGATAATTACCAACCCGCCTTTTCGATGGTATAATGAATCGCGGAAAACAAAACATAAATACACTATATCAATACTTGTAACATCAATTAAACATTAATTTATTTTTCACGTAACGACGCAATGTAGGATACGGAATGTTTGGTTTTTGCCGCGGAGTTACCATTTTGTACCATTCGTAAAGCTGACATCATGTCCTCTTTTTTATGTTTTCCTATTTTCCGTTCCTTATTTCTTGGTCTTGGCATACTAAAAAAAAGCTGAAGAGTCAGTGGTTTGTCTCGATACCGAATGAAGGGGTAAAATGGATGGTAGAGTCAACTGGTTGATTAAGAATTTCTCCCGCAACACGTAAAACAGCATCTTAAAATTTCTTATTTGGGATTCTGTCATGTTTTTCATGTCTGGAAGGACACTTTTTAAAAAGGCTTCGTCTGGGTCTCTCGCATACCTCTATGACCTTTATTTTATTCACACGCACGATATGCTCTAACCTCCTTATTAATAAATAAGGTTTAAGTCAAGTAGAACTTTCTTCAGGGTCGGCAACGCGCGAGCGATACCCCTGGTGTTGCTAGCGTCATAGGCTACGGTAACTGCTTACCATCAGGCCGTATGCTTGTTTGCCACCTTAGTTGTATAAAAAAAAAGTATAGTAACACCTAGCATTAAAATATATCCGTCACTTTCTAATGTCATATAAACAAAAAGGGATGAGGCTATCTTAATACCTGGGGATTACAAGACTGACTTACACCTTATTTATTAATAAGGTAGTAGGATTCTAGGATTTCATGTTCCCAAAGTTGACGAAAAGCACCGTAGACATCGGAGCAACTTCAAATTCAGGGTCTAAAGGTGCCATCCGCGACATCTACATACATCATAGATGAAAGTATTGCCAAATGTGTATGAGCAATTTTTTTACATAAACAAAAAAGGTTAATACTTATATTGATCTGCATTGGGATTGAGTTACTATTGCTCCCAGGAAAATACGGCTTTAACTCCGCTATTAAAGCCAACGTCATTGCTGGAGTCAGCCTGTATATTTAATTGAAGTTTGGGTCGGTAAACAGATCGATCACGTCTTGTAGGGACTGATGGAGAGCGACCGTTTGACGGCTACTTGCTCTCTGTACTAAACAGTACTCCAAAGTATTGAACTTTCACAACACAAAATAAGCTAAAGTAACGTAAAAACTATGAAACTATATCGAATTTTCTGTCGTAGAAGAAGGAATTATTATTTCCTTACCATCATGGTACAAACATCGTAGTAGTTCAAAATTGAAATAGCGCGGGCGCATAAAACTGCAGCATTTTGCTCCAAAAATACCCAGAGAAAGGACGTCTTTTAATTTTTGTCTACAAATTTCATATTTTCAAATTTGATGTCTTCTTGGCAAAAACCTTGGTGTCCAAATATTTTTTTAACAGCAGCCCTGCTTTCCGTTACTTGCTAATGCAACGCCATTACAAGCGTCGAATAAATTATCATAACACACAGACATAAATCATATATTTGTGAAAGTTGAGCTAACTTCCCTTCCGGGAAAGACAAAAAATATTACTATTTTCAAAAGCTAAAAAAATTAACGTAAATGGCGTCACAAAATATTTAAACTTACAGAACACTTTCGGTGTGCAAGTGCTCAAAGAATGTCCAGAAATCCTACAACGAACACATGGATCAGGCTCTACCGCCTCGGTCTTCGGTCGAGCCTTAGTTATAAAGGCAAGTTCAAGAGCCAGGGTACCATCATTTCCTTTGGGCTCCTTGAATTGAGCGGCGTGAAACTTAACGGTTTTCCAGCTGCTAGCAATTTAATTTCAGTTCGTTCAGCGTATTAAAAGATTCTCAAGAAAGGTCCGAGATAATATTCGGTAGAAGGTTGAAACTCAATTTTAACTTTTTATCCTGACTTAACGGTATTCCAGCGGCTTGCACTTCGATTTCAATTCCTTCAGCGTATTAAAAGATTGTAAAGAAAGGTCCGAGATAATATTCGGTAGATGATTGAAACGCACAATTTTTTACTTTTTATCCTCACTTAACGGCTTAGTCCAACGACTAAAATAATAAGACATAGTAGATATGAACGGATATGGATTCAGAAGCTCCCTGAGTTCTGTTTCGAATTTCCCCGAGAAGTCTTTCACTGAAATCTATTGGTGAAAATTATACAGCCAATAAATTCTTCAAAGATGACTAGCTAACCACCGATGCCTTCACGCTGTGGTACCATACGAGAGCGTGGCCATTTGGCAATTTTGACACGTAATATTGGCTTACGTGAAAATGTCGTGTCTTGTCTTGTGCTGGCTTGTGGATTGAATTGCAAATACCGCCTTATCTGGCGATACAGATGTTGATGAGATACAGGATACACCGGGCTCCTGCCTCTGGCCTGTGCGTGGGCTGGTATGTTGAATTGTCCGTAATCTAATAAATTTTGCGTAGCCCTTAATATTTTGTTTAAAGACGGGATCTGAAGCCCAGGATGCCTCTGCCGATAGCGCCTTTGCGTTTCATTAAGCCTCTCAGACTGGGAATAAATTACCACCATATCCACTCACGGTTTGTATAATATGGCATCTTGGCGTCACTATTTTATATTATTTATCACTGCAATCCAAATACACATAGGTCACACACATACGATAATCACGCAATCTTCATTAGGTTCATCATATCAGCCTAAGGATGTCCACTGCTGAACATAGGCCTCTCCCATGTCACACTCCCGGTCCCCGGTGAACCAGGAGGAACAAGAAAAAGAAAGAAAAGAATGTATGAGGATGAAGAGATGATGTTATGGATGATTGTTCGAGTATCACACTGAAGGTGTTGAACCTATCTCCTATCCTATGGTTATTGAGGAACACATGCACAAATAAAATATGGTATTATTGATAATGATTTATTTTTATTAATGTCATGTAAGATTACATTTAATTAAATTTAGGGTTACAAGAGGAATACCAATATCATGTCTATAGACTGATATTATTTAACTAGATATACCTATTGTCTAGTTATACCACCAAAATGTATTGAGAACTGTCTCTTTACAGTAATTATAATAAGGAAACATTAGAAATACCTTATAAGCCAGTTTTAAATTATTTTAAATGATAATCCTGATGATGTGGCATGGCATCGGCTCTCTCGGGGAAATTCCACCATGTGTACCGGACAGGTACCAAACTGCAGTTCAGGCCAAGACACTATATATAATATGAAGTTAATGAAGAGAATTTAAATGATATGAATCATATAAAATATATAAATCTATATATATATATATATATATATAAGTATCCCATTGCAGATTATTGTACGAACACTTCCAATAATGCTGCATCCCACCCCTTCCTTATATAATGTTTTCAGTACATTTAAAAACACAAAATGCTGAATATGTTGGTAATAAACAATTAAATAAGCCTTACATGGCTATAAAATAAGTATCAATTATAAATTGATAGGTTAACACTAAATCACTGCCACATCTCCGGCATCAAGCTGACAAAAGGCACGAAACCAACGGTGTTCCCAGCACCTGCTTGAAAGAAAGTTCCCAAAACTCCATTGAAAAAGTTACCAATTTATAAACACAAAAATCGCAATTTTAACACGAAATACAAAATTTTCACTTACAATAAAGTCTAATTACTTGATAGAAACAATTTAAAAATCATTTCAGAATTTCTACGACCCTAATTATCCAAAGATTAAATCGAAACTACTGAACCTCAAATCTCCCAAACTTATCAATAACTACTAAAAGTGTATAATTTTCCTTTGTTGTGGTCATTGACCCCACTCTCATAATTTACGTGCTGAAGCTCGTCTCTGATTCGCCAAAGCTGCAAATGATGCTTAGCTGTGATTTGCTAATGATCCTCTAAAAATTTACTCACACCCCACCTATAAATTCCCTAAAAAAATATATTTTATCCAAAATACCTATAGAAGTTGATTTCTGAAAATTACATACGACATTATTGCCATGTAGCATTATTCTACAAACATGAAAGCTCAAAACAAAAAATAAATTTAAAAGATAAATATTTAATTTTCCAAATGTAGGTACAAAAAGTCTCCACTTTCCAAAACTAGATGTCGCCACCAGTATGAAACTTAAGAATGACAATAAAGCGCGAAATTCAAAAACCTACCAAAATCCACAACGTTACACCCATTAACTTCCACTTGGAACGGTTTTGGCCGCTTGCATCCAGCGGAGCCCAGCGACTCTGACCAAGTCATCGGTTCATTAGTTTACGGTCAACTGTTTACAACAACTGTTTGTTTTCCCTCTCCTGAGGTATTATATTTTCGTCATATATGCTTTTATTCTGTTTGTTTGTTTAGGTACAGAAGGTTTTAGATAACGTTGTAATACATTCCTCTTCCTCTTCACATATAAAAAAATTACAATAGTATACTTTGAGACAAATTGTTGGCTTTTTATAATAATTAATAATAATTCTTTATTATCAGGCTACTTTGGCCCATAGATAAATACCTTACAAACTAACATACATATCAAAATATAACATTTTTTGTTAGTATAAAAACTTAAAACTATGTTAGTAAAAAGCACTACGTCACAGTACGATCGTGTGGCACTTGTCCGCGGAAGCGACGAAATACCACGCCTTGCGGCCAAAAGTTTTCCTCCATGACGAGGTGCAGAAAACACGTTGGAACTCGCACCACGAACGCCATGAAGTTGACGTTGCGGTTCGATTCCAGCAGCTGCACCCTCGGCGTGTACTTAATCTTTTGGCGCACGTACTCCACAATGTCTTCCGCCTTAGTGGTGTAGTGTAGGCGGGAGATATACACCGGAGTGTTTGGCTTCGCGGCACGTATGGTTTGCTTGGGCTCCACAGGAGCCGTGCCGCAACGGTTCTTGTTGTTTTTCTGACGGTGCTTCCTACTTTGCACTGTCTGAAAACCATCATCATCACGAGCCCGCATCGATGCCTTTTCAGGAACGGGCTGCGTAGAAGGCGCTGACGTTGTTGACACGGGCAGTGTGTCAGTAGGTCGGCTAGGTGGAGCGGCGCGAGCGCGGGCGTTGCGCAGCGGAGCCGCAGGGGCAGGAGCGGGGCTGCGGGGCGCACACGATGCACGTTCTGCAGACTCAGCGATCGAAGGTGGCGACGAGGACAAAACTACTGACGCATAACTTGTCCCCGATAAATCATGACCCGCTGCGCGACGTATGTTGACGTTTGATGCACTCGATGGTGACCCAGTTACCGTTACTGTGTTACGCAACTCAATAAGTTCGTTGCGCATATCAGCGACGGTGTTTTGGGATGCATCTAACCTCTTCTGCACATCCATCAGGCTTGCCTTAAGAAACACTATATCCTTCAGCAGGCTCGTTACATCGACGTGGTCGAAAGTGACGGGAGGGAGCTTGTGCAGGTCCTTCGCCACAAACGTAGGCACGTCGTCAGGATCGGTCTCCTTCAGCAGCGTGATAATATCTTGCACACTTTTCTTAGTCCCGTCACGCCGGCGGGACACCATCTTGTCTAACTTGTTCAGTAAGTTGAACAAGAGCAACTTAGAAGCAGCGATGTCTTCTTCACTGAAATTCGTTGAGCAGATCTGGACTGCGGACACCTCGTCCATCACGTCCAACTTCTGCTGCAGGAACGCCAGTAATTCGTTCACCACAAGTTGATGACTCATGGTGATCAATAGTTCAAGCGACGGCTTTTATAAGTGTCAGCAATACGTCTGAATCAAAACGCATATATGATTCAGTGGCATTAAGCTTAGAAGGCCTCTGACAAAGCTTAAACGCATGGTTCTGCGCTCAAATACAGTTAGCAGTATTGCACTATTTGTGTAGAATCTACTATTATGTATACAAAATGGGTTTTATATGACTGCCTTGTATTTTGACTCGTTTTCGGATTTTCAGAGTTAACTAAAACTTATTCCATACCAGATCCATCTTATGATACGTGTTTACCGTAATACGAACGGTCCTGTTTAATTGCATATACCCCCAACGGTATTAAAATCATATTTCGAGATTCTGCTGTCTGAATCACCAATTCTTCGTTTCATTAAATAAGCTCCTAGCGATGTAGTCCGTTTGATAAATCCTGTCATTTCTGCCTCAAGTTCTCTGAATTTTTCTTTTGTGCGACCCACTCAATACGCAAGACTATCGTCCATTTGGTCAATGTTCTCAAAATCTAGGACATTATATTTTTTCAACTACATTTCTTCCAAATGAGATACTGTGAAACTTCGGTTAACATTTTTCACATCGAATAAGTCTGTCCAAGACTGCTGTGATGGCTACGCCAGAACCACCAAACTTAATGTCATGTGAAGATGATGATGTCATGTCAAGTCAGTAGGGATTGTCATGATTGAGAAGCCGACTGTTGTCATTGAATGCGTTTAATGCACTTAATTAAAACTAACTTAAAAATAAGGTCGCGCATGTTCGCGCTTGCTACGAGTGATGTCAGCAGAAATCGTACACAATGAAAATGTACGGTTTTGCCCGTACAACTGCCTTCATCACATATACGGCAATCTGGTGGTATGTAGTAATAGTGATCACTGAAGAGCCTCGCCTTTAAAACAAATGGAACTACTCGCTGAGTGGTGCTATGACATTGTTAAAATAAACAATTGCATCTCTTATGTGTATCCGATCCTCTAGAGTAGTTCGGCAAGTTTATTTTTACAGCATGCTTTGTAACTGGGTTAACTGCTGCCAAGCACCTATCGGTGTTTCGAGAGCTGCACTTGAGAGCCAGTTTCTTGTAGGCTTTGTGCGCAAAGCATTTATTTTTAGGTTGTCTGTGATGCTGATTTCAGAATAATGGATGTAGTAACCAGGTGGCATGGCAGTGTACGTACATGATTCCAGAATATTCCGGGAATGTAGAATGAAACAGCGATTTGTAAAGAAAAGTAGCGGTTGGTGCTTTCTCTGGAATATTACTGGGTGACAGTGGCTATCCTTGAACCCTATATTTATTTACACCAGTTCTGAACCCTACAACACCTGCAGAAGAAACGTATAACCAGTCTCACATACGTACACACGGCTACAAATCAAGCTATACATTTCCAGTATAAGCTGACCTCCCATTGTACAGAAATCCTATACAATGCGAGATCAGCTTATACTGGAAATGTATAGCTTGATCTATAGTCGTGTGTACAAGGAACACAGTGGAGAGATGTTACGGGTTATGGAAACAATGTTTCCGCTGCCTACTAAGAGGCATGTGTTGTGATATTAAAACTGCCAAAAAAACTATAGTAGCATGTGCAATTCTTCATAATATAGCCATTGACATGAGAGAGGAGATATTTCCTGGTTAAAATTATAGCAGCCTGACACCATCCGCTATAGTAACATATTCACAATCAAGAGTTGAAAATACAGTTCGTGGAAATATAAGGAGAAGGCAGTTCATTGAAACTCATATTCATTGATTATATTTATTTACTAGCTGCCCGGCGCGACTTCGTTCGCGTGGTGCTACCCTACCCTACCGTATCGTACCGTACCGTACCCTACCCTACCCTACCCTACCCTACCCTACCCTACGTATAACTGCCCAAAATTAAAATATTGGTTTGTAGTACTACAATGCTATGTATCAGAGATGGCGCTGTATGTGAAAAAAGATTTTCCCGCTTTTCTGTTGAAATTTTTCCTGAATTTTCTTTGCTATAAACCTCACGGAGCCCGAGACCTTTCCAACGAATGCAAAACCGTGGAAATCGGTTCGTGCGTTCTGCAGTTATAGCGTCAGGAAGGAAAACCAGACTTATTTTTATAGCATTTTGCTGAAATAAATACATTTTCATTTTTCATTTTTTTTTTTCATAGTAGAAGAAGATTTATTTATCAAATAAAATCCACAGCTCTTAGTATAATTTGAATGAACCTCACCTTAAAAAAAATTACTTTAAAATGGAATTAAATTAAATAATTTAAATAATAATAATAATTTAATTTACTTTACTTTGGAATGTTCATGGGGTTTGCAGGGCCTTCTGCCTCTACAAACGTCACATTGGCGCTGGCTATCTTGGGTGCTATCTTCTCCAAGGTATTAAGCCCATCTTTGTTGTTCTGGCGCCTAAACTCTGTCATTTTAAATCTATCTTTGAGTTCAGACAGAATTTTATATACACGTGAACATGCAGCGTATGATATACGGTATCTCCCCTCGATTGAATCGTCATTGAGGAACACCACCCCTTGCAGCCTCTGGTGAACACCCTGATTTTGTAAATCTATAGGGCCATAGCCGAGTAGGTTGCGTGTTGGAATTAAGTTACCAGGAATTAAGTCGTCCGGTAGTGGAGCATAATTGGGGTTGTTTTGCTGGCTGGCTGTAACACGATTTGAGGTAACAAGTGGTGATATGTATGCCTCATAAACGTTGTGGGTCACAGCGTTGACCGGTCCGAATGATACGGATGTTTTTTTTTTTTTTTTTTTTTTTTTTCCTGTCCGGGAGCTATCGGCCCGGCCCGCGATCTAATCTACAGACTCTTAGTCCGTACTCTTATTATTTTATTTTGTTGTTGGTATATTTTATTTCATATCTATCTTCTACATCTTCTCCGCACAAATTCTCTTTTTAATAGATTTACAATAGTTTTACATACATAATTATCTTATATTATAAAATACTATACTATACACCTTTACATATATAAGCTATATAATAAAAATAATATATTAGTAACATTTTTTTTTATAGTTTAAGATTTAGGACATATTTTTCAAAAGAAATACAAAAGAATTGGTTTATACAGAATTTTACACAATTATTGACATTTCAAAGTTGTTGATTTTATTGCTATTACAGTTTTGATGTACACAGTTTGATACACAGTTTGATGTTCTCATTGCTGGGCCACAGATGGCGACCCCGCTTTGATTTGGGCCTCCACGACGGTAAGGTCCCTATTTTTGATGGCCATTTTAAGGTTTTGAGACCATATTTGGTCGGAAGTTGCCTCCATCGCCCGTTTCGCGAATCTGCCTATTCCTCCGAATTGATCAATTAATCTGATCCGGATGGTTTATCACCGATAGGTCCCTGCGGTACTGCAATTTCCGGCAGGTTCAACTTCAGGTCTATGCCAGTCTGTGTTAGGACGTTGCTCGCATGTGAGATGTAATCTGTCAGCGACGTTGGTAGGCACTGGTATTCAGGTAATACTTCTCGAAAATCCGTTCTTGCTCCTAGAATGTTCTGCCCATTCTGACGGGCTTGCTCTGCTATCTGCAGATTGAGATGATTGCAGGCGACGTGAGTGAACATTGAAAGTGGCAGCCGTTCTGCCAGTCTAGGATCGACGCCACGTAGTTTTTCATACGTCTCATCGATGGGGGATGAAATCTCGCAAAAAGTAAATTACTAAATCACATTTATAAAGTTTAATTACAGTACTTAGCACTTTTATTATTTTCAATTTTGAAATTTATATACTAAAATAATTTCTAACATTCTCACATTATGTTTTGTAAAATTAAGACATTTCATTGATTATTATTTATTGCTGTTGTGGTTGACCTGAAAAAATAAGAGATATTAGTTTATTTTTATAGAAGCTGCTTTTGTTCATATCTGGATAGTTTTCTCTTTTTTGTCCATCGATTTAAGTAGTGCCTCCTGAAACACAGTCATCTTTTTTGGTTTGCTGACATTGACTACCGAGTTAGTAGAATCATTTTCATCAAACATAGCGCTACTCTTGCTAGACGTCTCGGCGCTAATGTTGCCAGATGTCTGGTTGCTAGCTCTAGAAACATTTAAAACTGTAACATATCCAAGTATGGCGTCTTGCGTTTTTTTGGTGCCCCACTTCCGCTTTTGAGTGAGGAATCCTTATTTTTTTCTCTGGCGTGATAGTCGCGCAAACCCTTCGATTTTTTTTGTAGGTCTTTTACTGAATCAAAAATAACCAGTAGTTCAATATTCGAACGCAATTTCCGAGAAAAGACTTATTCACTTTAGATAATTTTATCTTTATTTCTTGTATTTTATAAGAAACATACTTTCAGAAGAAAAACATACATACTAGTAGCATTTAATAACAATTATAAAAAAAAACAATAAATATGTTTCGAGTCATATTTGATATATTATTGAGATTCTGCTGATTTTGATCAATGTCCCCAATATTTACTGCATCTTTATCACCATGGCTTTGAGTAAAATCTGAAAACAATGTGGTAGGGTTAAGCCAAATCTTTGCCAAAATACATAGCACATGGTACCATCTATTGTGGTGTGTGTTATTTATTCATTACTTTTACATACATACCATTATCTAACGAATTATTGAATTCAATAGCTAAATTGTGCAGTACTGCACAAGCTATAATCGTCACTTTTATTGTGTTAAATGATCCTCTCATAACTTCGAGCAGTATACGGTGGTGGTGCGAGAGCGGTTGAGTGGACTGTATTTTTGCGGGTGCCCAAAGTGTAAGGCAGGGCTGGCTGGCTCTTCCTATGTGGACCGGAACAAATACCTAACTTATTCCTCAAATGCAGTAAGGAGAAAAGATAGGAGAGAGCGGGAAAGGACTTACCCCAAGCAAAGCGGCACACAGGCCGCAATCGGGTGCGGTGATTGTCGAAGCGTTGGCGGTGGCGTACGGTGGGCTAGGGCTCCGACCGTTACGCGGTGTGTACGAACACAAACAAGGTCGATGACGCGGCGGCGATGAGCTCGGGGCTCCAAACACTCCAAAGCGACGTGGTGCGGTCGGGTGAGGCAGCGCGGGTGCCTACGATCCCGATGACGAATTGCGAGCGACTGCTCTAAGCAATCTCCAATGATGAACTGGTGGTGGCAGATGGGCACACCGTTGGCGTGGAATAGTGTCCAACACATTATAACATAAAACAAAAGGGCACCGAAACAAATGTTATGTTCTTCGGCCAGCGCTTGGGGTAATAAAACAATAAACAGCGTAAGGAAAACAAAGGTAATAGGTAACGGGAATTCTAGAAAGCGGACATGTGGCGGGACTCTAGGAAGCGGAACAAAGGAATTACTGCATCGAGGCTAACTAAAATTATAACTAAATATGCGCCAAACCATCTCCCCCGCCTGAAAGGGGATGAAACATCCACTTTCACAATCAAAAAAAATGTGAATGGACAACTAAGCGAAGCGAATCAAATCAAAAAAATTATAATGCGAATCTTAATGGCGAGACATTTAGAAAGATGTAATCAAAAAACAAACTAATTTAATCTACAAATAACTTAAGACTAGATGCAATACAAAAAATACTACTGCGAAGGTAAAGGGCACAATTTTGCAACTGCCCTGCGGTAAATGCCGGTTTTAGTCTTGACATCTACGACGCGAGTCACTCCGTCAGCACCCGGATAGGTTTTAACAATAACACCCAAAGGCCAATGTAAGGGTGGAGCGTTGTCAGATTTAATAAGCACAATAATTCCTACAGCGATGGAGGCGGAGCGAACGTGCCACTTTTGACGCGATTGAAGGGTGTTTAAATATTCTATTCTCCATCGATTCCAAAATGATTGCACTAAACGATCTACAAATTGCTTACGTTGCAAAAGATTAACATTTTCCGAAAGCAAATCTGCAACTGGCAATGCGTTTAACGGAGCGAGTGTCAAAAAATGCGCGGGCGTCAAAGGCAATGGATCAGCCGGGTCTGAACTAAGTATGGAAAGTGGCCGCGAATTAAGAAGTGCTTCGATTTGCGACAGCACGGTAAGCATTTCCTCAAAGGTGAGTAATTGGTTACCAATCAATTTATTTAAGTGTGTTTTGACACATTTAATGTTGCTTTCCCAGATCCCTCCTTGATGGGGAGCAAAGGGGGGATTGAATTTCCATTGAATCCGATTTTCCAACAGACTAGCGGCAAATTCCTTATTGTAAGCGGGTGAACTAACCAATTCGTAAAGCGATTTAAGATGTGTCTTGGCACCAACGAAGTTTGTACCACAGTCAGAATATACGACACTGACTGGGCCGCGGCGTGAAAGAAAGCGTTTAAAGGCGTTCAGAAAAACTTCTGTTGAAAGGTCAGAGGCGAGTTCAACGTGAACAGCACGTGTGACAAGGCAAACAAAAAGACATATATAAGCCTTCTGGCTGCGCACACCTCTACGTCTATGAGGTATGATCGAAAGCGGGCCTGCGTAGTCAACACCAGTGTGAAGAAACGGCTTAGCTTCACGAACTCGGCAAGCGGGTAAGTCACCCATGAAAGGGAACTGCGGACGCGGGTTATTCCGAAAGCACACGTTACATTCCTGAACGCGTTTTCTGACAATATTGCGAGCGGATATGATCCAATATTTTTGTCGAATAAGAGACATCAACAAGTTTGGACCTGTATGCAGATTACGTCTATGATAGTGATCAATTAGTAAAGAAACTACATGTGCACGGGCGGGTAGCAAAATGGGAAATTTACTGTCGTAGTCAAGATCTGAATTGACAAGTCTTCCACCTACACGTAGAATACCATTATGCAAAAAAGTATTCAACTTTGCGAACGGGCGAGGTAGAGGTGTGTTATCTCGAGCGGCTTTCAATTCAGCTGGAAAATGTACTTATTGTACAGCGCGAATTAATGCGTTTTCTGCGATATCTAAATGATCAATTTCAAATTTATGCGGAATTTTCTTTGCAAATCTAAGAACGTATAAAACGATTCGAATTAGCTTAGGCCAATTAGAAACGCGGCTAGCTAATTGGTAAAGTACAGGATGATCGGGTACCGATACACCCTTTGTCAATAACGTGTTTGACTTTATTTCTGGTGGGTTTGAAACCGAACTAGGGTCAAAATCTTGAATAGGCCAGACATTAATAGGCGACTTTGCGAAAGCGGGGCCATTACTAAAAGGTAGCGAGATTTGATAAAGTCCAGTGTCATCGCGGGTTTGTTTATAAATAGTTTCACACTGTTGTTCCTCCGGTGTCAAAAGGTCGACCTTCGAAGAAACACCTTCCAAATCAAAAAACTTTGATACCGTTGTACATGGTTCAAAGGTACAAAAAGCGCGGGAATTACTATTTGAACCAACAAGGGGTGCGGTCCCTACAATAAGATAGCCAAATAAAGTTTCAATGGCGATCGGTTCGTTAGGCGAACGCGATTTTTTATTTGACAACAAAATGCGTGCGAAAATATCACTACCTAAAATCATATCGATATTACCGGGTGACGCGTAGGTATCGTCAGCGAGCGGTAAGTCTTTTAAATAGTACGAAAGCGACTTTGTATCAACTTGCAATGAAGGCAGCTCACTGGTTATGTGTTCAACTACATAAGGTTGAATATCGAAGGAGATATTTTTATCAAAGCGGGAATATATAGTTAATTTACTTATACCTAATGTTTTATTTTCTTTGTCACCGATTCCGGTGACACAAGCATTTTGCGCGGGAATAAGCGGCAAATTTAAGCGCGTGCAACACTCACGCGTTAAAATATCACGCATCGAACCACTATCTAAAAGAACGCGTACAGTTTCGTAGCGTTGCGAGTTCGCACAGCGAACTAGACACAGTGCAGTTCCGAGAAGCACTGTGGACGAAATAGGTTGCGGTTTCAATGTACCACAAGCGGGAGCGTTTTCGTGGTTTAATAGCGGATTAGTGGCACAGAACGATAGATGGGATCTATTGTTACCACTCGATTCACAATTCTTACAATTACTATTAGATTGTAATGCGGGTTTCATAGCAGAAACGGGAGCGGGAGCGGGTGCGTATGACATTCTGTCCATACGCGGAGCGGGCGAGTGCGAGTAATACGAGACATTTTGATTCTCGGACGAAGGTAGCGATGCGGGGTTCAACGATTCAAAATTATTAGTAGAGCGGCGATAATTATTTGTATTATCTACTATGGCGAGATTAGAGACTTGTGGGACGGGCGTTCGCCACGATTGCGGTGGGACGGCGGCTGACTTCGCGGCGTACGTCGGTGTACTAAAGTGCAACAGCGAGTGATGGTTGCGAGAACAGAATCTACAAGTACTAGTAGATTTACAAATATTAGTGAAATGCTTATCACTTAGACAGTTAAAACATAACCTTTTAGATTTTGCGAAATTATACCTATCTTGCGGCAACATTACTGTAAACTTAGGGCAACGATACACATTATGGGAATTTGTTCGACAACATACACAACTATTATTATTATTATTACTTTGAGCGAAAAAAGACTTATCATAGGTATTCTTTTGCGTTTTGTAATTCGACTTCTCCATCTTAATAGTACGTTGGGAAGAGTGCGCGGAGCGGGGCGGATTATCATTTACAATGTTGGCGCGACTTAAAATACGATACTGATCACGAATAAAATCTATTAAATCCGAACTAGTGGGCAAGTTTTTATTTTCCCTTATAAACATTTCAAAAGAGCGTACAGTTTCTATATCTAAGCGTCTCAAACCTATGTGCGCGAACATAAATTCCGCTAGGTTATCGATGTCAACATTTTTTAAAGCGGATATTACTGTAGCGTAGCTATCGACGAAGCTTTCCAGTGATGAGGGAGTGGCTGACGTCACAGGCGATAATTTCAGGAGTTGATCCAAATATGTAACGGCAAGGGCGCGTTTATCATTATATTTGTTGCAGAGCGCGGACCACAACGACTGATAGTTGTCTCCGGTAGGTATTAAACCTTTACAAATATTTAAGGCTCTACCGGTCAATTTACCTACTAAGTATTGCATCTTTTCTGTGTCATTAAGGGTGTGATTTTCATGGATCACAGATTTAAAGTTTTCATAAAAGAGTGGCCATTTCTGTATGTCACCATCAAAACTGCACAATTCTAAGCGAGGTAACTTAAAGTCTCTCGTGTCTGAATGCACGGGCGGATTTTCAAATGCGGGTTTTAAATGATGATTTTGCGTGGACGTTTGTTTGGATAAAGTCGATTGTCTATATTTGACACGAGAAAATAATTCGTCAAAGGATATAATTTGCGAGAAATTCGGAACATAATTAGGGGTCAATTTTGACTGAATTACGTTTTTATCGTTAATTGCAGTCATGAACTCTAAGCGAATGGTGTCCATGGTTGAACAACTCATTAAGAATAATTCGGTATTCTCCGAAGAAGAAAGATTATTTGATGTATCGTAACTATGCTGAATTTGTTGAAAATATACTTCGGCTTTACTTTCAACTAGCGATAATTGCCTTTCCAACTCTATTTGGGCTTCTTTCGCACGGGCGGCAGAAGCAGCGGCGGTCTCAGGAGGAGCCATTTCTATAGCGAAAACAAATTTACGAAAAGAGAGGATAAAGATATCTGAATGACCAAAACTTTATGGTGATTCGGCTCGTATGGACCAAACTTTATGGTGATCCGGCTCGTATGGACCAAACTTTATGGTGATCCGGCTCGTATGGACCAAACTTTATGGTGATGCGAGAGCGGTTGAGTGGACTGTATTTTTGCGGGTGCCCAAAGTGTAAGGCAGGGCTGGCTGGCTCTTCCTATGTGGACCGGAACAAATACCTAACTTATTCCTCAAATGCAGTAAGGAGAAAAGATAGGAGAGAGCGGGAAAGGACTTACCCCAAGCAAAGCGGCACACAGGCCGCAATCGGGTGCGGTGATTGTCGAAGCGTTGGCGGTGGCGTACGGTGGGCTAGGGCTCCGACCGTTACGCGGTGTGTACGAACACAAACAAGGTCGATGACGCGGCGGCGATGAGCTCGGGGCTCCAAACACTCCAAAGCGACGTGGTGCGGTCGGGTGAGGCAGCGCGGGTGCCTACGATCCCGATGACGAATTGCGAGCGACTGCTCTAAGCAATCTCCAATGATGAACTGGTGGTGGCAGATGGGCACACCGTTGGCGTGGAATAGTGTCCAACACATTATAACATAAAACAAAAGGGCACCGAAACAAATGTTCTGTTCTTCGGCCAGCGCTTGGGGTAATAAAACAATAAACAGCGTAAGGAAAACAAAGGTAATAGGTAACGGGAATTCTAGAAAGCGGACATGTGGCGGGACTCTAGGAAGCGGAACAAAGGAATTACTGCATCGAGGCTAACTAAAATTATAACTAAATATGCGCCAAACCATACGGAATCTTTGTTTAAGCACACCAAAGCATCTCTCAATAACGTTCCTGGTACGGATGTGGCTGTAATTATAACGTCTCTCAGCTTCAGTCCTTGGTCTCAGAACAGGTGTTAATAAATAGGGGGTACATGCATACCCACTATCTCCAATTAATTTCCCCATGAATTCATTCTCTTCAAATCTGCGTTTTATCGAGCTTTCTCTAAAAATTCTTGCGTCATGGGTACTTCCCATCCAATGGCAAACTATGTCACATATTTTTGAAATTTTGAATCAGCATTACAAACAGCCTGTAGAGGAAAGAATATTGTTGGCGTACAGATGGTACTACTTAGATATTTGGGGATGGTTTCTCAGGGTTGCTTCGATTAAATATTTATTAGTTGGTGCTGTCCAATTATTTAATAGAATTTTACAATGTTTTTAGGGACAAGTTTATAATTCAGATGGAAATTTTATAGTGTTCTTCAGCGCCATCTCTGTTGTCGTCGCTGAAGCCGGTTGTATAGTACGGTGCAGTTCTTGCGTTATTGATATTAGTTCATCGGTTGCCGTGTCGTCCGTGTAGAGTTGTAAACAAAATATAAAGGTTTTATTATATTTCTTTATGTAGGTACACCAACCTATCAAATAAGAAAGAATATAAAGATAAGTTACTTGAGTGTTTATAGAATAATATAGAGACTCTCGTATTTTCAGTTGTTGAATTATACACTTCTGCTTTATGATTTATATGCAAAACTTGTTGTGAATGGTCAGATAAACGATCGTCGTTGCCATCATCAAAGTCTTCTGCTGTTATAGTTACTTCTAAGGCGGGTGCAGGTATGCAATCAGAAAAATCTTCTCTCAAGACTTCGTTTATAACAACTGGCATATTTTCAATGTCCACTGCATCAAATCTTATATCTCCATCTATCTGACTGGAAGTATTGTCTTTGTTTAAACCCTCTTGCACTTCCGTGAAAAAATCCCAATTTTTTTTCAAATAGATGTCTTCTGGTATAGCTAATTCAATTTGACTGATTTTTTGTGTTCCAATAATAATTTCAAATTGTTCTTTGGTCATTGCTTTTGTCTCTTTGTGAGGTTTATTAAAAGTTTCTGCATGTGGAATATTTGCCTTGCCTAGACATTTTGTATAGTCCACAGCGTTCACATTCCATGGACAAAGACCCGTTGCCCTGAATCCATTAATTACTGTGGATGACGAGATCGTGTTCTTGATAGTTTTATTTAGAAGCGGTACGAAATTGGTCTTAGTGAGAGCTACTGATGGATTATTTCGCCTCCACTCCAAAACAGTTTTCTGCCAACCAGATTTCAATGGCTTGAATGCTGACACATCTGCTGGCTGCAGTAATCTGGTACAGTTGGGGTATAGAGCAATCAAAACAATTCCCAGCTTCTTACATAGCTCACTAACGGCATACGTCAAATGGGTTTTGTGTCCGTCGACAAACAGTATAATGGGGAACTGAGTTCGTTTTTTGATCAAGTGAGGATGTAGTACAGTCTCGATATAGATTCAGATTCAGATTCTTTATTTGCTAGAACATGGTATACAGACGTTAGCCTTAATATTATATAACATCGAAATAACACATTCTGCCACGGGGGGCGTGCAAAAGTACATCACATAAAAATAATTAAATTTAAATATAATAATCAAAATATCCAATTAAAAACAAAAAATTTAAAAGTACCTAACAATAATATAATCGTGAAAGATTTCGGCTTTCATCCAGCAATTGTCGCTAAGCCCTATACCCCAATCTGATGGCACTTTAGTCGTAATGCCAGCTGATAGCCGCTTATTTGGAAAAATAACCATTGGAGGTGTAAGATCTCCGTTGGCAGCAAATGTAAACATCACGGTCAATGAAGTTTTGGCAAGCGCTTTATCTATCTCATACACATTTCTTTCGCCTTTAGGAGCCAATACGACTCCTGTTTTAGGGCAAAGCAGAAAGTTTGTATCGTCGCCGTTAAATATTCGGGATGGATCTGAAAGTACATTAAATAAATCGTTTTCTTTAAGGTAAACTTCAATTTGAGTGAACCAGCCTCTTACATCGTTTTCTGACACAGCAGCACTAGCTGCTGTAACTGCCTCAGGTGTGCGGACAGAAATGTTTGGATGTCGTTGAAGAAATAGTTTATACCACTTTTCGCCCTTCTTAAAAACGCTGGTCCTTAAAAACGCTGGTCCTCTTACTATTTTTCAGAAAATTCGCCACACTACAAATTAAATCATCTTTGCGTCTTGGAAAACCTTTTGTACAACTAAGTGTTATCCAATCTTCGAGGTCTTTTTCTTCCTTTTCTGTCAGAATAGTAGGAGGGCCTGGACGGGACTGGTGCTCAGGGTTCTTAATCCTATATTGCAAAGTAGCCCGCGGCACTTGATAAGTCTTTGCCGCAAACTTCTTACTCATTCCCTCTTTGACAGCTTGCAGGGCCTTATTTAAGTTTAATGAGTTGTATCTTTTACGTCGGCATATTTCTTTGGGTTGTTTTCTAGAGCTCTTAGTTCTAACTTTTGGTTTTGATTAAATCGGGTAGACTGAAAATAAAATCATAAGGTAAGATGACACCAATTATCACCATACTAATACCTAATTATTGGCCCTAGTGTCAATAATTGGAGATTTCGTTGTTGGCACCGGGGCCAGGATTTGGAAATATTGCGTTTATGACTATGAGTTATAAATTAAACAAAGTGCGGTGGTCTACTAAATTATCTAAAGCACAAAATAAACCTCAAAAAACAATAACTTGAAAACCCAATTATTGTCCCAAGTGCCAATAAATTAGAATACGGACATTTTGGAATACCGATTTTTGGCACCGTGATAAAGTAGTAAAAAAACAATACATTTCTTAAAAATAAACTGTCAAAAATTCGAATAATACGCGCTGAATTTGCTTTACATCATAAATCACATTGTAAACACTTATATGACTAAGATTCGATGATATTAAAAAAGCTCCTACCTTAGCAAAAAATTTGTTTCCACTGGGATAGTCGAGACACGTTCAGCTGTTGTTATCGTTCCGGCGCCATTGACATTTCTTTTTTTTTCAGTGTTGTCAGTTATATGACTCAGGATTGTACTAAACTATTTAAATAAGTTGCAACACCGAGAGATTAGGTGTTTTCTTATGAAAGAGATTAATTCACAGAAGTGCCAATAAATAGTGGGGTGCCAAAGTAAGGTCTCATTACCCTACTTAGGTGTTAGTTCAATTTTAATTAACGTTTATAAGTAAGGCCGTATTTGTTTTGTCCGTGAAGTTGAATAATCTTGTAATCGTACCTTTCACGTAGCCGCGCTCGGCTACAAGATCCCTCACTGCTTTTTCTGAAGATGCCATGTTTTACTGTTATCAGCCTTATAGCACGTTATACAATAGGTATAATACACCTTATTAGTTGTTTACATTTTACTAAATAAGTTTTTATTACGTTTTCATAACTAAAACAATTTTATGAAATATACACGTGCACTTTTGTTGTGTCACAAAAAACGTAGATAATGGTGTCGGCGACTGGGCGTACGGCTGTGCGGTGAGCAAAGCGCGCGGCTTTTCCGTGTCGCGTCGTACTGTGATTGGCCGCGACGTGTGTTGTTTTTTTCGACATCATCGCCAGCTTAAAAACTGAATTAGTTCTCTCTATCAGTTCGTCTTTTGAGTTTATTTCTACGCTCGTATACACTAGCTCCTTGGCACGACCCCACACGAAAAAGTCCATTGGGGTCAGGTCTGGTGGACGAGCGGGCCAAGGGATTGGGCCCACCTCTGCCGATCCAGCTGTGAGGGAAGCAATTGTATTCCCTAACATTAAATCCAATATGCTGGACAGCCATCTTGCTGAAAGATGACTTCTCGCTCTGATTCTAATATCGAGGCTCCGCATTCCTCTACAAGCACAGGAAAAGCATTCAATAGAAACTGCATATAATTATCGCCATCTGGTAAGAAGGGGCCCAATCAACGTTCTACTAATTACTCCGGCCCACACATTGACAGAGAATTTCCGCTGGATTGACACCGGTTTTTTCCAATGTGGATTGTTCTCTTGTCGGCCCATTGATGGAGGTTTTGGTAGTTAGTTATGCCCTCCCTAGAAAATTTGCTTACTTCCGTCCATAGGATTGACTTCAGGAACCACGCATTGTGAGTCTAATGAGAAATTGTGTTGATTCGTTCGAACTCCTTAACTATTGAGCTTTTAGCTTTTCGCCCACAAAACTTGCATCCCACCTTGGCCATAAGCATGGCTATGGCGATAATTATGATGATGGTGAGAATGCCATACATCTCCAACTTCTTTTCTATAGCTGCTGTAGTTTCCGCCTGATTTGCTCAGTGTTGCCAACTGCTAGCTTTACTAAGTAGCTAGACATCTTGCAAAAAGTAGCTAGATTGCCAGATTTTGATACCCATAAAAGTTGCTAGAAGTAGCTAAATGTTTCTAAGTAGATAGATAACAATAACATTGTTAAAGAGAATTAAAAACCAGTATATTAAATAGGTTTTTTTTCAAAGGTTATTAATTTTCACAATATATTAAACAACGAGCATTAGTTTTAAATGAGGCGATTTCTTATGATACCTCTACGGTCAAAATACCTGTCAAATCGTGTACTTAAGGTTCAAATTGGATCCAAATATCAACATTTTGACAGGTATTTTGACAATAGAGGTATCATAAGAAAACTCCATATTCCCGGCCACCGACCTATACCCACATCTAGGCCAATAGCGTCGCGTTTAGTCTTTTTCTATCGAGACCCAGTGCCCTATTACGAACTTTCGAAAGTATTGAAAAGTAGCTAGAAAAAGTAGCTAAATAAATTTAGCTACAAGTTTCATTAAATTGTAGCTGCCTAACACCAAAAAATAGCTAGATCTAGCTATAAAGTAGCTAAGTTGGCATCACTGGATTTGCTCCACTCTGTGTGATTATAACTTCCGAGTTTTTGCTCTGAGGTACACCCATGGTATATTGTCAATGAATATACTACGTAACACTGTAAAATAACACTAGTAGGTACAAGATGTCCGTCTATTGGAATATAAATACAAAATAAAAATTACGCTTATATATACCCTAATTCTGTTTGAATTTTTGCTTACTCTTAGTAATTAAAAATTACTTTTCAACACATTCACACATGCAAATACTTACTTATGCCAATGTATACTATAAAACTTAGATACGTATACAAATTATACTTACTACCTACGTCGACGTATTTATTTTAGGTACCATATTTAATACTATTATCAAAAATGTGTTGTTATGCCAAAATACACAAGTGATCAGTTTGCATATATATTTAACATGACAAAACCTTTTTTCTTATCCTACTTAATTACTACCTAATTATAACACTCACACCTGAAAACATACTGACATCACATTTTACAAGACTTACCGTTTCAAGTAATCTAAATAATAGGTAAGTAATTATTGTTCATCGAAAAATCGTGTTTTTTTGCTGACGCGTCCACTGCGCGTTATATAATTATCTTTAATTGTAGGCTCTAAAACAGGATGTTTCGATGTCTGAACACTTTTATTTTTGTCAGTTGCCTTATTAGTAACAACAATCTGCTGATCCGGTATGCTATCATCTAGCAAAAATGCCGGTTTCAATCTGTCGATTGAAATACATGCTTGTCTAGTTGTCAAATTAATAACGTAATGTTTATCTCGCCTCCTTATGACGCGGTATGGGCCATCATAAGGAGGTTGTAGCGATTTACGTACTGTGTCATTGCGAACAAAAACATATTTGCAAGTTTGGAGTTCCGGATGTATAAAAATAGAACGTGATACGTTGACTCTTTTGCTTGTAATAAAATTAGATAGCGTTTTTCTAAGGTTTCCTACGTAAGTATCTATCTCTAGTCCTTGTATACCATTAGATGCGAAAAAATCTCCAGGTAGTCTTATAGTACGACCATATACTAGTTCTGCCGCGCTATATCCGGTATCACTCCTAATAGCAACGCGTAAACCATACAAAACTATTGGTAGTTCTTTAATCCACGATTCTGAAATCAATCTAGCCATTAATGCTGCTTTAAATGACCTATGCCACCTCTCTACCATTCCATTACTCTGTGGATGAAATGCCGTCGTCCGAATCTTATCTATTCCCATAACCTTAGTTAAGCTAGTGAACAAATTACTCTCGAATTGTCTGCCCTGGTCACTCGTAAGTTTGACAGGGCAGCCAAATCGCGTAATCCAACACTCATACAGAGCTTTAGCAACGTTCTCTGCTGTAATTTTTTTAAGAGGAATTACCTCTGGCCATTTAGTAAAACGGTCAATTATTGTTAAACAATACCTATATCCGTCCTCTGTAATTTTCAATGGACCTACTATGTCAATGTGTATATGTTCGAATCTATCACAATCGGGAAAGTGACCTAATTCCGATACTGTGTGCCTTTGCACTTTTGCTCGTTGGCACGCTACACATGTCTTAGCCCATCTGTCTACCTCTTTATTTAGACCTGGCCAAAAATATTTCTGAGAAACTAATTTTCTCGTGACTCTTACACCGGGATGACTTAAATTGTGAATGTTATCGAATACCATACGCCTAAATATTTCCGGTAAATAAGGTCTAATAAAATTATTCGATGTTTCGCAATAAATTGCTTTACCTACTATTGGATTTATTATTTGCTTTATACTAACTTTGTTGTTTAAGTTCCCGCAACTTAATACCTGTGTAATATAATCGTCGTGTTCCTGCGCGACTGCTAATTCTGCGAAATCAATGTCCGTTGGGCAATACAATTCTGCTACCCTAGATAATGAGTCAGCAACAACGTTATGTTGTCCACTAACATGACGTATATCCGATGTGAATTCGTTGATAAATAATAAATACCTTGTTCTTCTAGGCGTTTCTGAATTACTATTTAATTTAGAAAAAGCAAATGTCAAAGGTTTGTGATCTGTGAACACAATAAGTTGCCTACCTTCAAACAATTTTCTAAAATATTGAATTGCCATGTATATTGCCAAAAGTTCACGATCGTAGGTACAGTATTTCTTTTGAGTATCCGAAAGTTTCTTCGAAAAATAACCTAACGGTTCCCACTTGCCCTCAATCTGTTGCTGAAGTACTGCGCCTACGCAAGTGTCTGACGCATCGCACATAAGCGATATAGGGACATCATTACGTGGATGTGACAATGTAACCGCTTTTTTCAAGCTGAGTTTACATTGTTCAAACGCTAAACTAGATTTCTCGTCCCACTGTACTTTTGTCTTATCGTGTTTCTTAGAATGATGAATGTACTTGTTAAGTTCCGATTGTGAATTGACTGCATTTGGAATGTGAGATCTGTAAAAATTCATCATTTCGAGAAATCGACGTAATTGTTCAATAGTCTCCGGCTTGGGGAAATCAACAATAGCCTGAACTCTATTCGGTAAAGGTACAATTCCTTTACTCGATACTTCAAATCCGAGAAAATCTACTTTTTCCTGACCAAATTGACATTTTGAAATGTTTACTGTTATACCAAACTCGCTAAATCTTTTGAAAACTGTATTTAAATGCTCTATATGCTCTGATTCGCTAGAACTACCGATGATGACGTCATCGATGAAAGAAAATAAAAAATCTAAACCTTGAAGTACAGTCGAACTCATAAATCTCTGAAATGTTTGAGCTGCGTTTCTCAAACCAAAACTCATTCTGGTAAATTCAAATAGGCCAAATGGTGTTATAATAGCTGTTTTTTCAATGTCACCCGGATTAATTGGTACGAAATGATACGCCCTATTTATGTCTAATCGTGTAAATATAGTTTTATTCGCCAACCCATATGTAAAATCTTGCAAACGCGGAACAGGGTATCGGTCCGGTGTAGTGACTGCGTTCAGTCTCCTATAATCACCGCAAGGTCTCAAACTCCCATTAGACTTGGGTACAATATGCAATGGACTTGCCCATGGACTATTACTAGGTCTGCATATCCCCATCTCCTGCATTATTCGAAACTCTTCCTTGACTTTAGCGTATCGGTCCGGCGGTAACGGACTTGCCCGCGCGTATACCGGTGGACCGGTCGTTTCAATGTAATGTAATACCGAATGCTTAGGAGGTTCATTGAATGATGTGGGCCTAGTAATATCCGGGTATTTCGCAATAATATTATGATACGGATGGTTACAATCAATAGTTTTAACTGAACATTGTGAAGTACTTACGATAGATACACCGACTTTCAAGTCCGTTACCTGATCAATTAGCTTCTTTGTGCTAACGTCCACTAATAGTTTATGATAACACAAAAAGTCTGCTCCAAGTATTGGCTGCTGCACGTCTGCTATCACAAAGTCCCATCGAAAAACTCGTCGTAATTTAAAATTTAACACCAATGTCTTTACACCATAGGTCTTGATTTCAGTTCCATTAGCTGCATATAATATATATTTATTGTCCGACACTAATTTGTTTTTGTTCTTAACTGGTATTACAGAGACGTTGGCTCCTGTGTCCACTAAAAAGTTTAAACCACTATTTAAGTCTGTAACACTTAGGCGATTGGCGGGAAATACAGTGCAGATGTCCGCCGTCAGCTGCACTTTATCTAGTTTTCCGTTTTCTTCCATGCACACGGTTCTACGCATTTCCGAGCTTTTTCAGCATAACGGAAATGGTAGAAACACAACCAATCTGGGCTCCTAGGTGAGCGGCGTGAAGTAGACCTGCTGCGTGACCCTGATCGGCTGAAACGGCTGCTACTACGGGATCTCCTCGCCGATAATCCATTTTCCAGCTTTTCAAAACGTGCGCTCAATTTTGCGATCTGCGCCAATATTAATCCGTTTGATGTGATGGTCGATGGTTGCGGGGCCACTGCAGAGATCATATTGGACTTGGTCGTCTCATTTACCTCGTCCGCGACTGATGCCAATTTATCCAGGTCTCTATTTTCTGTGACAGCCAGAACTGCACGCACTGTTGGGGGTAATAAATTCTGCCATAACACTCGCAATGTATCGTCCGGTATCTTATCACGTGCTAACTCCTTCATCTTCCTCAAAAGCTGTGAAGGCTTTTGGTCGCCTAGTTCCATTTCGCTGACAAACTTTTCGATTTGTCTATTTTTTGAGTCTTCATATATAAGTAATAATTTTTTCTTGAGCTCCTCATATCTACCCGTTTCGGGCGGGTTTACCAAAAAATCTGTTAGCTGCGATATAGCGTCTGCACCGAGTTTCGACACCACCAAGTCGAAATTTGAGGCGTCACCCAACTTCTGCGGTGCCAGCACTGCCTCAGTCCTGATAAACCATGCTCTCGGTTGAAGTGACCAAAACTCTGGAATTCTGGAACTCACGGTAATCGCCGACAGCTCGGAGTATCCTTGCGACGTCTGAGGTGCGGTTGCCATTTTCTTGTCGGGGGTCACCACTTTGATTAATATTCTCTTTATTTACTTGTTGATATTCTACTAGATTAACCAATTATTTATTCACTTTATTTGATCTGACTCTACTAATGGGTAATGTGGTTTCGGAAAATAAAAAGTATATTTTAGTAGGTAAAACTTCGTGATTATATTTTCAGGCACACACTATAACTATGTACAGAAGTTGGGTGACGACTGCTCGAGCCGGGGAGGCGCGCTCGTATATATTGTCGCGTACACATTGTGTCTCTACACAATTTTTACTTGCTACATTAAAATAATTTTGTCACAATAATTTAAAATTTCTTTTAAATCTTTTATTATTATAATTTACAACCTCCACAACCCAACGGCTGATGGTGACTGCTCTCGATTTATTTGCTTCACTAGTAGAAAGTTGGGTTTCACCCTCCGCTAATGATGCAAGCACATAAGTTCTATACCCACATTCATGCAACAAAGGTAATGCATCACGAAAACCTCTATCCTGAATAAAAGCATCACCTTCAATGAAGTATTCACGTAATGGTCTTCCATTTGAAAACTCTTTTTTCATAATATGAGCGTCTGAAGTGGTTGCTGGATAAGGGCCCAGAACATCAATTATATGTCCATCACTAGATACCATTAAAAATGGTTTCACCAAGTTTCTATACTTGTGCGTACTATATGTTCTTTTTTGGTATAAATAATTTGAACTTTTTTCGATGTAGCAATATGTTCCATCAAATATTATAATGGGCCTAGCTTCTCCTTCAAAGTTTCCAAATAATTTATTGCTAGATTTCTTTCCACTATTTGCTGACTATTTATATGATTTAAACCTAGGTATCTAGGCACAAAATATTCTGTGAGAAAATCTTTTACTGTGTGCAACCAGTTTTCTAGAGTTAGTCTAGAAACTTTTAATAATGTTGATAGTCTCTCATTGGAATCCCCAGTTCTTAGCTTCATTAAATATGCTGCTAGAACTAGGGACCCTCTTGGTAATCTACCTACTTAAAATGAGTGTACTCGTAGCATCGTTTGTACAGGTAGCTTCCAAATTCATTGACACTTCCACGACAAAAAAAAAAGCCTAGCTGAGTTTCTTGCCGGAGTCTTCTCAGTTTAAGTGTATTTCGAACCGGTGGTAAAATCAACTGTATGTACCAATTTAACGTTCATAAGTGCCTTACCAGGGCCTAAATTGAATAAAAAACTTTTTGATTTTGACACGAATCCATTTCACCTCATCACGAAAGCCAACTTTTTCTTTTAACAAGTCCTTCTTCCGGTTTATTAAGGATGAAAATTCATGTACGCCGCCGTCCATGAGGTACTTTTCGAAATCATAGTTAGATAAACTATTCTTGTCCGCTTTGTCTAGTTGCGCTGGAGGTATTAAAATTGTTAAATAGGTCAATGATAAAATATTGATTTCTTCCAACAACTTCAAAGGGTCTGTATCAGTTGCTTGAAGTCCCAAGAAAAGTCATGTATAGCAAATTTGTTTTACTTTTGAGCATTGTGCTCAATTGTTCCGCAGTGTAACAGCGTTCTCTAGACTCCGCTATGTCAAAATGTAATTTTAATCCATCCCATTGCTTTACAATTTTCACGAGAGCCTAGTATCTGGATAACCATCTTGTGCCAGCCAATTTGTTAATTTTTAGGGAGTTTTTCCTTCATACAGTAACTCATGTTTGCTTGTGTTCAATCTGTCTTTTTGTACTATTTGAGAACCACTTGTGGTATTTTACCCAGTAGAAGGGCCCGTCCTCCATGCAGCTGTTCAATGTGCTCCCTAAGTTCGCTATTCTGCCATATAAAGGAGTCGTGTGTAGCTCCACCATACGAAGCATCGTATTTTACAATCAAATCAATTTAAGATACAAAAAGTTATGAAATTTACGCTACTCGTATATTATTATCTGAACAAACTGTTTTCAGATGTTATATAGGTGTAGAATCTTCGAGGTTCGTAGCTTGAGGTGGTTGCAGAGAAATTATGTACATATAATGGTTTTCACATTGATTTAATTTGATGATAAAAAATAACAATAAAGGCGCGCTAGCGCGTGTTACTTTGGTCGTGTCGATGAAGGCAATGAATGAAGAGGGGGAGGGCGCAGCTGGCCGTCGTTGTTGCTACTTGATTGCTGTATGCGTGTGGTGCGTATTGTTACGCAATGCACACATGCAAGGCGTTAACAATAGGTATAAAGTACATGATAACATCTTACCTTTGTAGAGTTTCTATTCGCGCAAATGAACGAGAAATGTACTTTACCTAGGGGTACAAATGAACACTCATAATATGTAAGTAGTTTTATTCAATATAGCATACAAGAAAAACTAAGATCATGGCGTATCTCTGCCAGCACTTCCCGTATAGTGCCAGTAAGTGTTTGCTGCTCCTCCCGCACAGCTCCTACAGTACCAATAAAATCTTTCATCTCTTGCCTAATAGCCGCGAACTCTGCTATCTTGCGTTCTTCAAGACGCAACAACTGGGTACGCACATCAGGTTGGCAGAACATATAACGGATGCGTCTTGAGTCAGGATTTTCTGTGGAATAAAAATAGTCTTAAATTCATCCTTGAATACTTAAAAAAATGAGACTTATGACAAACACAATTTCATTTTGGCGCCGATCCCAGTGCGAGCGGTCTTCTGTCTTTTGTGGGCAAAGTTCTGCATTCCGGCGCTAGTAATCTTGTAATCTAAACTCTCGACCGCTCGCTGTAGGATCGGCGCCTGAAACTTCAAGAGAATTAATGAGAAGGTACTACAGCTAACTGTATATTTATTTGCTACTAGCTATCCCTTGCAGTTTCACCGAGGATAAAATTAGCCAATAGCACTCTGGGATAACTACATTAGTAGCTTCTGGGATAATGAAGCTTCCTATTAGAAAAATAATCCTTACATGTAAACTTACACCAACAAATACTTAAAAACTTGACCTTTTTATATCAGGTGTATGGTGGTACATTTTCATCAATTCGAACTTCAACCCTCTGCTGCTCCTCCTCGTTGGGTATCTACAAATAGAAATTAGGATTTGATCTAGCTAATAATACCTTATTGTTAGTAGTAAATCTTTTAATTTCATAATTAACTAGCTTTCCCCCGCGGTTTCACCCGCGTTCCCGGGATAAAAAGTAGCCTATGTCCTCCTCCATACCATAGGCTATCTGCATGCCAAATTTCATGGTGTTCCATTGAGTAGTTGAGATGTGAAGGTGTAACAAACAAACTCACTTTCGCATTTATGATCTTAGTAAAGCTTTGGTCTGGTGATCATGACGCGCAACGCTGCGGTATGCGCCGCAACGCTGCGGTATGCGCCGCAACGCAGCGTCACGACGCAGCATTTAGCGTCCCTGCGGAGAGGTAGTCAGTTGATTTTGCCGCAGCTACCAAGGTAGACGTGAACATGAACAATTTTTCTGTAATTTGTGCTTTGCTTGAAGAGGAGGAAGAAGAAGAATTGTTACTGCTTCTGAATAGACAAAGAAAATCTCCGAGGAACATGTTTTTACAACGGAGGAGTGAAGGTTGTTACGAAACCTTAATAAAAAGGCATTTAATTGATTGTGAAGAAAAATTCATGGGTTACTTTCGGGTTTCAAGGGAGATCTATAACAAGATTTTAATGGCCATAAAAGATGATATTAGTGACACACAGCCTAGAACCAGACAACGGAATTGTGCTATTACGGCACAAGAAAAACTATTCCTAACGTTAAGGTAAGTTAAATGAATTTATTTCGGTAATTAAATAAAACAATTCATAATCATATTATTTTTATTAATCGAATACAGTAACTCGGTATAACATCAAAGTATGTTGAATGATTGCTGTGGGGATGGTGTCTCTCGTTGCGAGTTGTATGCGTGGATTGGATGCTGTGGTGTGTTGAATGATTGCTGTGGGGATGGTGTCTCTCGTTGAGAGTTGTATGCGTGGATTGGTTGCTGTAGTGTGTTGAATGATTGCTGTGGGGATGGTCTCTCTCGTTGCGAGTTGTATGCGTGGATTGGTTGCTGTAGTGTGTTGAATGATTGCTGTGGGGATGGTCTCTCTCGTTGCGAGTTGTATGCGTGGATTGGTTGCTGTAGTGTGTTGAATGATTGCTGTGGGGATGGTGTCTCTCGTTGCGCCAAGACTAATAATTCCATTTCAGTAACGATGTTACAAACTTGTGCTCTGATTTGAGCTATTTTGTCCGGAGGAAATTGACAAACTACGTCGGCCATACTCCTAAAGAATATGTGTACTGGAGTATTGCCTATTTCTGTAATTTGTCTCAACATGTTTGTTCTTTCTTCTCTATTCTTTCTAAACTCTTCGACAAGGCTGTCTCTTTTTTTCTTTTTCACTTGTGATGTACCTTGAGTTTTGTTTAGTGTTATTGAATGTCCTTCTTGCGATGGTTGTTGTGAAATAGATTCACATGGTGAATACGGCGTTGAACTCGGCGTTGAAGAAGTTGGTCCTGAACATATCTCTACTGGCAAATTGTTTTCTTCATCAACCTCAAGAACATTTCCGGGATTTAAATTAGAAATAGACTCCCTGTCTTCAAAGCTGTCATTTATGAATTTAAGTCTTTCGTCGTCATACTTTGAAACGGAAGAAGCACTTCCGGTTTTCTTCTTATTCTGATTTTTTCTATAATTGTCGCGTAAATTACGCCATTTATTCTTACATTCTTCAGCTGAAAAAATAACATTGTTAGTTAATATAGAACTACTATATAGTCTGTTTTAGTTCGATGTTCTGTGGAGGTAAACATGAGTAGTGATTTTAAACGAGATAATCCGAATAAATAAAGTATTTTTCTTAATGGAGAAATAAGATTTAGTTAGATGGATTCATAATTGATAATTCACTATTCTGTTTACCTACACGGACCACTGAACTGAAACGGACTACCTTTGCACCGATGTTTGACCCATTAATTAAGTACCTACTTTTTTTTACAGGTATTTGGCGACTGGAGAAAGCTATAGATCTAAGTTTTCAATTTCGAATTAGCCATAATTGTATATGCAGAATTGTGCCTAAAGTCTTACAAAGTATATGCTGGAGACTTTTAAACGTTGCACTTCCTGAACCCACCAAGGATGATTTTAAAAGAATAGCCGAAGAATATTGGTTTTTATGGAATTTTCCTAATTGTATCGGGGCAATAGATGGTAAGCACATACGCATCGTGTGCCCAAGTAACAGCGGGTCCTTATTTTTTAATTATAAGCAGTTTTTTTCTATTGTTTTACTTGCCGTAGTCGATGCGAATCGAAAATATATAACAATAGATGTTGGTTCTTATGGCAAAGAAGGTGACGCAGGCATATTTATGAAATCTGATTTATTTAAGAAAATTCAAAATGGGCAGCTAAAGATTCCCCCGCCAACAAAGTTGCCGGAAGCTGACATAGAAATGCCTTATGTTTTCGTAGGTGATGATGCATTTAGTCTCACCAACTATATGATGAAACCATACTCAAAAAATCATGCGTCAAGATAGGTCAAAACGAATTTTCAACTACCGCCTTAGTAGAAGCCTGCAAGAAGAACATCTGAAAATGCTTTTGGCATATTATGTCAACGATTTCGAATATTTTTTTCACCTATTGCAGTAAACCCTCGTGTCGTAGACAAGTTGGTTATGTCAGCTTGTATCATCCATAATATGATGAGTTCTTTAATCATACACGATTCAGACAGAAATACTCTTGAAATGCCTTCTGAAAATGTAATTCCTATGGCGCGTATACCGGGAAGAAGTTATAATATAAATGGTTCGGTGACACGTGACTTATTCAAGCAGTATTTCAACCATCAGACCCTGAAAACTATTTATGGTCAAAGTACATCTCATGACAATTTCAACAACCTCAAACACGTGTAGGATACATTGCGCCGCCATGGAGTTCCAGTGCCAACCCTCCTACTCCATCATCAGACCCTGAAACCCATACAAGATCAAAGTCTCGAACACGTTTTCGGGATTGTCTGGCAGTTTCCGGAACAGAATTGTTAGCAGTAGCACTATCAGGTCCTAGTGTGCTGAGATGGGTGCTGGAAGATAACGAACTGGTGCTAGACATTGATAATCGACGTCGATTAAGAGGGGACCGAGATCTATAAGTTGGGTCAGAGTCGCTCAAATCCACATCACTTTCGTCACCCATGCATGCCAAACAGATAAGGGAAGAATTTACGTTATATTTTTGTAATAGATTAACTTAGCATTCTACATTATTTTTAAAAATGATCCCTTAATAGAGAAAGGATAAGTAAGTAGTAAGATAAGTACGTAGTAGGATAAGTAGTAGTAGGATAAGTAAGTAGTAAGTAATATAGAAAGGATAAGTAAGGTCACACAGGATGTAACAAAAAGGTGCCAAGAGGTCATTCTAATATTTAAATCACCTTTTAAAGTTTTACTGTACCTTTTTGATACAGACTGTATAGCTATTCTTGCAAATAGATAATCAAAACATTGTCTGATTCAATCTTTATATATGATAGTTTAAATTTAATTAAGAACGAATAAACCATTATGAAAAAAGTCGTTTTACTTACTTCCTCTGAATTTACATTATTTGAGCAGGTATATACCGGACCTAAAAATGACTCCATTAGGTCATAAGCAAACCAGATCGGTTTGTAAACATCATCGGATCCTGAAAAATTTAAATTAAAATAAATTTTTATTCGCAACGAACAAAGTAGGGGTGTTTAGACAAATATTTATTGATTATTTAAACTTACCTGCACCAGACCGAATAGAATCGTTTTTTTTCTTCAGATGTCTGCGGAACGTAGCCATCAGTATTTCTTTTTTGGTCTTCAATTCCTTGACACTTTTATTCATTATAATACTGAGGCGAGTCCATGTATCATTAACCTTTTGCCGATTTTTGTGATCGGCATCTTTGGAATTCCAGAGGCATGGCTCATTTTGATATGCCTCCAAAAATGACAGAATCGTAGGTGCTGACCAATCAGACATTATTTACGCTTTGCGCGCCAACGAAAAAGTGTAGCAAGTAAGTACGTCCGCCTCCCGCAAGCTCGCGCGCGTTACTGATCGCTGCCAAATGTGTGGATACGTCGCAAACTGTTTGCCAAACAGCCTTTGATCTGGCAAGAAAAACCGACACCGATGCCGAACACTGCCCAACACAAACAGGCAAACAACGACAAACACCCATCCACACGTCCGTGTTTGCTGTTTGCTGTTGGCTGTTTGCCATTGTTTGCCAAGCATGTGGATGGGGCTTAAGAAGATCAACAACGGAGGAAGTGTGGGGGACGAAGTTAGTCTGCGAGTCGCATCGCAAAAAGTATCTTTGCTTGCAGTCGCGAACCAAAAACCAACAAGGAAGGACGTGCTTTTAATTACTAATAATATTTATTGTTTAAAATTTTTGTATTTTGTTTTTGCAATGATATCTTTATGTTAGCATTAACATTATATTATTTGAATATTATTTAATTTCATACCATTGAATATTGATTAATTATAATTAATTGTCAGCATTATTTATTATGAAAGTGTAAAACGGTTTATTTTGATATTGTGTATTTGAATATCGAGGAATGGCAACACCAGAAAAGGATAATTGTAATAATGGCGGCCATTGGAGAAAGTGTTTAATACATTTTGTGGTAATTACCAAGTTTACCAACGGTGTAAATACAGATTTAGCTTGCTTAAGCCAACTTCTTTTCAGCAAATACGGGATGGTTAATATATCAGAAGAGGGATTGAGAAATCAGCTCAACAGTATGTATTTTTTTATTTTCTATGTTGTGTGTCTTGCTCGTGACGGATAATCAACTATGTCTAATACGATGCCACTAACAAAGATTCTTAGATATATCTTAAGTAAACAGTTGTTTATGTAAATAAAAGGTTGATAATAGAACCATTCTACATTAAAAAAAAATAAGTAATATCAACATTAAATGTAATAACGAAATGTAATATGGATTATTCAAGTAACAATGAAAAATAATTATTGTAATACCTAGAGATACCTATCTTTTATCACTAAAACCTTCTAAGTGAAACATGCTGCTATATGCGGTGATCACTAAAAACTCCTAAGTGAAACATGCTGCTATATGCGGTGATCACTAACAACCCGTAAGTGAAACATGCTGCTATATGCGGTGATCACTAACAACTCGTAAGTGAAACATGCTGCTATATGCGGTGATCACTAAAAACTCGTAAGTGAAACATGCTGCTATATGCGGTGATCACTAACAACTCGTAAGTGAAACATGCTGCTATATGCGGTGATCACTAAAAACTCGTAAGTGAAACATGCTGCTATATGCGGTGATCACTAACAACTCGTAAGTGAAACATGCTGCTATATGCGGTGATCACTAACAACTCGTAAGTGAAACATGCTGCTATATGCGGTGATCACTCAAACCTCCTAAGTGAAACAAGCTGCTATATGCGGTGATCACTAAAAACTCGTAAGTGAAACATGCTGCTATATGCGGTGATCACTAACAACTCGTAAGTGAAACATGCTGCTATATGCGGTGATCACTAAAAACTCGTAAGTGAAACATGCTGCTATATGCGGTGATCACTAAAAACTCGTAAGTGAAATATGCTGCTATATGCGGTGATCACTAAAAACTCGTAAGTGAAACATGCTGCTATATGCGGTGATCACTAACAACTCGTAAGTGAAACATGCTGCTATATGCGGTGATCACTAACAACTCGTAAGTGAAACATGCTGCTATATGCGGTGATCACTTCAAACTCCTAAATGAAACATGCTGCTATATGCGGTGATCACTCAAACCTCCTGTGAAACATGCTGCTGTATGCAGTGATCACCAAAAACTCCTAAGTGAAACATGCCGCTGTATGCGGTGATCACTAAAAACTCAATATAGTCGAATCGACTCATGGCGAGTATGGCGACCTCTAAAATAGTATAAAATGATAAAACATGGTGATATCACATAATGCAAAAATTTATTAGACATACAGTATACGAATGGCTGAAACGGAACAGGGACATTCCGTTAAACAGGACGGCCGTCTGTTAGCATTAACATTATATTATTTGAATATTATTTAATTTCATACCATTGAATATTGATTAATTATAATTAATTGTCAGCATTATTTATTATGAAAGTGTAAAACGGTTTATTTTGATATTGTGTATTTGAATATCGAGGAATGGCAACACCAGAAAAGGATAATTGTAATAATGGCGGCCATTGGAGAAAGTGTTTAATACATTTTGTGGTAATTACCAAGTTTACCAACGGTGTAAATACAGATTTAGCTTGCTTAAGCCAACTTCTTTTCAGCAAATAAGGGATGGTTAATATTTAAATAATATTATCATTTGTAAGTCAAGATTGGTACAACATCCTGAATCATAATTCATTTTATACCATCCAATGTAACACGTATGTTGAACAAATAAATTATCTTTATCTTTATACTAAAAGCTGAATATTCAGGCTGTACAGTCGAGGACATAAATATGTATACAATCAGTACAATTCAACAACGGTTTCCTCTTAAACTACTGATTGAAATTATGAGATATTATAAAGGCAGAATCTTCTGCCATATACTATTATGATTTGTGTAATAGCTTAACACTTAAATGTTAAACATGCGAGAAAATCGCTTTTGAATTTCAAAAAGTGTATACATATTTATGTCCTCGACTGTACAAAGGCGTATATATTAAAAGAACACATTCGTCACATTAAAAAGAAGAGATGCCAAATGGAGTTCCTTTCGGAGGGTCATTTTCAAAATACCTGCTTTAATGCTGCGAATTAGGTGAGGGAGGAGTGACATGCGTACGTGGTAAAATATTAAAGCAATATCTAGCACATGCGTTCTGAACCCTTTGTATGAACAGACGCGGCCCATAAACAATATCTGCATAAGCCAACACAGAAAGCACCAGTGATTCACAAAGTTTTATACGCAGGTCAGTGCTTAGAAAACTACGCATTTTATATAACATTCTGAGTCTATACAGTGACCTGCGTACCATTTCAGTAAGAAGTTTCAACGCCACGTCTAGCGGTACGCTCGACAGCAACGACATTCCCGTTTCGGGTACGGCAAAACGCAAAAACAAAAGGATGGCACTTATGTATTAAAATATGAAAAAGTACCATCGTTAAATAATTTCATCCATAATATGAAGACAGTAAAGGAAATGTGGATATATTTGAAAAATAAATACAACATCAGCAATATATTGATGAGAAATTTAAATCAAGACCCACTTGAAAACGTTTTTTTGCCAAATTAGAAGTAATGGGATCAGAAACGTGAATCCTTCAGCACAGCAATTTATGAATGCGTATAAGACGTTATAAATAATTTTAGTTCACCCGTCACCCCCTTGTTCACAGTAAATGCCAACTGTGAACAAGATCAAAATAAGAGTCTAAAATCAATTAAATTATTATTTAATAAAAAGGTCAGTGATCAACATTTACAAGAATCATTAGAAGTTGATTTTGATTTAATTAATTTAACTTTAGAATCCAAATCTGATAATTGTCTGCACACTGAGGCCAAAAGTTATGTTACGGGGTATGTTGCGAAAAAATGCAGATTAAACATTTAAAAAAAAAACCGGCCAAGTGCGAATCAGACTCGCGCACCGAGGGTTCCGTACAAACCTGTAGGTATATAAGTGAATGGTAGTATAGATAGACCTGAGTATTTGATATGAATTTCAATTTATGACGTATTAAAAAAAAACTACTTACTATATCTCGTTCAAACCAATTTTCGGTAGAAGTTTGCATCGTAATGTATATCATATATTTTTTATACATTTATCATTCTCTTATTTCAGAAGTTACTGGGGGGGGGGACACACATTTTACCACTTTGGAAGATTCTCTCGCGCAAACTATTAAAAAATGATGGTCTTCAAAAATGATATTAGAAACCTCAATATCATTTTTGAAGACCTATCCATTGACAACCCACACTTATGGGTTTTATTAAAAAAAAAAATTTTGTTTCAGTTCTAAGTATGGGGACCCCCAAAATTTATTGTTTAATTTCTATTTTTGTGTGAAAATCTTAATGCGGTTCACAGAATACATCTACTTACCAAGTTTCAACATTATAGTTCGTATAGATTCGGAAAAAAGTGGCTGTGACATACGGACGGACAGACAGACAGACAGACATGACGAATCTATAAGGGTTCCGTTTTTTGCCATTTGGCTACGGAACCCTAAAAATGCAGTGCATGCATATCATTTATGTTTGCGCAAAAGGAAAGTGAAAAAAATGATTTCATTAAAGAGAGAGACTACACCCATCATTCACTGAACTATCCTTCAAACGAATTTAAAAAAATAATGGAGGAAATTTATATTATAATTGTAACTTGCCTTCGCAAAATACCTCAAGACCATAATATGGACCAAAAAATTTGTTTATATATTGATATAAACTGTAATTTCAATAAAATAACTTGTGAAACGCATAAGAAAGAACTGACTAAATTCATAATTTAATTATCAATGAATATTATTATTCACAGTTGGTGTAAGGGTGTAATTGTATTCTATGTGGTAAACTTACGACTTTCGATGAAAGAGATCCTATAAAGAAAGCAGCGTTGGCTTATTGTAATACACACAAACATAAAAAAAACAACTGGATTATTACACAAATTGATTTAATCCTAAATGTGTTTTGTTTCATTTGTATTCGTTTCATCATTTTGTTCCTATTACTGTAACTGAAATATGTTTTCAGTTACAGACTTTTTGGTATTATTAAATTTTGCATATTTATATCAGCGCCATCTAGTGAGCGTATTTTGCATATATGTCAGCGCCATCTAGTGAGCGTTTTTTGTATATAACTTAACAAGAGCTCCATCTGTCGAGTAGGGTGGTGACAAGAGCCTTGATAACCGTACGTGAGTGGCTCATCTATCTCTAGTATAGTGTATTATCTATGGGGTACGGACTGCTGTGTCTGCCTCTTTCCTTTGGTTTTCTGGCCGGGAGTGGGGGCGGGCAGAGGCGCTAATCTCGTCGAAGGAGGGGCCGTGGTTACATTCAGCGGGTCTAACTCGGTTTATAGTGAAGCTTTAGTCATAAAACCTATTGACTCCGCCAAAGAGACAATGCGAGTCCCTTTTAAGCGACAAAAAGCAAAAAAATTAACTCTTAAAGCAATATTCTTTTATATGTTCACAATCAGCTGGAAAAGGTGCAACATGTGCATACAAATTGTTGGTTATTTTTTGTCTCGAGAATTCTTATGCATTTACATTTCTTGGTGAGGCGGTAGCAGAAAGAGTGAAGAATTAAAAGTATGACAGAAAGCATATAAAACATCCTTAATTTTTTCTATGAATTGATACGATTCTGGGATAAAACATATACCGTAGAAGACAATAAAAACTTTTTAAAATGTCTTGAAAAATTCTGTGAAGAGGAAATTCAGTAAGAATGTAAGAGCTTCAACAAAACGGATGAGAATCAAAAAGGTTGCGCTGAGATATAAAAATTAATCTGATGAGGAAAATCAAGATACGAATCAAAATAAAATAGATACAAATGAAAAAGAAATCATTGAAAAAGTTGAAAATATTATACAAAATCAAGACACACATCATAATAAAATGGATATCGAAGAAGAGGAGGAATCTCTTTGTTAAATATTTTATAAAAATAATGAACAGTTAAGTTATAGGATAATAAAATTATATTGTTTTGTAGCCTACCTATTTTCTATCTTCTTGTAAGTATACGGGTATCTTTTTAACCGACTTCAAAAAAGGGAGGAGGTTCTACATTTTTTTTTTAATGTTTTTTACCTCATAACTCCGTCATTTATTAACCGATTTATAAAATTCTTTTTTTGTCTGGAAGGGTATAATAATAATAATAATAAACACATAATATTCATGTTACTTTGATTAAATTGTGCATAATTAATAAGAAAAAATGTTATAGTAAATTAGTAAAATGTTATTTGTTCCTACATTTTGTTTACCTAGCCTAGTTAATATTTAAGAGAAACATGTGATCCTCGTGGCTGTGATTGTGGCCTTACACAAAATTATATTATTTATTAGGATATTTATTTATTGTTTTTGTAGACTACCTAGTTAGTACATAATAGGGTTAAAGTATGAACTTGCCGTTTTATTGTGTTAGATTAATAATAATTAGAAAGCATATTCATATTATATTTAACTAGTATGATTTATTATTTTAAAAGTAAGAATGTTGGATACTTAATGGCAATGCTTTTATTTTGAAATTATAAAACGGATGTTACTTTGCTGAATACTGATTGGTTGACATTTTGTAAAAGAACGGAATGAGCCGAGCGCGCGCTGTCAAAGTGTTTGTCTATTTCCGGTTTTATAAAAAGTGACCGCCGCTCGGACATTCTTTTCTCAACGATTGAGCTGTAAACATTATAATTAAATAATCGTACTATAAACCCCTTCTTATTATTGGTTCTTCTACATCGTTATTCTCTTGGATTAGATTGGAAATACCTCCAATCTATTATCAGAAGCGGCACGACCCAAAAATCTGCAAGCCCACTGTGGTTATGTACCGTAACCGCCCATCACGATCACGTAATTCCAACAAACGAAGACGACATAATGAAGATTCGACTGATGGTAGTGATTATTCGGCAAGGACGACCCAGCGCAAATCCAGGCGTGATTATGACCGACAAGAGAGAAAACGATCGAGAAAACCCTCAAATTCTCGATATCGTTTATCAACGACCGAACGAGATAATCCCAGAAGCGGTAGAAGAGACGTGGTTCGATCAAGAAATACTGCGACCGGACGAGATAAGCCCAGTAGCAGTAGAATAGGTGGAGTTCAATCAAGAAGTTCTGCGACCGGACGAGATAACGATGGTTCACCGGTTGCTGAAGACAGCACGCTGATTTCCGGAACGCAGCAGGTGCTACCGATTGCCGAGAACATCACACCGGTTTTCGGAGCGACGGCGACACCACCGGTTGCCGAGAGCAGTACACTGGTTGCCGGACCGACAGCGACGCAACCTGTCCCTGAGCCACCGAAACAGGTACCTTTTGAAAGTTGTAAGCCTAATGAGTTTTCCCCTGGTGTTACGATGAATTTTAATGATTTCTCTCAATTATTACAATCCTTTATCAAATCCGGTCTACCCTCCACGACAAATTCTAACGTTAATATGATACCCGATTTCGACCCATCCATAAAAAACCATCGAATCGATCTGTGGTTAGCGAAGGTAAATGAATGCGCGAAAATATATAATTGGGATGAAGGGCATATAATGCATTATGCTTTACCTAAATTAATAGGTAATGCTAAAAAGTGGTACCAAGGACAAACATCTGTTTTACATAATTGGCAGGAGTGGCAAACTCTGTTATGTAAGGCATTTCCATCTGAAACAAACTATGGTGTGCTTTTGTCGGAAATGCTGGATAGACGACTGAAATTTGGCGAAAGCTTAGATGAGTATTATTACGAAAAAATTATGCTTTTGAATGCCTGTGATATTTCTAGCAAACGGGCTGTTGATTGTATAATACACGGTATAGATGATCGTACTATACGTGCCGGCGCATCTGCCGCGCGTTTTACCGAACCGGAAGATTTATTGAAATTTTTGAAGGATGTTTGTAAGGAACAAAAAGACATATTAAGGACAACAAATACAACTAAAAGTAGGCCAATAAATTCAAACTCCATTATTTGTCATAGATGTAATGAGGTAGGGCACCGTGCAGTACAATGCCGCGCAAGCCTTCCGCAAAATAATCTGTTAAACAAAACTCTTATTTGTTTTAATTGTAATGGGCAGGGACATAGAATACAACATTGTACGAAACCAATAGTTAGATGTGATGATTGCAAAAGATTTGGTCATACAAGTAATGAATGTTTTCAAAAGAATAGTGCGAAACCTAATGACAAGCGCGTTTTATTTGTCGATGGTACAACTTCGAATAACCTTAAATATCATAAAAAGGCATTTATCAATGGTAACAATTTAGTAGAGTGTTTCGTTGATCTGGGTAGTGATTGTACGCTTATCACACAAGAAACTGTAGAGAAATTTAATTTATCTACTACAATTGGGGATTTGCCTTCTGTGCGTGGCATTGGCAACATTAATGTACCTTTGTTAGGAAAAACATCGTTTTCGTTACGCATCGACGAAGTACAAGCAGACATATCTGCTTATGTTATCGATAATCACCATTTACATACACCACTTCTCATTGGACAGAACTTCACTGAATTACCAGACGTTGTTATAACTAAAACCGATAAAACTCTTAATATTCTTTCTCGTGTTGTTAATTCTGAACTACCCGACATTCATCACGAAGAATTTAAAACTAACAAATTTAAAATATATGTTGCAACTGATTCTGAGATTAAAGGAATAAATACATTATGTTGTTATAGTAAAGATTTAAAAAATGGCGATATATACATAAAAGGTAGTTATCGTAACATGGACGGAAAGGAGTATTGCATACAGGAAGGTGTCTATTCTTTGAAAAATGGGTTCTGCAATATAATTATATTCAATTTAAATCATTCGAAAGATCCACTTTATTTTATTAAAGATTCTCTTATACTTCGTGCTTACTGTGTTTCTTTAGATGACATTCCGATAAATTCTCAACCGGTACTCCATTGTTTAAGGTCACAAAGTAAATTAGAGCCTTTACATAAAGATGAAATAAATATTAATTCAGATTTGACAACGAAACAGAAAGAAATAGTGTATGCCTTGATAAATAACTATAGGGATTGTTTTGCACAGAATTTACATGAACTTGGTCGGACTGATATTGCAGAATTAGATATTAAATTAAATGACGATGCTCCTGTAGTTTACCGACCATACCGATTAAGTCATACAGAGAAAATAATAGTTAGAGAAATGGTTAAAGATTTAATAGATAGTGATATAGTTGAAGAGTCTGACTCTTCTTATGCGAGTCCTATATTATTAGTATCAAAGAAAACTGGAGGTTATCGCTTGTGCGTAGATTATAGGGCACTTAATAGAAAGACCGTCAAAGATGTTTTTCCATTACCTAGGATCGATGACCAGATAGACCTACTGAGTGGTAACTCTTTCTTCATATGTTTAGATATGTCTAGTGGCTATTACCAAGTACCTATTAAAAAGGACTGCAAACACCTGACAGCCTTTATTACGCCGGACGGTCTTTATCAATTCAAACGCGCCCCATTTGGTTTAGCCAATTGTCCCGCAATTTTTCAACGAACTGTTAATAAAATGCTTGGGAGAGCTCGAGATAATTGTGCTGTAGCTTATATGGATGATTTATTAATAGCCGGTAGAGATTTTGATGAATGCTTAGCTAAACTTGAACAAACTTTTAATTTACTAAGGGAGTCTGGCCTGACATTAAATGTAAAAAAATGTCGTTTCTTTGAAACCGTCATAGTTTATCTGGGTTTTGAAATATCCGCGGAAGGTGTCAGACCAGGAAAAGCTAAAATAACAGCAGTTGATTCTTTTCCAGTTCCGAAAAATCCACACGAAGTGCGTCAATTTGTAGGATTAGCAAGCTTTTTTCGAAAATTTATAAAAAACTTTGCACTTAAAGCTAGACCATTGACTGATCTCACTAGAAAAGATACCCCTTGGCAATGGGAACAACGACAGCAAGAGGCATTTATTGATTTGAAGCAAGAATTGATTCAGCGTCCAATTTTAGCTTTGTATAATACGGAGTCCATAACGGAATTGCATTGTGACGCCTCCAAGGCGGGATTGGGTGGAATTTTATTTCAAAAAGATGGTCCAAATTCCGTTTTAAAACCAGTGGCATATTTCAGTAGGAAAACTACTTTAGACGAAGAAAAATTACACGCATATGAATTAGAGACTCTTGCTGTTGTCGCCTCACTAAGCCGATTTAGAGTGTATCTTCTGAGCAAACCACAGTGTTGCCAACTCTACCAAATCAAATCTCGCTAGATGGCTGGTTCAAAAGTCGCTAGAAGTCGCCAGTTTTTTTTTTCTAGAACTCGCTTTTTTAATGATGCTTGAAAAGTCAAACTCCAAATAATAAAGTATTCATATTTAATAATAATAATATAAAAAAAAAATATAAAATCTTCATCATCATCCGAATCAATAACAATCGCACTCTAGGTCGAGGGTTGCGGAACTTGAGGATCACCCGCCGTCGAGGTCGATGGATGTTGATTTTTCTGGGTAAATGTGTAGGCTTTATTGGTGCCAATAAGTCAGAGTACCTCCAATTGAAAATCATAATCATATTTTTTTTATTAATTTCTTTTTAAGCCATATCTAATCATTAAAATGGAATTCAATATTTTTAACCCCTTGCGATTTCGTAGCTTTGATTTTACTATATTAAGAGCACTAAATATTCTCTCAATTTCTCCATTCTCGATTGTAGCTACAGTTGTGTTCAATATGGAAAAAACTAAGGATTGTAAATTCATTTATTGTATAGTTATAGTTACACAAATGTGGACTCAAATAAATTTAAATGAGAAACGAATCACTTCAAAAAGGCGCTAGAGTCGCTAGTTTTTTTTGTCGCTAAATGAGAATAAAAAGTCGCTGTAAGTGTCTAAATGTCGCTTAATCTAGCGACAAAGTCGCTAAATTGGCAACACTGGCAAACCATTTAAAATCATTACTGACTGTAGTGCTCTCCGCTCGACATTTTTAAAGAGAGATATAATTCCAAGAGTAGCGCGTTGGTGGATAGCACTGCAGGAGTACGACTGTTCTATTGAATATAAACCAGGTCAATTCATGAAACATGTTGACGCTCTCAGTAGAAACCCCATTCCATGCACAAACGATGATGACGTTCATGATCACTTTACTCGCGTATTACAAATCACACAAGATGACTGGTTGCTTAGTTTACAACTATCTGATCCAAAAATCCAGCACATTCGATCTGCTCTCGATGATCCCCATTATAAAGAAATTGTTGACATAAAGAAAAATTTTGTTTTGAAAAATAATCGTTTATATCGTAAAGTAGGTGAGGAATTAAAATGGGTTGTTCCAAAAAGTGCACGTTGGCAAATTTGCCAACGTAACCATGACGATATTGGTAATTTTTCGACGGAAAAGACACTTGAAAAAATAAAAAAAGGATTTTTGGTTTTCAAAAATGAACAAATTTGTGTCCAAATACGTCAAGTCATGTTTACATTGTGCATTTAGCAAAGAACCTGCTGGTTCTAAAGAAGGCTATTTACATAGTATTCCAAAGACTGATATTCCGTTCCATACGGTCCACATAGACCATTTAGGTCCATTTGTTAAAAGTGCATATGGTAACCAGTATTTACTACTCATTGTCGATGGTTACACAAAATTTTGTATTATAAAACCTACTCGTAACACAAAATCAGGTCCGACGATTAAAATTCTAAAAGACACGTTTTATACATTAGGCCATCCCGCTCGTCTTATTTCCGACAGAGGCACATGTTTTACGTCGGCAGAATTTAGAAAATTTTGTGATGAATTTGAAATTAAACATATTATGAATGCGGTCTCAGCACCTCGCGCGAATGGTCAAGTAGAACGATACAATCGTACCGTGCTAGATAGTCTTCGAGCTTACTCTGACCGCTCAGGTGAAAACAAATGGGATCAAGATATTGGTAGGATACAATGGGGTCTTAATAATACCCTTAATAAGGGTATCGGAAAAACCCCAGCTGAAGTTTTATTTTGTAAAAGGCCTCTCAATAAAGGAGAAGGTATATTGGGTACCACAGTAATTGCAACTAGGGAAAATGACAAAGAAGTAGAAGAAATAAGACAGGATATCAATGAGCATATTCAATTAGATCAAGAAAAACAACAATCAAGATTTAATCAAACTAGAAAAAAGGCAAAAGTATATTCGATTGGTGATTTAGTAAAAATATTAAAAAGTACCCCTAGTAATGACGGTAAGAGTAGAAAATTATTGCCTAAGTTTACGGGTCCATTTAGAATTAGTAAAATTCTAGACAATGATAGGTATGAAGTGTCCAGTATTCCCGGGTCTAATATTACTAGGGGAAAATATTCTAATATTTGGTCCGCTGATCGTATTCAGCCGTGGATTACTGTTCCTGAGAAAGATAGTGATAGTTCAGATGAGGAATCAGGATTGATTGAAAATTAATAAATTAAAGTTAAAATTATTAAGTTAAAACAGTTTCTACATGATTATATTAACCTATGCATTACAAGCAAATATATAAGATACATATTTATGAAATGCGCATCGTTGCCCCTTGATTATACTATTAATCAGAATTATGGAAAATATGAAGATGACTTACACATTTTTTTAAATTAAGTACCTACTTTAATCAATTAGAACAGAACTTTATTGTTATATTTATACACGTATAATTTATACTTAATAATTGTTTTATTAGCGATGATGATGATTGATTACTGTGATAATAATGATGAACAATATGATGATGATGTTGAGGATTATGATGATGATGTTGAGGATTATGATGATGATGTTGAGCATTACGATGATGATGTTGAGGATTATGATGATGATGATGAGGATTATGATGATGATGCTGATGATGATTATGATGATGATGAGGGCTATGATGATGACGATACTGGAAGGCGAGACATGGTCACCGATTCTTATAGCAAAAGCTTTGACTCGTTGATGAAGGGTCCGCTGCAGTAAGTTGTATTGAATTTGTATTATGTTGGCTGGTTATTTGGAAGTCGGGCATGGTCGCGGAGTCTTGTGGTAAATGCCAAAGGACTCTGTGATGAAGTGTCCGATGCAAATGCCTTATTAGAAAGGTTCGCACGGTCAAACACTTCGCTTGGTGTATGACGAGGGGTGAAATTCTAATACATATTTATATTATTAAATGTCTACATAAATATGCTATAACTTTATCTAAGTGTTTATTATTTTGAAATGTCAGAAGTTTGAGGACAAACTTGATTTGGTCAGTATGGCCGATTGTTAGATTAATAATAATTAGAAAGCATATTCATATTATATTTAACTAGTATGATTTATTATTTTAAAAGTAAGAATGTTGGATACTTAATGGCAATGCTTTTATTTTGAAATTATAAAACGGATGTTACTTTACTGAATACTGATTGGTTGACATTTTGTAAAAGAACGGAATGAGCCGAGCGCGCGCTGTCAAAGTGTTTGTCTATTTCCGGTTTTATAAAAAGTGACCGCCGCTCGGACATTCTTTTCTCAACGATTGAGCTGTAAACATTATAATTAAATAATCGTACTATAAACCCCTTCTTATTATTGGTTCTTCTACATCGTTATTCTCTTGGATTAGATTGGAAATACCTCCAATCTATTAATTGTAACAGGTACTTCGAATTGACATAGAACCTTCATGGTTTGTGATTTTTGAGTGAAACTTTTTTCACATGGTACCTATGAAGTTCTTCTATTAAAAAACCTTGTAAATATATAGAATTTTGAATATAAATTGAATTTTATAAGGTCTTGCAGTCGGGGACAAACCAATGACCTACGTAGGTATGTATTTTTTTTGTAATATTTGTTTATCCCCGACTGCAAAACCTTATAAAATTCAATTTATATTCAAACTTCTATATATTTAAAAGGTTTATTATTTTTTGCTTTTCAGTTTTTTCGGTGTTTTTTTTTTTTTTTTATTAAAAAGGTTTTATTTTATAATTTTTTGTGGCCATAATCTACTAATTACTACATACTTAATGTTTGATTACTTTTATAATGTAATACACAACTCGCCATTAAAATCGGTGAGTGAACAATAAATCACCCCTATTTTCCCACCCTTAGGGTAAGTATTTTTAATACCAATAAAAAAAGAATTACCAAAATCGGACTACTCTGTAAAAAATATACGCGTCGACTTGTAAACCTCCTCCGTTTTTTCGTCGGTGCGCAACATTCGATTATCGACTTTCAGTTGTTTTTTTTATTCAGCTTAGACAAGAAAGATGGATACTTCGAAAATTCGAGTGATTTTTGAATACGAGTTCCGACGCGGAACTAACGCGGCAGAAACAGCTCGCAATATCAATGTTGCGTTTGGAGAGACTGCTAATTCAAATCAATTATTTTAGAAAACTTGTTCCGTATTTGTTAGTAAATTTTATAATAATGTGTTAGTACAATACAATTTTTACAATGCAATTAAAAGTAATAATCAATACGATACGAAACATAACATAAATTAGATAGGTAATTATACAATTTTTATTATTATTATTTTACCCTAAGCCACCTGAGTACCCCCTTGGAGTCAGAAACGTGGATCTCGTTCCAGTGTCTTACCTGCACTGACGAAATTAGTGGCCCTTACGCAAACAGTTCAGGCACAACCTCAACCGGACAACTTCGGATATTCTTTCCTTGACAGGCTTCCCCAGGAATGAAGAGCAATCGTACAAGTGATGGCTGCCACTATTACACAAATGGCACGCGGGAACCGACGATGGACCAGGACCGGCTGAAATAGGAAATAACCTTATTTGCGACTTCTCAGATTTATGATTATGGCGTTCAGTTTTATTAGTTTGGATGGATTCTAATATGTCTGCTCGAGACTAACCGACACCAAGCTGAGCCTAATTGTCGTTTTTTATAGGATAAATTCATACTCATTAACATCGTTGATACCGGCTTCATATTCGACGTCGATGTGATTAACATTCTGATTATTATTTTGAAATCCGGATTCGTATCGCTTATTGTTAATTTCCCGGCGTCGACAATTCTCTAAAACATGCCCAGGTTTCTTGCAATATCGGCATACGATTGGATATATCTTAGGCTTAAATTCGTAGGATTTGTTACTGTCAAATTGTCTCTGCGGGATTGATGGTTTGAATGGGACATCATTGTTTAATATAAAATTAAATAGCAACATTTTACAACTAAAATGTACGATAAAAATGTGACTGGCAACTCTTGCTCTCTTACTTCCGATGTCATCGCGTGTACCGTATTTTTTGCTTTGTCTGCTAAACAAAATATAAGTTCTGTGAGTTTTTTCATTATAACTATTATAGTGATCATACAAATTGAAAGACTGCAGTTTCATTCGAAATATCAAACATATTTTTTAATTCAAAAAGTGAAATATTTTTTCTTCTGATATTGCCATATTATTGGCGTCATTAAGGGTTTTCGGGGATCGAACCCGAACGCTATTAGAAAATTGGTGATGAAGTCCCAAAATGAATGTATGGAGGGCAAGCTCCTCCATTGCGGCGACCTTGCCTACGACTTCTGATTTTTTGTTATTTGTAATATTGATGTCTGCGAGTAATTTTGACAAACATGTTTCGATTCTTAGCGACAGTACTCGTTAACTGTTTGCATTGTTGAAGATCCATTAACAAGTGGGAGTAGCATTCTGATTCACCAAATTGTGTAGTTAAAAAACTCTCTAATTGTTGCCAGTCACTAAATTCTTTTATAGAGCAGGCGGATTCAGCTCTGCCTTGTTATTGGCTGATAATACAAAGTAATATGCGTTTGAGCAATTTGTAATAAAAGGAGTAATTCTCTAGGTCCAAGGGTTTTATAAAGAAGAATGGGTAATAACGTCCCCAGACTGTAGCACGATGAGCTATAGTGGTAATTGTAGGTCTCGTCGAGCACATTATTTTATTCTATGACAGCAAGTCTGAATTCCATGGGAGAAAAAAGATATTCACATTTGAAGTTACAAAAAAATTCCTTTGGTAATGATTGTTTTTTGTTATTATTAGCTCTGCCCTGCGGCACAGAATACTCAATACCAGCGATACCAACCGCGTTTTCAAGACAAAAATAACTGTATGTCAATTTCCAGGTTCCATGCTATCTGTCTGCTAATATTTATCGATATCGGTCCAGTAACATAGCTGTGAAACCATAACAAACGGACAGATCTACTCTCGCATTACAATTGTCGACGATCCCGAGCTCACAAGCGGTGAAGAGCCCGTTAGTCTGAGAAGAGACTCTGCCTCCTTATGTGTGTTGTACCGCTTGTACAACGGGCAGTGTTCTAAAGAATGTTCTAACCTGATGCCCACGGCTACCTTCTACCATCGCAACTCTCGCCATCGACGGGGAGTCCAACGTCACACATTGGAACCGAAATAGTTTCGTACTGTGCGGTTTCAATGGAGCTCACTACCGCGGACGCTCAGCCTGTAGAATGAGCGCCCCACCGAGGTTTTCCAAAGGTGTGAAGAGATTTTTGCAGGGTCAGCAACGTGCGTGTTACCCTAGGTGTTACAAGCGTCTATATAGGGTACGGTAACCGCTATGGTAACCGCTTACCATCAGGCGGGGCGTATGTTTGTTTGCTGCCTTAGTGATATAAAAAAAACTATCTTTCGCATTAATAACGTTAAAGTATACTATTAATTTGTACCTCGGGATTTTACATGTTTCCGGGATACAAAGTAGGTACCTACTTTATGTACACACGGCTACAGATCAAGATCTACAGATCCAATTGTACGGAAATCCTATACAATGTGAGATCAACTTATACTGGAAATGTATAGCTTGATCTGTAGCTGTGTGTACGTGTCTTCGGTTATCATTAACGATATGGAACATAAAAAAAATATGACTTTCACTAACCAAATTCATATTTTAAACCATATTCAGTTTTTAGTCATCTTCAAGTTCTCTTTTTTATTATGTTTTGCTATTTACCATAATCCAGTCAGTCATTGCCCATGGGGCTGATTACACTTAAAGAACGGCAATTAAACAAAATGTCATATAGTAGGTAGGTAATATGTGAGTGTCATTGTTTGCTGTGCCAAATAAAAAAAGAAATAGTAATATTTAGATCTTTACCTTATCCTAGTAATGTAAGTAAAAATGCTTATGTTTTTATCGATGTTTGTTATTAAATTACGCCGAAATGGCTTATCAGATGTGGGTGAAACTTAGCACAAAGATAGATTAAACTCTGCATTAGCATATATAATACTTTTAAACCAGAAAAGTTATACAAATACTGCGGGACGGTAACAAAGTTACACATTATTTTGTCTGCTTTATCCGTCAATATCTTTTTTTTCCCATGGAATCCAGACTAGGTGTCATACAATGAAATGATGCCCTCGATGTGGCCAACAATCTCCACCATAGCTCATAGTGCTACACTCTGGGGACGCGTTTCATATAAAATGACCCATCGTTCTTTAAATAAAACATTTAAGTTAACACCTAGGGTAATTAATTACTGGATTTGGAATATTTGATCGTTCACTTTTTTTTTATGTTAAATGGGCTTTGACCATCGACTGACCCCACGATCGTTAACTTTTTTTTATGTTAAATGGGCTTCGACTATCGACTGACCCCACGAGGAGTTAAGACGAGGCCGAGGACATAGATGATACACTAAACTAGCTATAGATAAGCAACTCGCAAAATTTTCGTGAAGTTTATGGGCCTCGGCCACAAGATGGAGGGCAATAAGTTTCTAATTGGTCCCAATAGATGGCAATAACTATATTTAATTATTTGTAAGGAAAGGTAAGGTATTTTCTGAAAATTGAAAAACCACAAATTGATGTTTTTATCAATTTGTCGTTTGATAATTATTCAATATATCATTTAAAAATACAGATTTTGATGATTAATAAATTTTTAATTTCTATGTTTATGAGTTTTATAGTATCCTTAACTTTAATTGGATCGTTTTCATCAAAGGAAGTGAATTTTCCATTCAAAATTCTATTCACTCCTTTGCACCAACTGTGAATGACCAACAATTCTTGCAGCGCACCAACATTTTTTGCAGTATCAATCTTCATAGAAGTTGATGTTGTAGATGTAGAAGTTGATGGTTGCATTAAAGAGAGAACCGGTTTATCAACATCAGTTTCCATAAGTTGCAACTTAAACGTGCCTGAAAAATAATAGTTACATTATTAGCCATGATTTCATAATAAAATAATAATAATAAATATACTGGGACATTCCTCACACACGGTCATCTGATCCCAAACTGAGCAGAGCTTGTACTAACTACTTTTTGTTTGTAAATACATACTTAATATACATAATTACACCCGGACTGAGGACATACAGACATGTTCATGCACACAAATGCATATCCTGTGCGGGAATCGAACCCACGACCTGCGGCGCAATAGGTGCAATCTTTACCAGAGTCTTAACCAACTGTGCCAACTGGCCTGTCAAATATTATCTCGACTAGTCTGCTAGCTTGAGGTTAAAATTTGCGAATTCGTGAATAGTGGTTAAGGCGAATAGACAAAGAAATAATATTTAACAGTAAAAATATCTACTAATATATATATCTTGTATAGCTAGCTTGGCTTCAACTTTTTTAGCAGTATAAGTCCTCATAGAAGTTGATGGTTGCATTAAAGAGAGAAGCGGTTTATCAACATCAGTTTCCATAGGTTGCAACTGAGACGTGCCTAAAAAATAAAAGTTACATTATTAGCCAAGATTTCATATATTATCTCGACTAGTCTGCTAGCTTGAGGTTAAAATTTGCGAATTCGTGAATAGTGGTTAAGGCGAATAGACGAAGAAATAAGACTTAACAGTAAAAATATCTATTTGTCAAAATATATTACCTTGTATAACTAGCTTGACTTCCAACTTTTTTAGCAGTATAAGTCTTCATAGAAGTTGATGGTTGCATTAAAGAGAGAACCGGTTTATCAACATCAGTTTCCATAGGTTGAAACTGAGACGTGCCTGAAAAATAATAGTTCCATTATTTATTAATTTATGTTTATACTGCAAAGTCTTATTATAGGCCTCTTCATGTATTTTTGATAAATGTCCTTATTTGGGTCACAGAAATATATATATGTACCAAATTTTAACTTAATCGGTCCAGTAGATTCGAAGCAAATCGGCTGTGACAGACGGACAGATAGACACACAAGTGATCCTATAAGGGTTCCTTTTTTCCTACGTACAAACCCTTAAAACAATACAATATTGATACAAAAAAAATTTCACGTACAGAGATTTTGTTTGACAAAATATTTGATTATATAAATTACCTTGCATAGCTAGCTTAGCTTCAACTTTTTTGCATTATCAATATTCGTAGAAGTTATAGGTGTAAAAGATGATGGCTGCAATACAGACAGAACTTCTCTATCGATATCAGTGACCATAGGTGGCAACTGAAATGTGCCTGAAAAACAATAATTGCATTATTTTACAGGCATTTTATTTATTTAGCCATTATTTCATGTACTATTCTGCTAGCTTCAGGTTAAAGTTAGTGATTTCGTGAATAGTGGTTATGGCGAATCAACGATTAGCGAGCATTCAGCATTCCCATGTAGGGAATATTCTAATTATTCGGCTTCAAAAACCATATTTACTATGAATAGTAATAAATAGTAATAACCACGAATCGTCGATTAGCGAGCATTCAGCATACCTTATATTGAATAGTTGATTTAATCGGCAAAAACCGTACCTACTTATGAGACCGATTTATGGTAGGCAATTAAACTAAACAAAAGCAGTAATGTAGGTAGCTTACGAAATCAGTAGGCAATCTGAGAAATATCGGCGGCTAAAAGATGTTTGCTTTTTGTAAAACAATAACAGAGACTATAAATAATACTTTATTTCTTCATATTTATGGAGTTTTAGTGTACACAGTTGTTGGCTATACTAACTAAAGAAAAGAAAAGAAAACACACATACCAATATAATGTTGGAACTGCATTTGCGGTAAGTCTGTAACTTGGTGAACGATAACACTCTTCAAAATATCTGAAAAAACGTTATTTATTATCAATGTTAAAAGATTTCCATCCATATTATGTTTCAACTCCTGTTTTTTTTCCATGTTTTCTTTGTCTCCAGTTATCTGTTAAATTGCAGTAGGTAGTCAAACTTGGGAAACCCGTGTTGGCGTTTTTTAAAAAAGATTTAATTCAATTTCAAATTAAACTTTAATTAATGAACTTTACAAGTTGGTGGTTAAATACAGACTGTCTTAATCCTAGAGCTTACAGTACTACCTAAAGTAAAGCTGATGCGGCGGAACGGTCCGCCGCCGGAGTGGCTAGACGCAGCGTCAGGCTGCGTGGGTGCACTGATAAGCACCTGCAAAAACAATACTAAGAAATCATCGGATGTTTTTAACGTTCCGCTTACGGTGCTAAAAATATCGGACGAGTCGGCAATGTTGATAACATAACTCCTCCCTCCGTAAGTTCAAGATCATCCGGGGATTGAGGATTATCTTGAGAATTACAAATTTTACATAATTTCTTAATTCTATGTTTACAGGCTAACAACAAAATACAAATGGTTACAATAATGTAAAATAATATCTTTCCTATGCTAGCACCATCATATCCTAAAACACTTTCATAATTTTCATTGATTTCACTATCACTTTTCTGTAATAAGTGGTTTAGGAACTGAATGTCACCGAGATCAATTCCATTGAGATTTACAGGTTTTCTATTCATATCCGATGATTTGGTCGTTATTTTAGGCAGGTTCAAAACTGGAATCTTAGAATAAGTTATATCTTTCCCTTGATTTTGGTGTCTCTTTATACTAAATCCTTTTATCTTAACAAGGCAATCATCATTCATTATCAAAAGATAAGTTCCAATGATGTATTCTTGCGTTATTTCATTCTCACAGTATTTGGTGAGTAGTGTTTCAGTTTTCGCGTAAACTATCCAACTATTGGGCTGTATAAGGTCGGTCTTGACGTCATCAATTATAACAGGAACAGGATGACAACTTGAGATATTTGTGGAAAATTTCATAAGTTCAGAAATACAATCATCTTCAATTGGCGGTGAAACGTCGTTCTCGAAACACAGGAAGCGGTTTTCATCAATTTCATTGCATGACTGGGAGAGCGACTTTGTTTTCAAACCTTTCACAAGGAGGTAAGGATATTTAGGTAGGATAAGGGTGGTAAGGCCATTGCTATTATTATACACAGGTAAAGGAATCAATTTATAATAATTAAATATTTCATTTCTTATCAATGGGATGTGCATAATAAATTTTATCTGATTTTGTTTTACATATGCTTTTATCTCTATACATTGCTCTATTTTTACAATATTTTCTATATCAGCTGGAAACACTAGTTTTTCCGTTTTTTCTATTTCCTTTAAAAGTAATATTAACTCATCTGTATCTACAATTGATTGATGTAATACATTAGTTTTAGCAAAAGCAATAGCCGTTTCAATTTCATTCAGACGGATATAAATTGTTTGAAAATTATTCGTTATAATGTTATAGATATGAATGATTTTATTACTAGTTTGAGATAACTTTGATTCGTTTAATTCACGATTAATATCTGTAATGCTTTGCTCAATCTGAATGAAATTACTCTTAGTAGAGTTAGCTATATTTGTGAAGGTACCCACCATTTCAGAGACTATTGTCATTTTCTTAGCTAACGCGTCTTGTTTTTTCTGTAAATCAATAATTAACTTTTCGTATTTTACAGCGTCGTCATTATCAAGATTACCTGTAATCATTTTGATGAGAGAACCAAGGGGATTAAGTAAACCACGTTTGGATCTTACTAATGATGGAACCAATTGTTTATACTTTTCTATAGTTATATTCATAGCATATTCGGTTTGTGTTTCAACTTCTATAAAATCTTGTTCGGATAATAAATCAAAACAGCTACGAATATGTTGATTGAGTTTTACATAACTATCTATATTTGACTCTAATTGTTCATACATTTCTTTTAAATCTAAAATCTTGATAAAAGTCCATTTATCATGACTGACAATAGCTTGGCCTTCTTTAACAGGTAGTAGACCTGGGTTCTTGTCAATCAGCTGCAGATGAAGGGCCTGGCTGAGGATCGCTTGGATCGCCATGAGTATTAACCTGTGGAGGACGCTTGATGTCTTTAATGGGAACTTTAGTTTTCCTATTTTGAGTAATAACTGGGGCAATGTTTCTATCTATTGTTCCAGAGACTTGAGCTTTTTGATAACGCGGTTTATCTTTGCTACGCCTAGTATTGACTCCTTTTATGAATACCGTGTCACCTATATCGATATCAAATTTTGTTTCTCCTCCACGTTTACCTATTATAGCCATCTTTTTATCTATAATTTTATCTGTGAGGTACTTGTATAAGTACTTTGTCTTTCTGACATGTTCTTTAACTAATTGTTGGGTGAATTGTTTATCGAAATCTACATTAAACGCGCTATTGGATTCGGTGTGACCGAAGACTACCTCAAATGGAGTAAGGTTTGTAGTAGAATGAATTGTATGATTATATGACATTACTGCATAAGTCATAACGGATGCAGCGTCAGTTATTTTCCGTTCATATTTTGCTATATGATAGATTTCTATTATAGTTGAGTGGAATCTTTCAACTATTCCCATAGAGTTGGGATTATGCGGAGTACCGATGTGTAGATCAATTTTATAAAATGTTAGCATTTCTTTCATTAATGCATTGTTAAATTCCATACCGGGGTCTGAACTAATTTTAACAGGTGTACCGTACATTGAAAAGTACTTTATTAAGGCTCTTACTGCTTCTGGAGTGGATTTGGTACTTATTTCAATTGCTTGTCCTAGTTTGCTGAAGGCATCAACGATTGTTAAGAAATGTTTTCCTTCTATCGTAAATGTATCTATAAAAAGCTCTTGAAAAGGTTTCGTTTGTGTTTGTGATAATTGTAATTCCGGTTTCAAAGGTTTTCGATCATATTTCATTTTTTTACATAACTCACACGCATTTATAATACTGGCTACCATTATATCCATATTATTCCAATAATATGTGCGTCTAAGATGTACTAAAGTTTCTTTTATACCTCTATGACTGTTTTTGCCTGTATGATATTTAATTACAATCTCTCGTTGCACATTTTCATCATCTACATATACTACTCTCTCAGTACATTCGTAAAACTTAACAGTTCCTTTCTGAAAAAGTAATATCGTAGCTTCTGAAAACTGTTTGCGATGTATTTCGTTTTCGAAATAAAAGAATTGTTTGATTTTAGGTCTAATATGTTCTTTTAGAAACCTTTTTACAAGATCTGGATTATCTACAGGTAAGTGTACTTCTAATATTCTTTGCTTGGCTCTAGATAAATCTTTAACTGTTAATTCATTTCTGTTCCAGGTATATACAAGTATTTGATTTGGCTTTGTATCTATAGCTTCCTTTAATATGCGTATGCCGTCGGTATCTAAATCGCGGGCTGAATGTATAGTGCCTAGACTTTCGCTATTTGATTTCTCTGAGGCAGTTAGTGTACTACTATCTGACGGAATACTCCAAGTTTTTTTTGAATCTGATGAAATTACTATTGGTGATGGTGTGCTTTTATTTTTTTGTCGAAGTTTTTGTTCATTTGTATACAAATTTACTTTCATTGAAATGTCATCATTTTCATCTAACGCATTAATCCTAATACGTGATAATGCATCTGCGTTACAATTTTGTTTACCGTTTTTATAGACAATATTGTAATCAAACTCTTCTAAACGTAATTTATTCAAATTTTCTTTTAATGCCTGGTCTATCTCACAATTATCATTCACAAAATTAACTTCACATTCTTTACTATCGAACAATGATACTTCAAACGGTTCAATGAATTTAATTGTAACTTTTTCATCAGAGCAATTTTGGATTATTGTTTCTGCAAAGAAATTGTCGCATTTAATAATAGCGGTAGGCATACGTACGCCTTCTTTGAATTGTATAAAATCTACAATTGCATCGCCATGTTGTAAGTTAGTCGGAATTTTTACACGCGTTTCAGTTCGTGGCATAATATTTATTTCATAAGGTGGATTGTATATTATAAGTATGGCCGCGTTGTGTGTCCGTAAAATTTGATTATTCATGTCAATGTTAGCTGCTAATTTTTTTAGAAGGTCAGATCCTATAAGTCCGTCATATCTACCATCAACATTATAAATATAAAATTTATGAGGGAGTTTACTTTTGAATGTTTTCAATAAAGGTATTTGTATTACTTCATTGTGCATACTCTGAGCATGCGTACTAACAACTGTAAATGGTTCATAGTATTTGTAGTCATTGAAAAATTCATCAGCTTTTGCAGGACTGATAAAGGAACGACTGCTACCGGTGTCTATTAGAAATTTAGCATTAATTTCGGGTATCTCAATATGAGGTAATTTTAAGATACTGTCGCAATAATTTAAATTTATTATCTCGTTATGTTCTCGGAGGCTGTTGTCTGAAAATTTTCAGGATTTGAACTTTCCTGTTGAGTACATTCGTTTTGATTGGGATATTCTAAATAGTTACAGTCAGTTGAAGGTTGGTCTGTATACTCGTTATAAGTTTCATTATATTCATAGTCATAGTCATAGTCTGGGACATGATCTTGATAAGAGGATGGATCCTCCATATAATATAAATTATTGTTCGCGATCATATTCTGTCTAACAGGGGCTGTGCGCATTGATACATCAGTATCTACAATTCGGGGAGCCTGATTTTGATTCGGAATGCCGAATTTGAATTGATTGGAATTTACTTGAGGCTGATTCTGAATTCCGAATTTAAAATTTTGTTGTTGAGGGATACCAAATTTATATCCACTATGTTGGAAAGGTGCGCGAGCTTGTTGGAAAGGTAAGCGAGGTTGAAAGGGTGCTTGATTAAAATTATGTTGGTTTTGGGTAGCTCCAAATCTGTTACCTTGAAGAGGTAAGTTTGGTCTAAAACCAGATTGGGGTATACCAAATTTAATATTATTATTCGGATTAAATTGTTGTAAATTGGATGTAGGCTTAAAATTTTGCGCTATGGGTAATAATGGTTTAAATGAATTCGATGGTTGAGCAAGATTTTGTTTCGTTGCTTTGTTTTTTGCATTATACTGGAATTGGAAATTGACTTCCTCTGTAACGATACTTAGGGCATCTTCCAAGTTAGTGCAATGTTTCAATCTCACGATACGAATTAAATCTTCCGGTAAATTAAATAGAAAAACGTTCATAGCCGTATTATTGTAAATAATTAATTTAGCTGCTTTGATTCCTTCATCGGTAAGCCTATTTACCTTCGCGATCAAGGAGCTTCTAATATTTTGAATTCTGTGGCAAAATTGAATATACGTTTCCCCTTGTTTCAACTTCATACTTTCAAGTTCAATTGCTATGCAATCTTCCGATCGAGGGTCGCCGAAATGTTGCGTTAGTATGTCCTTTAATAAATCCCAAGATGCTATATTTGGGTGGTCACTAATAAGTGTTGCCGCTCTACCTATAAGTCGGCTGCTTAAAGCATGGAATAAATATAATTCTTGTACTAAATTGCCTGGGATCCGAGATCCGCTAAGTACATATTCGCATTTAGAAATGTATAAATTCAGTAAGTTCTCATCGCCGTCATATTTGGACACAAGTGCCAAAATTTCCTTTGGAACTTGCTGAATTCCTTCCATTTTTAAATAAATCTTACTTAAATTAACACGAAAATTAATACACAAAAATTCAACACAAAATTAAAAATAAAATATACTTAAAATTATAATTGCGAAAAAGAAAGAGTCGCCAATGTAAGTGCGAGCAAAATCAAATAACACAATTAATATACTCGACGATTTTTGTTCAAGTATAAACCTATAAAAATAAAATATACTTAAAATTATAATTGCGAAAAAGAAAGAGTCGCCAATGTAAGTGCGAGCAAAATCAAATAACACAATTAATATACTCGACGATTTTTGTTCAAGTATAAACCTAACTAATAATTGCGGAAATTGAAAAAGTTGTCGATGTAAGTACGAACAAAATCAGATAAACGCAATTAATATACACTGGCGTGCATAAAAGTTAGGCCACCCTTAAAATTTGATCGTAAGGACTGTTTATTTTATTTTTTTGGTTTGTACTAATGACAAGTTAAAAAAAAACAAGTTTGCCGTGTTTGCCTATGGCAAAGGGTAAAAAAAAAACTTGGATTAAATTTGAAAAGCGTTCTTTACGATATTTTTTGTTTTCTCATTATTAGCCCATTATCTTCAAAGTAACGTAACGTAGTGGAAAACAAAAACATCCATTGTTTTTTGACTGGTGTTAGTGGTGTAGTGTCTACGTTAAAATTTTAGCTAATCAAAATGGATCTTCGAGAAGCAGAAGTTGTTCGAATCATCACGCTACTGGAAACCGGAATGAGCCAGCGAAATGTGGCTCGCACATGGGAAGTTAGTCGTTCCACAGTCCAGTATGTGTATAAAATATACCTAGAGACAGGCGGCTACATCAGACGATCGGGACCTGGCCGTAGAAGAAAGACAACAGAGAGAGATGATCGATTTATTGTGTCAGCGAGCTTAAGAAGTTGTTACCGTTCTGCTGTTGAAGTTCAGCAAATGCTGAGAAATGTTCGAAATGTTAATGTTAGTGAATGGAAAGCAAGAAGAAGGCTTAAAGAACGTGATTTGAAACCCTACAGACCTGCAACCGGCCCTAAACTTACCCCAGCTCACAGAATAGCAAGGTTACAATTTGCCCGTGAGCACCGAGACTGGACATTGGAGCAATGGAGTCAGGTACTCTTTTCTGATGAGTCACGAACGTGCCTTTATAGAGCTGATGGTCGTAAAAGAGTATACCGCCGCCCAGGGGAGCGGTATGCACAATGTGCCATATCTGAAAGGGTAAGCTTTGGAGGTGGGTCAGTTTTGTTCTGGGAGGAATAAGTTTGGAAGCCCGTACTGAGCTGGTGATTCTGCAAGGTTCTGTCACTGCTTCGTCGTATATCTTGGACATTCTCGGTTAACATGTAAGGCCATATGCAGGATTTATTGTCGATGGTTTCACTTTAATGCACGATAATGCTCGCCCCCATACTGTGTTGTGCGTCAGAGAGTACTTAAATGAGGTTGGATTAAAGGTTCTGGACTGGCCATCACGTTGTCCGGACCTTAACCCAATAGAACATCTATGGGATGAGCTCAAGCGACGGGTAAGACGACGGGAACCAGCACCGGTAAATTTGGCGCAGCTGAAAACCGCTCTTGTCGAGGAGTGGGACAATATTCCACAGACAACAATAAGAAAGCTGATACAGTCAATGAGCAATAGATTGGTGTGTGCTATCAAAGCCAGAGGAGGCAATACCTCCTACTAGTGCAGTGAAATTTGTCCAAAAGTTAACAAAAAAAACAAACACTTGTTTACGATTTTCATCATTTTTCCGATTATTGCATCTAAAAGTCAAAATAAAGACTCGATTAACATGAAATTAATGATTAAACGAACTTACCTGTACGTGAAGTTCTATCATAATTATGCGAAGGCTTCGTCCGAAGGGATTAGCAAATAATACTTGTAGTACCGCCTAGTGGATCGCCATTCACGCACTTTATTTGAGGGTAATTACATAAAAAAAAATACCATCTGACATCTATCGCACCCTACCCGCTCGCATCATTTATTTTAGAGCATAAAAATATTTCACAAGAATGGGAGACACAGGGAGGGAGGGTTGCTAATCCCTTCGGACGAAGCCTTCGCATAATTATGATAGAACTTCACGTACAGGTAAGTTCGTTTAATCATTAATTATACTCCGGCTTCGTCCTCGGGATTAGCAAATAATACTTGTAGACTTTTAGAGATTAAAGTGAAATATTTGGATTTATTCAAAAAGAAAATAATAATAAATCAATATAAAAGATGATTGGAAATAATAATGAAAACTTCCTAAATTTGATCAAGAGTTCCGTTGACGATTGCTCTTGCAAAAGAATCATCTTGAAAAGAATTAACATTACTTACAGTTCTATTATAGAAGCGATAGAATGTATTAGAAGAACCACTCCACCCAGCTGTTCTTCTTATTTGATTTAAATCCATACCTAAGTTATGGGCTGCAGATGTAGCTGCGTGCCTTGTACTATGCGCTGTGAATATATTCACATCGATACCACTGTCGCGCAAAGTCTCCTTGATCCATCGGCTTAACGTCTGTGAACCTACAGCCTTATATGGTTTTCTAAGACTAATGAAGAGGGAGTCAATATCCTTTCGTAAAGATCTAGTCTTTTCTAAATAGCTTAATAAAGTTTTTCCTGGACATATTTCGGGCCTCTCCGCAAAAAATGGTAATACTAAAATTGGTTGAAGGTAACCCTTACGTGTTGTTTTTAAGAAATCTGGAATTTTTATAGTGACTTTTGCAGAAGTCACTTCAATATTTTTAACATTAATTTTTGACAGAGTCTGTACTCTATGTGCAGTTAATAAAGCTATGAGAGTTATCAGTTTCTTGGATATCTTAGCGAGAGTAAGTGTTTCGTTAGGATTTAAATGACTAATGTGATTAATTACAATTGAAGTGTCCCAAGTTATGGAATACTTAGGTAACGGGGGTCGTATACGAAACAAGCCTTTAAAAAATCTTTTCACCCTGTCGTCTTCTCCTATATTATTGCCCATTAATAATGCTATCGCGGATCTACAAGAATTAAGAGTTCCATATTGGGATCCCTCTTCATAAAGTCTATTAAGAAAATAAATAATTTGTGGCACGGACGCCTCATACAAATCACAATTGTACTCATTACAATAATCAAACCAGCGCCTGAGATATACATCATATTGTTTGTATGAATTGTCAGACAGAGAGGCCATCATAACATTAATTGCTGACGGGGGTACACTTCTTCTTAACCACGCCGTCCGCATAAGATCCCTGCCACCAGGGTAAGCTTGGTGTGGATGTTGCGATTGCTAGAATGAGGAGACACAATTGGGTTACTATTCGTATTAAAAATTATTACTTTTGATAACAAAAGGTTTTGATAAAGAGGATACCACGGTTGCGTGGGCCACAAGGGTACGACAACAACGCCCCTGGCTTTATCAGAGATGATTTTTCTTAGAGTCTTTAAAATCATCGAAAATGGGGGAAACGCATAGAAAAAATATTTTTCCCAGGAAATAGTAAATGCATTAATAGACATTGCATCTGGATCTCTATGCCAGGCTATATATCGAATACATTTTTTATTAATGCGACTAGCAAATAAGTCTACTTCAGGTACACCAAAGCTCGAGACTATTTCCTGGTATGCCCAATCAGCTAACTCCCATTCTATATCCGGGTGTACGCGCCTAGATTCTGCATCTGCCTTTTTGTTATCTGATGAACTTATATAACAAGCCATTACATACAATCTACGACATTCACACCACTGCCATATTTGTCTGGTAATTTCTGTGAGGTGGGGAAACTGAATACCTCCCATGCGATTTATATAAGAGATGGCCGTCGTGTTGTCAACACGGAGTAAAATTTGACAGTTGCTTAAATGTTTGGCAAACACTTTTAAACCAAAAAAAGCAGCCTGAAGTTCCAGGCAGTTGATATGTTGTGTTTGTTCCTGAGAACTCCATAACCCGCTGGCCGTCTCTTCTCCGCAAGCAGCCCCCCACCCCGTATTTGAGGCATCTGAGAAAATTTCCAGGTCATGTGTATCTTCCCTGATCCTACTGATGGGTTTCTGTATTGCATTAATCCACCATCTTAGATCAGGTTGCAATGTTATTGGTAAATTCATTAATTTATCGTAATTCTCATCTGATTTTAAATTTAAATATTTAACTCGTTCAAAATTTTTTGTATATAACCAGCTGTATTCTATAGCGGGACAAATTGATACTAATAATCCAACTAATCGCGCAAATTCTCGTATTTTACACCTGTTAAGAGTAGAAAATTTTTGAATTTCTACCTTAACGCGATCAATTTTTTCTGTAGGCAACGTGATCTGGAAATTTTCCGAATTTAGTACAAATCCTAAGAATGTGCATATTTTATTTGGTGTCATGCAGCTTTTCTCTTTATTTATTAGAAAACCAAGAGAAGTTATAAGTTTCTTAGTCTGCATGGTATTATATAAGCAATCTTCATATGATTGCCCCATTAACCAATAATCGTCTAAGTAATTAGTCGATATTAGTCCGGCAGAACGTAGTAACCGAACTATAGGTTTCATTACTTTAGTGAATATATAAGGAGCAGTACTCAAGCCAAATGGTAAAACATTGAATTCGTATAAATTTTGTTCAAATTGGAAACGTAAATATTTTCTGGAATTGGGATGAATTTTTATAAAATAATAAGCATCTTTTAAATCGATTTTTGTCATAAAACAATCTTTAGTAATTAATTTTAATACTGTACGTAAATCTTCAACCTTGAAGTGTTCTGTTCTAATAAATTTGTTTAAATTTTTTAAGTTTAAAATAAAACGAAATTTACCATTTGGCTTTGGTACCAAAAATACACTTGATAAGAATTGGCCTTCTATAGGCTGACATGTTGAAATTGCTCCATTAGATAGTAAATTATCTATACACTCATAAAAAGAATATTTTTCAGTGTCAGAATAATGTCTTACAATTGGAGGTGACGATTGATAAACTGGACATGAAAATGGAATTTCATAACCTCTTATACACGAAAGTACTTGGGAGTTATTAGTAATAAGTGACCATTGGTCAAAAAATATCTGCCAGAGTATTTTACCCCATCTAGCGGCGGCCGCGCGTCGGCTGCTGCTGCGAGTGTCTCGATGAGCTGGATGGCCGATTCCTGTTCGGAGGGGGCTCCTTCGTCTTCGGAAGATTCGGCTGTTTCCGGGGAGGATAGGGGCCCTTCCAGTTTAAAGACTTCTGCGTGTTAGAAGTATTTGGTAACTTTTTATGATATGTCTGTGGTTTAGTTGTTGGCGTTTTTAATTCTGCGCCGGATTTATTAATTGTTTTGGCCGCTTTGATAGTTTCCGACAAGTTCTGACCAAACAACAAATCATCGGGCTTGGTGTTCTGTAACTGGTCTTTCATATCTTTTTTCAATGATGAAAGAATAAAACTTCTTCTGATAACTGAATCATTATGTTGTGAGTCGCATAAAATGCGTTCAGAATCCATCAACAATTTAACTAATTCTGAATCGGCATTGCTCATAATTAGTTTATTTATAGCTTGACTAAGGCATGATATGGCAATAGCTATCTGCTTTTGCCTTAATTCGATACTTTTATCGCGTTTGGCGGTAATTTCAGAAATGGCCGCCTTTATTTCAGCATTTAACCCAGGAGCATTAATAAGCTTGCAATTACTCGGTAGTAAATACTTTCCAGTTAGCTCTTTACGAAGCTCTTTTGACAATCCATGTGTGGCGAAATGTTCCAGCCTGACTGCCAAGTCATTATGGACTTCAGGTCCATAAGAATTAGAAATAGTGGGATTTTCACCTAATATTTCAATGATCACGTTATCCAACTCATCACAAGAGGTAGCTTGTGTTAAATTCTCGGTGAGTGGTGTGATGGTGGCGCTTGGTTCCGCATAGGCTGTGCTGGTGCTTGGTTCCGCATAGGCTGCGCCGGGTGTGGCCGCGCTGGCAGTGGCAACAGCGGCTGGGACAACTGCAACTAGGGCGCAGGAGGCTGGGGCAGCAGCAGCCTGAGGTTCGGCTGTAGTTGGGGCCGTAGCTGCCTCGGTTACAAGCTCTGCGACGGGTCCTGCATCGTAACCGCCCGCGTCGCGGGCCTCTGGCTCGAGAACTTCACATCCATCAAGAAGATTGGCAACGTTACTCACAGCAGCATTCGATGCTGAAAATCGACCGATTTCACTTTATTAGTTAAGAAACAGACCAAAGTACTGTTCGCAAAACTAATTTATAGGTAGTACAGCTCCAAAGAGAAGTACGCAAACCCAGGTAGGTGATAGATTATCACCATTTAAATACCCATAAATTGTAATATCGTTATTTACTATGGGTCAGTACGTCTGCTTTTTAGATGAGAAACAGTCCTAGAATACTGTTCGCAAATCTAATTAAATGGGTAGTAACATCTCCGTTGAGAAGCACGCAAACCCAGCAGAAATCATTTGTTAATTAGGTCATTAAAATGTAGGTACTTTTATTGTAATTTATCACGTAAGAAAAATAAAATACATTCTGGTTTTATCAAAACAAAAGGTAGGTAAGTTATAAGAACATTAACATACGTATGTTGTTGATTTCATACTATTGATTAACATTAAGATACTACAAAATAATGCAGTTATTTACTAACCTTCATTACGATTACGGTTATCCGAAGATCTCGATCTACTCCGACTTCGACACCGACGTCGCACCTTTTTCTCTAATCTTTTAAACTTCTTTAACAATTTTTCATATTCGTCTTCACTTTTACGTTTAGGCATATTTAATTAAACGTTTTAATACTTATACTATACTTTTAAATACTGTGGGAAGACACAACGTGCGTTCGTGGCGAGCACTAAAAAGCGAATGATGCGAGCGGGTAGGGTGCGATAGATGTCAGATGGTATTTTTTTTTATGTAATTACCCTCAAATAAAGTGCGTGAATGGCGATCCACTAGGCGGTACTACAAGTATTATTTGCTAATCCCGAGGACGAAGCCGGAGTATAATGCATTTTATTTTATGTAAAACTTATGAAACAATACAAAAAATGCCCTTTTAAAAAATTCGTTCAAGACACAAAAAAAATAAGGGCATCCTGCAAGGTGGCCTAACTTTTATGCACGCCAGTGTATATACCTGACGATTTTTGTTCAAGTATATATATAATGTGGAAAAGAATGGGAATATGAAAGGCAGGAAGTGAAAAGTTCTACTCACAATCTGCTCGATCCCATGTCCTCCTGAGCCGCTTTAAGCTTCGTTCAAACTGAGGCGAATCCCGCGCGCGATGCGGGACGCGAAACTGCGCGATTCGTTCGCTCGCTTAGCCTCCCAAACTGAGGCGAATCCCGCGCGTTATTATTTTTGGTTTCCCTATTGAGAAACATGTCCTTTGATATCGAAGCTGAGGTTTTATTGTTATTGGCATTATCTGAAGAAGAAACTCAAGATGTGAGGAAGAAAAGAAGAATATGGATTCATGAGCTAAGTACTCAACGCACAGATTTTGGAGAATTTAACACTTTGATACCAATTATTTTTATACTCTTCATGGCTGGGGTCGTAAAGAATCCTATTATCTTTTACTTTTTGTAAAAATAGTTCAAGGTTCAACGGCATTTCGAATAACAACAAATCCCGCGCAGATCCCGCATATATTTCGCTGCAGCGCGTGCGACTAGTCGCGTCAATTTGAACAGGTTCATACTCGTTACATGACGCAATCGGCGCGAGCGAATCGCGTCCCGCATCGCGCGCGGGATTCGCCTCAGTTTGAACGAAGCTTTAACCGCCACGCCAGTTTGAGTTTTCCACGGAGACGTATTTATTTGGTTCGTGTTTCCGCGATATCAGTCGAGATGCTACTCGCGAAACCGATTTTAGTGTTTACTTTGAGTAGCTAACGAAATTTCGCGAAAAATCCACAAGGCTGCGCCAGTCAAACTTGGGAAACCCGTGTTGGCGTTTTTTAAAAAAGATTTAATTCAATTTCAATTTCAAATTAAACTTTAATTAATGAACTTTACAAGTTGGTGGTTAAATACAGACTGTCTTAATCCTAGAGCTTACAGTACTACCTAAAGTAAAGCTGATGCGGCGGAACGGTCCGCCGCCGGAGTGGCTAGACGCAGCGTCAGGCTGCGTGGGTGCACTGATAAGCACCTGCAAAAACAATACTAAGAAATCATCGGATGTTTTTAACGTTCCGCTTACGGTGCTAAAAATATCGGACGAGTCGGCAATGTTGATAACATAACTAGGTACCTAATTTGAATTAATTTATTTTGTATGTTTATTTTGTCCCGCATCCTAACGGGCCAATGGATTAAAATAAGAATCCTGCAAAAATTTACTAAATAGCGTTTCCTGACTAGTATTAGTGTTACAGGAGTCAGTTCCTACTCAATCAGTACATTACATATTAATGTTAATTGGGTATTATTCAACTACTAACAGTAACTAATTATGGTTAGGTTTAGAACACATTTTCACCTTGTGGTAAGTAGGTAGGTACATATGTTTGAAGCCACACAAAATCTAGAAAGTTTCGGTTATTATAATTAGCTATGAAGTGCAGGTGCTTGAATTCAGTGATGGAACTTGAGGGTTGATGTTTCAACCAATCAGGCAGATTACGCAAAGTACCCTACTTGAAGTGTTTTACCGTAACCAAGGTAGATAGTTATATTGTACGAGCCAATAATGCTCATACAGCAAAATTATCCCTTATAAGTAGGGAATGCAAAACCGTGGCAAAATGAAAACCGGTTTTTTTTTCGGTTATGGAGAGGTAAAACCGGTTAACCGGTTTTAAAACCGGTTTTTTTAATGTTCGCTCGTTTTTTTTTCACGTTATTTCTATAGCTCGAATTATAGGTAATAACCGTGCCTAAGATTTAAAAATCGCAAACTGAGGAATTATAGTCGGTTAAAGTTAATGAAGAGAGTATAAAAGAAAACTCAAATTCATCATCACCATCTGCCTGCCCTGTTCCCAACCATTTGTGGTCGGCGCAATATGTATGTACGCTTCTTCCATTCGTCTATTCTATCCGTTATACCAACGTTCACTCCTTTCTTAATAATATCATCTTTCACACAATCCATCCATCTCTTTTTCATCAAATTGATGGAAATAATAGTTTATTTAACTATGTAAATTCATCTTCATCAGATACTCGTTTATTACTCGTTTATTTAGACTACACGGTTCCTTTCCTTTTGATTATATTTTACAACGAATGAAATCATAAAAACATATCACGTTTGCTTGGTTTTTAATTGCTATGATATATGATGACTTTATGTTAAAAAATTGATCAGTAGAAGTACTTATATAAACATTTATTGAATTATGTTTCGTATGTTATAGTATTAATTTCACACGTAATATTATGAACATGTCATATAGTATCGCCACAGCAACTTGCGTGTACACAAAAACGTGATTATGATTATACGAATGTTTTACTTAGATAAATTGTTGTCGTGCAGATGGTTAAAAAATAACACCAATCAGTCAGCTTGCTATTTGGCATACATAAGAGCCTTCATTGACAGTAGTTGCTCCGATAGCATGAAATTAATGCTGGCATCCCGCAAGGCTCTGGATTATCCCCAACACTGTTCCACCAGCATATTAATGCTATACTCTCTATTGCTAGCATATTCATTTATATGCAGATGAAATTACAGGGGACGCTCATTACACGAGCCGTCCAAATATCCCTCGTTCTATATTGGAGAAAAGGCGCGAAGTACTTGTATTAAATCGAGAGTACACAAACTAGTGACTCCGATTGGGGTTGACTAAACCTAGTCTATTTCAACCCCACTAAGTCACACGCAAGCCTGCGCATTCACCGTTGCGAAAAGTCTACTTTCTGTGGCTCCTCATTTCTAGAACATGTCCCTCAACATCACGAAAAGCATTGGGATCCTTCGCGTTAATATTTGTAGCGACGTTCTGTTCCAAAATCATCTACAAGGTATACAAAAAAGTCCGGCCCAAGTGGAGTAATGCTGTCTTCTGTGGGCACCTGGATACCAGCTTTGGTATTTAGACTCAGTTCAGCGACGTGCTGTTATAATTGTCGACGATCCCGAGCTCACAAGTGTTTTAAAGCCCCTTAGTCTGAGGAGAGACTGCCTTCTTATGTGTGTTCTATTTCTTTTCCAACGGACTGTATTCTGAAGAATTGTTTGACCTGATGCCCAGTTACCTTCTACCATCGTTCTGTGCGGTTTCAAAGAAGCTTCCTATCGCGGACGCTCAGGCTGAGAAATGAGCTCCCCGCTTCAAAAAGTTTGAGGGTTGGCAACGTGCGAGTGATAACCGTTATGTTGCAAGCGTCCATAGGCTACGGTAACTGGTTATCATAAGGCAGGTCGTACGCTTGTTTGCTGCCTAAGTATTGTAAATAAAAGTTTAACGTATTTTATATCTATCATAAAAACAATCATAAGTATTTAGTAATAATAAGTTATTTTCTTACCAGCTCAACACAATACACATCAACACACTTCAGTTCATCACAAAAATACTCAATGCATTGCACTCAGTTTTCAAAAAGGCGACAAATCTTCCTTTGTTAGGTTTTCCAAACATTGAAAGAATAACCGAAAATAATCGAAAAACCGGTTTTGCTGCCATTTAAAACCGGTTTTTTTGGTTGGTCAAAACCGTACCGAATAACCGGTTTTTCGGTTTTCGGTGAAACCGGTTTGCATTCCCTACTTATAAGGCATAATTTTGTAGAACAAAGTTAGTCGTAATAAAAACGTCGATACGTGACGTGCGGCTCAGATTGCTAGACAACCTCAGCATTTCTTTATGAATAAATCTACAAACTTAACAGTGGTTTGGTGTTAACTAACTACAACAATATCTGGAGTACCGTCTACGACGAGATAACCCCAACATCTTTTGGTCCTTCGAGCCGGATCGGCGGAAATCTTTTGGTCCTTCGAGCTGCTAATTATTTGGTGCGGAAGAAAAGTACTACACTGTGTGCCAGAAAATTGCAAGAACAAACCAGCGGAGATAACGTCGACTGCTGCAAAACACCATCGAAGTAACCACTACAATGTCACAAGAAGACTACCAATTTGCAGAGCTGATAACTAAGCAACAGAATAGCTACGAGAAGATCAAAGCTCTTCAATCCAATTATAAAAAGGATCCTGTGAGTCGAAAAACCACAGATTACCTTACCAAGCGCATCGAAGCTTTACGATCCCACTGGGACGAATTTCGAGCAAATCACGAAATAATAAAGAAGTATGAGTCGACGCAAGACCATGACTACTTTAGAGAAGACATAGTCGCCGTAACTAGAAGCATATACGAAGAAACAATGCAAGTTATGACTCAAAGGCGAAGCGAACTATTGAACTCTGAACCTGGATTTTCGGGTATATCCAAACCGAAAGTACCGGAAACCTTTGGTACACCGAAATGTAAGACGAATGAAGTACACCAGCTTAATAGTGATGATACGGATAAGCACTTATCAACGTTATTCCGTAATCAAATGTGTAACTTCAACGCTTTGGAGAGAACCATATCTAAAACTAAGCCAGACTCGATGAAAGAGAAATGGCAACTACAAGATCATCTGAATATTCTTCAATCCAAGTGGCAAGCTATTGATAAAATCCATTGGGAACTTAGCTACTTACTAAAAGGAAGCGACAAGGAATACGAAGAAAAATTCAATCATTGGGAGCAAGTCTACGATGAGCTAAAAGAAGATTTGAACAGAAAAATCTTTGAAACATGTCATTATGAAAAGACAACACCGCGTATCGAATTGCCTGAGTTTAATGGAGCTTACAACAACTGGGTGTCTTTTAGAGATTTATTCTTTGAGATGATAGATAATAACCCAACCCTAAACAAAACTCAAAAAATGAAGTTCCTAAAATCGAAATTGAAAGGCGAAGCGGAAAAATTAATCAAGCACCTGCCAGTGAGTGCTGAAAACTATGACTCATGCATGGAGATCATACAACATCGCTACGACAATAAGCGATTACTTTTCACCTCATACATAGAGATGCTTCTTAATCAATCGTCTGTTGATAAAGCAAACTCGGCCAACATAAAAAGGTTGCATGACACCACAAAAGAGTGTTTAAATGCACTGGAAAATATTGGTATAGATATCCCTAGATGGGGTCCACTAGTCGTGCATTTACTCTCATCAAAACTGGATGACGACACTTACGGTGACTATATACAAAACATGAAACAACCGAGAGAGTTACCAGACATAGACGAGTTTATGGAGTTCCTGGAGCTAAAGTTCATGACATTGGAAACAGGTCGGAACAAAAAGAGCGCTCAGAAACAAAGCTGTGGGGTTTACTCGTCGATTGCCAAATAAAACTCCCCTTCCAATAATAAAAAAACTCAAGATGGACTGTATATTCATAGATTAAAGTTACAGAGTCGATTACAACTAAAAAACAGTCAGAACTTAGGCTATGGTAATTGTGATAATTGCAGAGAACATTGTCCATACATTAGGACTTAGTACTTGGGTGTTTTTAGCACATCTCGACCATCTACGAAGATAAAGAGTAAAAAATGCTGTTTTAACCAATAAGAGGAAACCGGAAACATCACCTGATCCTAGGCCACACGCTATTGGACCCCAAGAGCGTCGTCGTTACTTTTTCCAAGGTCGCTACTCCTGATCCTCAGTTCCAGAAATGCTCCTCTAACCCATATAGTCGTCCTTGTCAAACTGTCATGACATCCCTCTTTTTCCCGCGTAGGTGTCCCTAACCAACAGTTTACAATGTAAAAGAAAGTGGTCAAGTGTGATCCAGTGCTAAAAACACGTAAAGTCTCACATAGTGAAAATACCTATTTCCATACATAATAACAGTGATCTGGCTTTAAAACAGAGTGCCATAATCAAAATATTACAAGTTATTTTGTCAAATTTACAACATTTCCAAAAAGTTTACATTTTCGCTTATAACTTATTACTTATTGACAATTTAACTATTTAACAATAGGCTAGGGTATGTAAATACACTTTATTTTGTAATACCAACAACATAATTTTCAAATGCCCATAACTTTTTTACCTGTGAATCCTTACGCGCCATTCATACGGATTCGGTACCTAAATATATCTGTTAACAAAGATATAAAGTCATAACAATGACATATAGGGCTATTCTACTGATAAAAACATGATTTATGACCTAGGGAAGCCAGGTACATAAGGCCATTTACTGCTCTGAGCGAGCAAACGGCTCTCGTACCGGTAACGCTAATAGTTCCGGGCGACGAAACGCGCCGACCAATCAGAGCGCAGGCTCCTCCCCCAGAGGTTATAAATAGATCTCGCAACGTTGAGCTCTTGTCAGTACGTAGTGATCCTTATCATGTTATGCTACTAAATTTCATTTCTTATCAATCTAAATACCTAAGCCTAACAATTTAAATCATGTGACGTCATTGTCCGTAACAAAAGCCATTCAACTAGCATCCCACATAAAAATTATAATGATTACAAGCCGATGAATTATAATAAAACAGAAAAATGGCCAAAAACCTACCACGCTGCAGTTCAAAACTGTCCGCTATGCAAAACCGATCATGCACTGACACAGTGTTCTACTTTTTTAAGTATGGAGGTCGCAATGCGGAACCAAACAGTAAAGAATTTGAGAATATGCAGAATTTGTTTACATAGTCATGGCGGAAGTAGATGTAGCTCAACGAAACGATGTCGAACGTGTCACAATAAACATCATTCTCTTATTCATGATGATAATTATTTGAAAGAACGACAATCAAGGCCATCTGCCTCATCGGTGCCCGAACGATCAATTAACCACGTTAACGGGGAACAAGAGATACTCTTAACAACTCTTCAACTTAAAGTCAAAAACAAAGAAGGAGACTACGTCATTCTTCGGGCATTACTGGATCAAGGCTCTCAGGTTACCTTAATCACAGAAAATTCTGCACAACGACTGAACATACCTCGAAACAGAATGAACGCTGCTATCACTGGCGTAGGCACGATAATGGGTACGAGTAAAGGGATGATTACTTTGGAGTGTAAATCAATTCACTCTGGTTATACGTTCCAAACTGAAGCCTTAGTATTGCGGAAACTTATTAACAATCTTCCTAATTCAACTATTAATACGGAAAACTGGACACATCTCGAAAACATCAAGTTGGCTGATCCGGACTTTAACATCTCTGGGCCCATCGACCTGCTGCTAGGAGCAGATATTTACTCCAACGTTATTCTTGATGGAGTACTGAAGAATGGCAGTAACTCCCCGGTAGCACAACAGACAAAATTGGGCTGGATACTTTGTGGTGCTACTAAACAATTTAATTGTCTAGTTACTCTAACGGAGCTGGATAATTTATCAAAGTTCTGGGAGATAGAAGATGTCCCCACAGAACCCGAACAAACTAAAGATGATGAATACTGTGAGAAATATTACACAGAAACTACAGATAAATAATGCCAGTAATGCTCATACAGCAAAATTATCCCTTATAAGGCATAATTTTGTAGAACAAAGTTAGTCGTAATAAAAACGTCGATACGTGACGTGCGGCTCAGATTGCTAGACAACCTCAGCATTTCTTTATGAATAAATCTGCAAACTTAACAGTGGTTTGGTGTTAACTAACTACAACAATATCTGGAGTACCGTCTACGACGAGATAACCCCAACATATATCAAAGCAAAGTAGTTTTAATTTACTTACCATCGACTTCGCAACCAAAGTGACTTGTTGAAAGAAAAGTAGCACGCACAACGAAAGTTTCTAAATCTAGATTTTAGTTGATCGCTGTTGTGCAGCGACCGCCTACACAGATAAGCCCTCGAGGCTTCCGTGCAGGCTATAAAACAAATGTAAATTTGATAATATGGTAAATAAATATATTTATAAAAAAAAGTTCATATTTACGTACTGAACATAAAAGCAAGATCATAAGAAGTAAGTGAAGTGGAAGTGAAGTAAGTGGGGATTGTTTTCATTGATTTAAGTCATGGTTCGTGCTTTATTATACTGAGTGGATTGGAGGTTGAGGAGAGGAGGGACACCAAGCCAAAGCTTTGGATTTTTCGGAGGCTCAGTTCAAAGCACACTATAGACTGTCGAAAGAACTCTTCTTCGATTTGTGTTCTGAACCTAGGCCATACCTACATAGCTCCATTGAGAAATAGTACAAAAGTAAGCATAGAATGTAAAGTACCTATATGCATGTTTATTATTCTATAAGTAATTTGTATAATGGCTAAAAAGTTACGTTAAAAAAAAAGACATAAAATCTACAGGCTCTTAATACAAGCCTATGGGAATGAGCTACCTACACAGCCGCAGTCAGTCATTCAGTAAAAGAGGTGACAATAGCTTTGAATATGAATGTAGTCCACTATCATTATAGTATAATCTATTAACAATTCCTGCTCCTAAATGTGTAAGTCCCAGGATGTTAATATTACTAAAATTTACTTTACATGTGAATCTAAGGACAAGGCGTTTAACATAATGGTGTGCGGAATCGATTATCAATAATCGATTAATCGATTATCAAAATGTTCGTCTGAAATCGATTATCTAAATAATAATCGATTATTGGGAGAAACCATTTAAGGTATGGTAACCCTACATACAAAAGTGATTCCCCGTTAATAGTAAGCAGTGTAGTGAAGGGTAGTGCTCTATTTTAGGGGAAATCCCGAATTATGTCTTTAGAATTGTTTTACGGTTTTAGGTTCATAAGTACATGAGAGTTCGTGAGACGTACAGGATCTCAGTCTTTTAAAAATAGTTTTCTGTCGACTTCAAGTTCTAATTGGAAACTTTCGAAAATTTAAAAATGAAACGCCGTGAAAGTATGTCTTATGTGTGGACACATTTTGACAAAACTGGCCAGGAAGCAACGTGTAAGCTGTGTAAAAAAAAAATTAAACTCTGTGGAAACACTACAAATCTGCGGGAACACTTAAAGAGAATACATCTGATTGAAGACGAGAAGCCTTCTACAAGCAGGAGCCCAGCTACAGGAGAATCAGAAATACCAAAGGTAGGCGAACATAGTGCAAAAAAATTTAAGCAGACACGTTTGTCTTCTACACTAACTCCTAAGGCACTAAACCAGAAGCAAACCCAAAATATTGACTCTGCTCTTTTGCAAATGGTTTGTCTAGATTACCAACCGTTGCAAGTACCTGAAAATAAGGGATTTCTTAACTTTGTTAGAATCTTGCAACAAGAGATTTGTGGCAGTGAAACGGTCTACATACCTCCGAGCAGAAAAGTGTTAACACAATCAATTTTATTTGAACGATGTGGAGTACATGGCTGCCACCACAGATATATCGACGTTGGAAAGCAATTTTGTCGTATCTCGAAAAAATGCAAATTTGGGTTATGTATATCATTGTAATCAGAAAAAAAAACTGCATTAAATGATTTGGGTCCCGTTCTCCGACGATGAAATAAAAATTAGATACAACGTTCAAATCCATGCTTTTTTTTCTATAAACATACGTATAAAAGTCGTAAATAGGTCAAAATCAGCAATTTTTTATAATAACGATATACGACGATTAAATTGCTGCCGATGTTTTTTATAGTAAAATACATACAACGTCTGTATTTAAATAGTTTAAAAGAGTTACAACCAGTGTTGCCAACTCTAAAATTTATCGGATGGTAGAACTCTTCGAAAAATACGGTAGATTTTCTAAAATTATGTTGTAATTTATATTTGAAATACGGTAGAATTACCTAAGCGTTTTATAACACTTATTCGTGTATTCCCGTTCGTCCCCTTGACTTCGTCCCCCGAGGGGGACGAACGGGAATTCGTTATTTATTTTCCCGATGGTCCCACTAAATTTTTTGGGGGGACGAACGGGAATAATTTATTAATTCTTTTTTTTTACGTGTATTCCCGTTCGTCCCCTTGACTTCGTCCCCCGAGGGGGACGAACGGGAATTCGTTATTTATTTTCCCGATGGTCCCACTAAATTTTTTGGGGGGACGAACGGGAATAATTTATTAATTCTTTTTTTTTAGGGCTATTGGTCCCACCAAATAATATAAGACTGGTGGTTTTAATTGGTAAAAAAACAAATTTGAAATAAAAATCAGTCATTTATTAAGGAATAAAAATCACAGTAAAAATCACAGAATCAACTTTGCGATAACTCGCAATATTTTTTACATAATATTTTTTTAATTAAAAATAAAATTCTCCTTATTACTAAAAAATATGATTAAAAAATCAGTGTATAGAGCTTATAATAAAAAAGTCTGTAATATATTACAATTAAACACTACAAACAGACTTTTTACCATTCAGGATGTTTTCTTTTGAAATATAAGGCACTATTTTTTGTAGTCACAGTTGCTTATATGTATGGTGGTAAGATTTTACGTTTGATATTATGTAAGTGATTAGAAAAGTTTACTCATTATATTAACACATAAATGGGGTCAGTAAATTATCACACTGTCAAAAGCAAAATTAAATAAAATATCACAAAATCAAGGTAAAAACAACAAAAAAAAACTTATCTTCCTAATTTTTAAAAAGTCACATTTGCTTATATGTGTAGGTATACGGATTCACATTTTTGTGTTACATATTGTATAAGGAATCAGAACAGGTTACATATTAATTTTTCACATAAATAGCGTCAATAAATTAGCACAAATTTCAAAATCAAAATAAAAAACAAATACAAAATCAAAGTGAAAAAACATGAACACAAAACATGATAAAGGGTAACAACAATAAAAAAATCACAAGTATTGAAGAAAGTAGTCGAGGTCATAACAGTAGGCAGTAATAATTATTGCACACAAAGCCTAGAGATTAAATCAACGTACACAACCATCGAGCACTTTACTTATTATGATTAATACCTAAGTACTTATTATGATTAATACCTAAGTTTTTCTAAAAAATGTCCTACAGTTATTTCTGAATTAAGAAGTTGCATTTGGCAATCCATAATATATTGGTCTGTCAAGATTGAATGTAGCTTACGCCGTTTTGGATTTTGTTTTGCTTTCACGCTGTTTAAGTTAGAGTCTTGATGTAACACCGTAAGCAATTTTAAAATATTTGGATTTTTTTTGCCTATGGTACTATTTAATTTAAAATGCCACCCTTCGGCAAAGTTATTAGTACGGTGTCGTTTTCCAAAACTGCACCACACTTTTACGAAATTCGGTTGAAGCCACTGCGATAGCATGTATCGCCGAAATTTTTCACTTTGGCTATCATCGGGGCTTTCGCTAGCGATATAAAACCAGCCTTCAAAAATACGTTCCTCTGGTAATAATGGAAGCACCGCACTTAGGGCTACTTGACGTCTTAAATTTTTATTTTTTGTTAGATTTAATTCACGGCCTTTCCTCCAAATAGCATTATTAAAATGGTAATAACAGCCGTGGATACTTATCTCTGGAAAAATTGTACGCATAGCAGACATTGCTGCTTCTTCAAAATCACTGGTAAAGGATGTAGGATTCCAATCGTTGATTTGAGATTTAACAAGTCTGAAAAGTATCTCGTATGTTTCTTTTTTACGGTTTGACATTAAAGCGTACAATAATGGCGTTATAGCTGTGCATTGATTATTACTTCCTAAATCACCATGAACGGTGTAGAGCTGTTGGAATGGAGGTGGACAACTCTTAAATGTACCGTCACCAAACATATTTTTTAAAACTATCAATTTTTCTTTAGCTTCTTGGGAACAAAAAATGAGTAAGCGTGTGTTACCGTAACAGTAATCTGCTAACAAAAATGATTGAAATTTTTGAGGAACCTCAACCGTTTTAACGTCATTGAAAGTGATTTTACTCATATTATAAGTGCTATTTCGATGGCGATACAAAGTGCTTTTGATGTTTGCAAACTTAGGAATATCTTTGGGTAAAGTTACTTTATCAAGTCCTTCGTCCAACATTTTCGAAACTGTTGAATGATAGGAGGCTGGTACGCAAGGTACATCATCAGCAGTTACATTTTTCTTGCATTCATCAATATGGACGTCTATTATGTTTTTATTGAAGTCCGGTGTACAGGATGTGTGTGTGGTTTCTTTCAAAATTTGATCATTCTGCAATAAACGTGCATAATTTATTTACCCACTGTCTGATTTATTTTGCATGAAAAAAGAAGCCAAAAAAGTAGGTACTTACTTTTATAGTTAAGGTCCCACTGCATTTATTCTTTCTTCTAAGATGACATTCCCATACAACAGCTCCACTTTTGTATTGCTTTTTCCTTAAAAATTGGTATCCAGCACGCAGAAGCACGATTCCACCTTTTCTTTTTATATACTGCAAACAACTTCCTGTACTACCAGAGGGACCAGGATGCGCTTCTTGTGACATTGTTAAGCTCTAAAAAACAGGAGACAATAATTACACACTTATTAATATAATTTAGAATGATATTTAATAATATGTGTATACTAAAATTGAATACAAATATTGATACCGTATATTATTAGGTAAATGAATAAGACATGAGACAATATTATAGTATAACTATAAACAATCTAATAATATTTGTAACTTACAAAAATGTAGGTACTTACATCAGTAGTTTTCCGCAAAACTCGTGTTGAGTATATATTATTACATTAACACCCGTGCACTTTCATTGTTTTGTCAACACTAACCAGTCCGGTCTAATTTAAGGATAGGAAAGGGAGAGAATTTCGAGTAAACCAATAGGATTTACGCAAATAACACAATGTTATCGGCACTCTTTTGTTAACTACCAGCATCGCCGGCGCTTCCCGCCAGAGTTGTTATACTTAGTGTCGGTAAACATAATGAAACAATGATAAACTTAGGATACGTTTTATAATTCATAAAAAAATTGAGATTTTTTTAAAATAATGATTAAATCTAACGAAGTAACTAATTTAAAAGTATACTACACGGTCAACTGTCCAGGTTGGCCGGCCGCCGGGGCGCTGTCGGATGACGTTCCCGGGGGCCATTTTTTGCGATCGCCCGGTCTCAGTAAAACGCCGATTTCTCGGTACTTTTGTATGGGGACCATGTATAAATGTTATGTTGTTAGAATTGTGATAAAATAAGCTATCTGATTTCATAGGGATTTACCCAGTTTTACCTTGTAATATATTTTATATATTATATATATTATATTATACTATCGTCTATTAAAGTACCGATTTAAACCCTGATCCTTTGAGAATATCCTTTCCCGTGACGTATTTCGGTCAAAACTTGTACTGACAGGTATTTTTCCGATTCGGTCGGGTGGACAGATAACGCACAGGATGCTTTTTTCCAATTCGGTCGGGTGGACAGACCAGGGGCTACGAAAGAACGAATAAACACACACAAAACAACTGCACAAATCTTTTTAGTGGGACGAATGGCACTAATCGAAGAATATATTCCCATTCGTCCCCTCTTGAATTAGGATGGGACGATCGGGAACAAATTAAATATTATTTTTGTAAATTCCCGTTCGTCCCCCTCGGGGGACGAAGTCGGAGGGGACGAACGGGAATACACGCACTTATTTCGGCAGTAAAAGATACATTGCACAAATTGCAGGTTGCCTTTGATAAGTCCCTGTTATATTTTGTTAGCCAGTCACAATATTCTTTATTCAGCAACCATTCGTCCCGAAACTTTTGCTTATAACGCTTTCTTTTAGCCGGTATTTGTGTTAGGCTATCTTCTCTTTCAGAAGCGCAGTCGCTATCAGTATCACTATTCATATTAAAAAAAACTCGGATCACCACAACACAATAAATTATAACGTAATAAGACGCGTGCGCTTTATAAATGATGTATTGTCAGTTAAAACAATTTCAATTCAGATTCTAATAAACTAGGTAAATTAAAAAGGTCTAAGTTCAAATACAGAGCAATGCAATCGGCATACCTACCATATTCGTTTGCATAATACGTATCACGCTATTGGGGGAATTCCCGAACATAGTAAAAGTGTGCGCGAAGCGTAAACAGTGTTGCCGTAAAATAAATTGAATAAACCGAAACCGATAAAGAAAAATAATAATTCAATCTCTAGAAATTATTTTAGTTAATATACACTTATCAAAATTATCTACTAGATTTAAAAAATAAGATTCATTAAAATCTTTCAATGGGTATTACGGTGTTTTTTGCTACCGTAATTAGTTTGCTACGGTAGGTGGTAGATCGAGGCTGATTACGGTGTTTTTACCGTAATTACGGTGCAGTTGGCAGCACTGGTTACAACGTTAGTTGCCTACCAAAGATGAATTTGCTAGGGAGTTACGACAATTCTGCCGCCCGTGATTTTTATTCTAGCCGGATATACAACAGCTCTTTTGCTCGAAAATAATATGCACAGTACTCATACAACAATTCAAAGAACACATTTAAGAATTCTTATGATATTTACCACATAATAAATAGGGATTGTTATTGCATAACGTGATATTTACGCTACTCGTAAAGCCCCGCACCCCGACCGCCGCCACTAGATAAGCTGCGACAGTTCGTAAGACAGTCGCAGCGCCAACGCCGAAGTGAGAAAGCGTGTTCGTTGTGTTGTATTTTAAGTGTTTATAGATAGGTAAGTGCAATTTTGAACTACATTATAACTTTTAAACTATAATTGCTTTATACAATAGAAAGAGATTACTGTAAGAAATTATCTCAATTAAACTAATTTATTTAAAGTCAAGTAGTTATTACTTAAAGATAATTATTAATTTAATAATGTTTTGTACGTATTTTAAAGAAATTTATTGTAGACTATAAAACCACAGTTTTATTTAAGTTTTAGTAGTTCTAATTTTATTTATACTAATATATATTATTAATAGATGTAATTATTTAATATGAAATATACTATAATATTAATCTATACTATTATATATAATTAGCTAGTAATTATTATTATTTTATATATTATTATATAATTATAAAGCTGAAGAGTTTGTTTATTTGTTTGTTTGAACGCGCTAATCTCACGAACTACTCTTTGAAAAATTCTTTCAGTGTTGGATAGCTCATTTAATGAGGAAGGCTATAGGCTACTTATATCCCAGGAAAACCCAAGATCCCTCGGGAACGCGGGAAAAACCGCGGCTTGTAAAAAATATACAAAAGTAAAAAAATCTGTGGATACTTAATTTACCGAACCGAACTTTTCTTATGCCATTATTATCATCAATTTGTTACTATAATATTTTATGGATAAGCTTATTTTTTAGATGGCGCATCGCGCCGGGAATGGCTGAAAGAGTTGAAACCAAGAACAGAGACATGCGAAGATCGGCCAAAAAAAAAACCCAGGATTGAAATCTTAAGTGACATTATAATACAGAACAATGGGTCCAAGGTACAACCTAGACCAGAGACATGCGAAGATCGGCCAAAAAAAAACCCAGTATTGAAATCTTAAGTGACATTATAATACAGAACGATGGATCCAAGGTACAGTCAGTCAATCAGACTAGCACATATTCACATAGTGATCATAATATTTTTACTGTAACTCCTCGTCATCTAAAAGAGCGTAATGTAGAAAATGTGGAGGACCTTACCCCTACCTTTCGTAACCCAGAATCTTATATTTCTGAGACAACGAAAATAATTGACGGTCCGCATCCAGAAGAATATAATAATAATACTGAGTCCGAACAATCACTTGGAAACATAAGAAACAACGATATTTTTATAAATACAGACGTGTCCCTGTCGAATGAAAGTGAATTAGATAATCTTGCGATGAATATTCAGCCCGTAACTCAAAATACGTCAACTTCTGGACTTTTAGTAGGTTCAGTAGTTGAAACTACTACTGACGGAGATTCATTAAATTTAATTCAAAACACGTGTAATAACTTATATCAAATTCAAGTGACTGTTGATACTGATGATTGTATTAAGATAGTTCCGGAAACGAAACAGCCCTTGGAGATAGAAACTAATATAAATTCAAATCACCCTTGTACATCTGGTCTTTCAAATAACTACAATGCAAATTACGAAGAAGATGTAGGGAATTCATCTGCTCTAGAGAATAAATGTTTGAATTCAATTGAAGTTGAATCTGAAATAAATAACAGCCTAATTTTTGCTGATCAAAAATTTCAGTCTAGTGGCAAAAAATGCAAAACAGGCAGATATAATAGAAAATGTAAAAAGAAACTAATTTTTGACAAATCTTATCTTGATTTTGTTGATGAAGATGATGCTGATACGTTATTATTAAATGAGGCATTTCCTTCAGAGGACTCTAATTCATCATGGATCGAGAATATGTCATCTGAAATTTCGGAATCAATAAAAGAGAAAAAAAATAAAACACTTAAGGCAAAAAAGAAAAATATAATTAAACAAAAGGTAAAAACGTCGAAAAATAAAGATAGTGAGGCGTGTTCTCAAATGTTTCAGAATGAAACAGCTACAGAAAATAAATCTGATGATATCTTAAAAGTAAAACCTAAGAGTAAGAAAGTTGAAAGAAAGGAAAACAAAATCAAACAATCTTTAGGGATGCCCTACACTGATGAAAAAGGAAATTGCATTCAAGCTAAAATTATAAAACCAAACCCCTGCTATAATGTTAAATGTAAGCGAAACTGTGGGAACATAACAGAAGAAAGACGCCAAGCTCTTTTTACTTATTACTGGAATCTTGGGAGTATCCAACGCCAGAAAGACTGGCTATCACAAAGCACGTTAAAAAAAGAAATAAAAACCTACACTACAGACAAAGGTGAATCGTCAAGACGAAATTGTACATATGAATACTACATAAATGAAGGGGAAGGAAGAAGACAAGTATGTCAAAAATTCTTGATAGACACATTGGATATAACGCAAAGGTTCCTATTATATACATTAGATAATATGGTCGAAGGATTTGCTAAATTAGATGAGAGAGGAAAAAATGGTGGGAGAAACAAAACTTCTGAAAATGTAACAAATCATGCAAAACAATTTTTATCGTATCTGCCTTTGGTACCTTCGCATTACTGCAGAAAGGATTCTACTCGTCTTTATTTACCGGACGAATTTAAAAATATTTCTAATTTGTTTCGTATCTATACCAAAAATTGTACGGATGACGGTGTAAAAAGTATGTCTTTTAAAGTGTTTTCTAATTGGTTAAGAACCAATTATAATATTGGTTTTCATGTCCCTAAGAAACGTCTGTGCCATACATACAGACGTATGATGTTAAAAATGTGGAAGAAATGGCTAAATATAATAAACATTTACAGGAAAAAGATGAATCATATAAAAGATTTCAATTTCACCAGAAACTCAATTCTATGGATACGAGTGTTATTTGCTCTAGTTTTGATATGCAAAAAGTTTTAAATACACCACATGGCGAAAATATGGCGCTTTATTATTCGAGAAAGATAGCAGTTTATAACCTAACAGTTTACGAAAGTAATACACAGGTAGGGTACTGTAACATGGACTGAGGTTGATGCTCATCGTGGAGCCAACGAAATATCAACTTGCCTGTACAACTACCTTCAGGAGGTTGATAAACGAGGAAATATAAAGAAAATACTATTGTACTCAGATTCCTGTTATGGACAAAACAAGAACAAAACGATGTTGAGTATGCTAAGATATGTATTATCCCAATGTGTCAATTTAGAGGTAATTCAAATGAATTACCTAATACCTGGTCATACGTTCATGCCAGTTGATAGCATGCACGCTACTATTGAGCGAGCTGTAAAAAAGACGACTGTGTGGGCACCTTCTCAGTGGCCCATTGTTGTAGAAATGGCACGTAGAAACCCTGCGCCATATAGAGTTTCTATTATGGATGGAAAAGATTTTATGGGGTTTGAAGAAATAGTAAGCAAAACATTTAAGAAAAATAAAAACATTCTAATTTCAAAAATGGGTATCGCAACATTCAAAAAGTCAAATCCTGACACAATGTTTGTAAAAAACTCCATGCTACCAGATGCTGATACTATAGAGGTGTCTTTATGTAGTCTTAACAGTGCCCAACCCAAATTCCGCCTATATCCAATGAAACTGCCAATAACATTACAAAAATACAATGATTTAAAGAAGTTAGTAGATAAAAACATAATTCCTAGGGCATACTCTAATGAATACTTAAATCTTAAGGCTGACAAAAAAGTTAAAGATGTTTTGATAGACACAGATGAAGAGGATTGTGATCAGCAGGTAGACTGAGATTAGTTGTGTACCTAATATTTAGCTTAAAAAGGCCATCGTTTTTTTATTATATTATTGATGTTTCCAAGAAGTTTCGTTTTTATTTTTTTAAATACTAATAATTGCAATATAATTGTTAAGAGTTAGGACTAGTTATAACTATGTTTAATAGTAAAAAAAAGTCATTATTTGTATCTTATTTTAAGGTTCCTTGTAATTCACTGTTATGTTTTTACTTAATAATATTTATATTACTTTAAATTAAAAGAGACGTTTTTAAATTTCTATAATAAATACATTCTATATACATACAGCATCTGATTTACAACAGTCTCCTTATTATACTTACATTTACAACAGAAGCCACGATATACTCCCTAAAATTATATGATATACAACGTATCAATAGAAAATGAGCACTAACTACATATTAGATGCAACAAATTCGCCACTTAGAAATTGAAAGCAATTCTTATGTCTCATACATAATCACCTCAGAGATACAACGTTTCTGCCACTTGAAATTAAAAAAGCAGATGCTGTATCTATGCGAAACTCCTATTAAATCTAACTTTAGAACAATTAAAATAATTGCATCATTTGAGTTTAAATTCAGAAGATGCCAAAAATGACATTTCTACCTCTTTGAGCTTACGAGTTCTGATTTTTTTTTAAAGTTTTTTGGCCCTCCTGTAAAGTACGATTTTTCGAGATACTACAAAATTGATTTCCAGCGTCGATATGGACATCTGATTCTAATAAGTCTTATATAACTATCACTGGCCACTGCCTTTACAAGGATGAATTGCAGTCATTAGTTCTTGCGACTAGAGAACTTCCAAGTCCACATACCGGAGAACACATTGCAGAACATTCGCGTCAAATATTTGAAGAATTTGGTATTCTAGAGAAAATAGTTACAATAGTTTCAGACAATGCACACAACATGAAAAAAGCGATAAATCAAAATCTTCAAAAACACCACCATCCATGTATCGCACACACACTCAATCTGAGTGTTAAAGAAACACTTACTGGAAACCAAACTCTACAAAATATAATTCAGAAATGCAAACGTATAGTTGCACATTTCCGACACAGCGCCAAAAGTACTGAGATGCTGTCTGCAAAACAAAAGCAAATGAATATGCCAATTTTAAAATTAAAACAAGACATAGAAACTAGATGGAACAGTATAAGTATTATGTTTGCGAGACTGTGTGAAGTTAAAATCCCACTTACGATTGCTTTAGCAGAAATTGATCTTTCACTGGAATCCCTTGATAATAATGAGTGGAAAGTATTAGTGGACTGTGTGGCACTTTTGAAAAATATTGAAGAAATTACAGAACAGCTATCTGGAGAAAAATATCCCACCATGAGAATGGTAATTCTATTAATACGAGGATTGCAGTATAACTTAAATGCAACCAACACCGAAACACTAACTGGAGGTCAAGTGAAAGAAACACTATTAGAAGTCTTACAAAGACGACTTGGCACACTAGAAAGCAACAAACATGTGGCAATAGCATGTCTGCTGGATCCACGTTTTAAAAAACTTGCGTTCGGTACAGACACTAATGCAGCAAATGCCCAACAACGTTGTCTGGAAGAACTTACATATTTCAGAAACAGCACTCCAGGGACTAGTGAGATTGTAATTACACAGCCACAGCAACTTGAGCAAGTAACTGCAAAACCATCGATCTGGGATCATTTTGAGCAGAAGAAATCAAATTTTATCGCAACATCTACATCTTCAGCTGAGAACATAATAACATTAAGACAATATTTAGAATTGCCGTTACTTGCAAGGACAAGCAATCCTCTACTATATTGGAAGAGCATGAAAACAAATAACCCGCATCTGTACAAATTACATTTAAACTATTCGTGCATCCCAGCCACCTCCGTTCCCTCGGAGAGAGTTTTCTCTAAAGCGGGTCAGTTGACTAATTTAAGGAGGAACAGTCTGCTGCCAAAGCATCTCGATTATATCATTTTTTTAAACGCTAACTGGACACTGATTGGGAATTGATTGATTTCTTTGATTTTTAATGTTAAATATTGTTTTTTTTTAAATAAATAAATGATTAACTTCTGTTATTTTTGTTTCATTTTTATAACCTCAAGATAAGACGATTTGTAACAGTTTTTATTTTGAACTAATAATCGGTTAATAATCGATTATCTTTGTTCTAATTATCGATTAGATAAATAATCGAATGGGCACACCATTAGTTTAACACCAATTGCAGCTGCGCATTATACAAGTGTGGATAGTCACGGAGTTCATAGTCAACAGATACTACCACAAATGTAAGATGTGGGTCCTGCTGATGAAATACACCTTCTTGCTAGTGGATGACAACAATGGGACCGTATTGTGCAAATATTATTATTAGAGTTATATGTTAGAAATAAAGTTTGAAATGTTTGTATGTACCGTCATAATATTTTATAATGGTTTTGTTTTAAGTTTTTATACTAAAATTGTTTTGTTCATTTGTAAGGTATATATCTATGGGCCAAAGTAGCCTTATAATAAAGAGATATTAATATTCTATTAATTCAATATTTCACTTTTACATTTTAAAATATACTTCAAATAATATAACATGATGTGGGTAAGAAGTATTTAATTATAGTCAATAAATACTATTATTATTTGTATTGATAATTTAATACTGTTTATTAATTAATGAATTGCTTTAATAATGTTCATTAATTTAATAATGTTTAGTAACTACTGTAACTTTTGCCGTTTGTTGTAGTTTATTCAATACTTAAGTGATCTAGTAAGGGTTATAATAAACACAAAATAATTGCAAAATTGTTATTTAATTATCCTGAACAATTATGGTCCATATCTGGCTGTCTGTTAATATCTCCCTTTTGCTATGAATTGTGCTGATGAGATGCTCTTGCTGTACTTTTCTGGCAACAGGTACTGCAGGCTCTGGAAGTGTCTGTAAATAAGTAAAAGTATAGTTGTTAGTGTTTGGCAGGTTTTTGTTTTCTTATTACAATACTTACAAACTCTGCATGATGGTCCTCTTGTTGTTGTAAGATACAATATTAATAACATTTCCTTATTATTTAGCATAACAACATTGAGAATATTTTAACAAAATACTATAACAGGCATTTTTTATAACAATAATTCATTATCAGTTTCTATAGCTATTCAACTTACCATGATACATTAATTAGTCAATAATTCTTTTGAATACATTGAACCTGTTAATATCATACCTGTTAAAATTATTTTGTCTTGTACTGGAGTGGTCGATGAATATCCTGAATACCTATGATGTAATATATTATTCTAGTATGCATGCATAAACATGGAGATTAATAAATAACTTACAAATATAGGAACTCTTTGCTGGATATCCCAAAACACTGCTTGTTCCCCGATGATGGCTGACTTCTGAACAATCATCTTGACTACTGGGTCCACTACCAGTACCCAAAGCATCCCACCTTCGCTTCGTTAGCCTTGACTTCGATATATGTTTCAGGTCTGCCCATCATCATCATCATCATCAGCCTATAATGTCCCACTGCTGAGCACAGGCCTCCTTTCACAAATCAGGGTGAAAGGGAATGGGCAGATACTCCACCACGCGTGCCCACTGCGGATTGGTGGAGGTAGGCTAGTGGCCAACCTACTGTTGGAGTTTTTCAAGCCGCCTAGGAGGCATCCAACCAGCTTAACGACTATCACAATTAAGTGATAACCGGGACCAACGGCTTTACGTGCCTTCCGAAGCACGGAAACGCTCGATTTGAAATACCACTAGGCGGTCACCCATCCAGGTACCGACCAAGACAGACGTAGCTTAACTTTGCCGATCGATTAAGAACGGCTAATCATGCTACACCACGAGCGCTTCAACTCAGGTCTGCCCAATACTATAAAAATAATAGTACACCTATATATTTAAATGAATTAAGCAAACAGTTAATGATTCTAATAAAAAACATCTTTACAAGAAAACTGATGGTATGCATGCCATGCTTAAAGAAAGCTCACCCTTTTTCATCTATCACCAGATTTTGATGATGTTAAAACTCTTATGGGTCAGGCTTACAAGAGTTTAAATTAGTGGCACGATCATGCTACTGACTGTCAACAGTTTCTTTTTATCATGCGCCAAGCCCAACACCTTTGGCTAACGCGGGATACTCAGCAAGGATATCTCACAACTCTTCTAATGGCTCGTTGTTTGCCATTTCTTTAACATTTTACTTTTACTTTAAAGTTATCCTCTTACTTACGTTTGCAGTGATATCCAAAATCCATATGAAACATGTGAACGTAGCAATAAAACATTGTATCGCACTGGCAACACTGTTCCATGTAATCTGTTATGGCGAACGCTTGTATTAGAAGAGCTAATATTACTGCATGTGTTTTTCACTTAAAACTAGGATAAAGTCGAAGCACTATAAATCTGTGTTCTCATTTTAAAGTCCTAATAACAGGTTATGGGCCCAGTGCTCATAATTCTGTTTTAGGTGAAGATCGCGGGGGTGTGAGGTTTATCACGAACGTGGTCGTGGTGCCGCGTGGTCATCAAGGCAAACAAAAACAAACACAGAGATTGTGTTGTTGTCAATAGCGGTGTCTGAAGGAGGTCGTGCAAAGGGCAAGCCCAAAATCAGATACACGCGGGGAACGGTTGACTGGCGTGAAGATGGATTCTCACACAATTGCAGTGGCGTCGAGCTCAGTCATCAAACTAGAGGGACAAAGGAACTGGAATGTTTGGAAATTCCAAGTGTCGGTCATGCTGAGAGGAGCAGATGTGTTTTCAGTAGTGGATCAGACTGAATTAAAGTCAGAGGGTAATGCAGCAGCTTGGTTAACAAAAGATGTCAAAGCCCAAACCATTATTGTGTCCAGGTTGAGTGAAGCAGTGATGATACACATTTTGACATGTGAAACAGCATCTGAGATGTGGCAAAAACTGCATAGTGTATATGAGGCTAAGTCGTCTACAAGTACTATGATGTTACAGCAGCGCTTTCTACAGTGCAAGTATGAAGCTGGAGATCTATCAGTGTTCTTAGCAAAACTACAAGAGATGGCATCTCAGTTGAAACAGGCAGGTGAAGAAGTGTCTGATAAATTCCTAATGACTAAAGTTCTACTATTGAAGCAAATTGGGATTTATATGAATTTTTAGAATAAAAGGACGTGTTCTCTGATTGACGTATTTAATGGCGAGAGCTGTCAAAAATCCATAGATACAGATTTTATATTTTAATGTTTCCAACATACTCCCCACAACAAGATGATATCACAACGATATTGAGCGGACTGTATGAGGCAACTTTGGGTTCACAGCAAGTTATTTATATTTGTTGTTGTAAGTATGTATTGTTAGATACATCAAACATTCTATAGACATAATTATAAAGTTAAGTTGACAAAGACTCATATATACTATAATATAATAGTAGTAGCACATGTACAATAGTATTGTAATAGTACAAAAACATTATTACTAGATAATTTACATTTGCAAAGTTTTACTACATTATACATGTTTACTCTATAAACTTGTTTTAATTATTAAATTAACAATATTTAACTTAACTAACATAGTTTGAAATAAGAATTTTGCAATATATTTTAACAAAAGTTGGTTTACAATATTTAATTTAATGGCATAATACATATCTTTGTAATTGAAGTTTTGTGTGTTGTGCCATTAGATTTTTTAACTTCTAAGGCTCTTACTTTACAGTCATTACCAGGAAAAACCTTAGTAATCCTAGCCATTGGCCATGTCATGGGAGGAGTATCTAACTCTTTTAGTATAACTAAATCTCCCTCTTTCACATTTGGCATGCTATTTTGCCATTTAGGACGATTTTGTAATACATTTAAATAGTGCCTTGACCAATGTTTACAGAACAGTTGTTTTAGTGCAGTACATTTAGCCCAAAACTTGAGTCTATTTTCTGGTACATCTGTTAGATTCTGTTCTGGAATGCAGTTCAACGGTGCTCCAGTTAAAAAGTGACCTGGGGTTAAAAATGACAAATCATCTGCATCTGAAGACATTGGTGTTAACGGCCTAGAATTTAATACTCCCTCTATTTGGACGAGTACGGTGTACAGCTGTTCATAGGTGAGAATGTGACTTCCTAGTACTCTTTTAAGGTGATATTTTACACTTTTGACAGCTGCTTCCCATAGTCCTCCAAATACAGGTGAGTAACTAGGTATAAAATGAAATTTTATGCCTAATTTACAAGCTGTACTTTGTACAGTGTCTTGATGAGATTTGGAATTTAACAATTTATAAATTAGTGCTAGTTCATTATTGGCACCCTTGTGAGTTGACTGATTGTCACACCAAACATCTGATGGTAAGTTTCTCCTAGCTATGAATCTTTTGAAGCCTGCCATAAAGGTATCTGTAGTAAGGTCAGAGACTAATTCCAAATGAATGGCCTTAGTTGTAAAACATACATACAGAGATATATAAGCCTTAGTTTGTATGACACTCCTAACACGAGATTGCTTTACTAGGATAGGACCTGCGAAATCTATTCCTACTTTCTGAAAAGGTCGACTAACAGTTACTCTGTCAGCTGAAAGATCCCATCAGTTGCTGGGCTGTGGCAGCTTTGAAACGAAAGCATGTTAAACATTTATGTATAACATGTTTGATAGAACGTAAACCGTTTATTAACCAATAACGTTGTTTTAAACTACTTAAGACAAGCCTTGGGCCGGCATGTAATAGCTTTAAGTGTTCATTTTTAATTATTAAATCAGTCACTATAGACTGCTTTGGTAAGATAATTTGGTGCTTTTGAGAAAAAGGCAAATCAGAATGTTGCAGCCTACCTCCTACTCTAAGCATACCATTTTTGTCCAAAAATGGATTAAGATTCTTAATATTAGAAGAATTTTTTTAATATTGGAGTATTTATTAATAAAGATGTCAAGAAATACCTTATCTTCCAATGATACTGCACAAGCCTTCCCGCTCAACGCATAGGGTTTTACCTCAGGTATGTCTATTGGCACTACATAACTACAATCGCTAAAATTATAATTAGAGTTAGAGATTTCTTGTGGTCCGGACCACCACAATTGATGTGTTTGTGAGTCACAGGGTTTGACTCCTCTACTCAAGCAATCTGCTGGGTTTTTCTTAGTTTTTATGTAAGCCCAATCAAATTTATCTGTGCAATCTAAAATTAATTTAATTCTATTGGCTACGTAAGCATTTAGTTTAATTGGATCAAGTTTGAGCCATGCTAATATAACTTGAGAATCTGTAAAAAGATGTACTTCATTTAATGCAATTTTTTTTATTTAAAGTATTGTAAACTCTTTTAGCTAATTTTGACAATAATAATGCTGCATTTAATTCCAAACGAGGTATAGATTGCGGTTTGATCGATTTTGGATTTATACGCGATTTTGAGCATATCAAGGACATGCTGACATTATCATGTTCATCAGTGGTTCTCAAGTAAATTGCACAACCATAGGCTATATTCGAAGCATCTGAAAATCCAATTAATTGCAATTTTGGTGTATCTATACTACATATACTTCTATGTACCTGAATAGGTTGCATTTCAATTAAACTATTGTAAAATGATTGTCATTGTTTTTGCAAATCAGGTGAGGGAATTGCGTCCCAGCCTGTATTTGATAACCAAAGATTGCATGATTTGTTTAGCATGAACAAGAATTGGTCCAATTAAACCTAGAGGATCATAGAACTTGCTAATAAAACTCAATATTTCTCTTTTTGTTCTTACCGCTTGCTTGGGTGGAGAAGTAAACTTAAATGAATCTGAGTTTATGTCAAAACTCAGCCCTAAAGTTTTAATGTCATTCTGAATAATTTTCTCTCCAAGATGCTGCTGATTCTCTGGAATATCATGTAAAATATTGGTGTCATTGGCTGCCCATTTATGAAGAGTGAAGCTACCCAATGCCAATAATTTAATGAGCTCCTGTTTCACCTGTATTATTACATCCAATTGATTGTTTGTGTACAACACATCATCAATGTAAACTGAATTTAATATCACAGGTGTAGCCAGAGGATAATCATTTTGAAATCTATTTACTAATTCTTTTAAACACCGAGTGGCTAAAAAGGATGATGCCTTTAATCCAAATGTGACTGTATTTAACTGTAAGCATTTAATTTCTTGACCTTTGATCTTTCGAAATTAAAATATTTCTGAACATGCGCCTGATGTCACAAATAAAAAAATACTTATGTAATCTGAATAGAGTTAAAATGTCAAATAATTCAGGCTGAACCACTGGGCCATTTAACATAATGTCATTTAATGAAATTTTATTTGAAGTTTTCATTGATCCGTCAAAAACTGTGCGTAATTTTGTACTTACTGCATTTTCACGTATGACTGGATGATGTGGCATAAAATACACAGCATCTTTTGCTAAATCGTATGTACTTATGTCAACATAGCTTGCATGACCAAGGTCAATGTACTCATGTATGAAATTTTTGTACTCATGGAATAAAGTTACATCCTTTTTGAATCTTTTTTCGAGATTTAAAAATCGTTTTAGGGCTAATCCTAATGAATCACCTAATGTGTTATTCACATCATAGATTTTTAGAGGCATGGAAACTTCAAATTGATTGTCCACGAGTTTGACTGTGTTTTCAAAATATTGTTCACAGTGTTGTTGTTCTGATGTTAGTTCAGTGTATAATTCTGGTACAGCCTCTGATTGCCAAAAATTGGATAATGTACTGTTTATGTCAGATTTACATTGTTGACAAAATAATGAAACAGCAGCATCTTGAAGAGGTTGAACCGGGACATTGCCTGCAACTATGTAGCCGAACTGTGTATGAACGAGACGGGGTTGTGCAGGATCACTGGACTTATTGTGTTCTTCAGGCTGTGGCAGTAGCGTCTGAAAAAATATATCTGAGGATAATAATATGTCTATCTCACTTGTAATATGGAAACTACTGTCAGCTAGCTTAATATTTTTTGGTAAAGAAATCATTGACAAATCAAATGTAGTCTGTGGTAAGCTTGTTGTTATTTTGTCAACTACAAGGAAATTCGCATTAACTTTATATGGATAAGTACATGAAAACACATCTAATTGAATAGAATGCTTGACAGATTTTTCTGTGTTTGCAATGCCAACAATATCAGTTGAGTTTGATGACAGCCTTTTGCCAATTTTAGTAGCTAAGCTTGTTGTTATGAAAGAAGATTGACTAGCTGAATCTAATAAAGCCTTAACTATGATTTCACAACCATCTTTTGTGACAAGCTTTACCCTAGCAGTTGGCAAGAGAACCTGGCTATTGTTGTTTATGCCTGAAAGTAATGATGTAGATTTTTTTGTGGCAGTTTTGTCATCTTTCTCATGAATTAAGGTATTATGTGGCTGTTTGCAGTGTATGCACTTAAAATGATATCTGCATTTACTTGCATGACTATTTAGACAAGTTTTACACAACTTTTTATTTTTGACAAAAGATATTCTTTCACTGATCGATGATAACATGAATTTAGGGCAATTGAATAACTTATGATCATTCTTACCACAGAATGTGCAGTCACGTTTATTATTATTTGACAGTATCGCAGCACCAGCATTTGACTTCGCTGGCATCTTTTTGTCTAAACCGGAGTCCGCAGAGTTTTCCAGCGCTAGTGCTCTTCCCTCTAAATATTTAATGAAGGCTAAAAAAGTATGTTCCTTTGTAGTATCATGTTGTAAACAATATTCACGGTTGGTATATTGATCTAATTTACGCAAAAGAACACATACTAGTATGCTATCCCACTGTTCAATAGGCTGTTTTAAATTCTTGAGAGCTGCAACATTTTGTTTGGCGTTCGAAATTAAACTCCTTAAAGCTATTACGTTTGGTTTTGTTATGCTAGGCATGTCCAATATCTGTGCTATGTGGTCGAATATTATTTTTTGTTTATTATCATACCTATCATTGAGCAAAGACAAATACTGTGTATAACTAGAGCCTACAACCGGAAGGTATTTTATTAGATCATAGGCCTCTGCCTTAAGAAATGACCGTAGATAAACTAGCTTTTGTATGGAATCATAGCTTGTATTTTTGTCCACTAAGGATGTAAAGAGATCGATGAAAGGTTTGTAGTCTAAATACTTACCATCAAACATTGGTATTTCAATTTTTGGAAGCTTAAATTGAGCTGAAGAAACCTTGGTTTCATTGTCAGTAATATTAACTAAGGTTGCTGATAATCGTTGTGTTCGGAGTAAGTCCATGCATTCGAAGTAATTATTTTCCGTGGGAGTAGGATCGTCCTTGTCGTCCAGTTGATACAAAGTATCATTATATTCGCGAAAGTAAATTTCTAATCGTTCCTCCTTTATTGTTAACATTTGAACAGTAGCCTTGGCAAGAAATTCCTTGGTAAGAGTATTCCTAAGACGGGTAATTGACCCCTTCAAGGATGTTCGCTTGTTCATTAAAGTTTTCAATGTGGCGTCATCCATTTTGTATAACGTGCACCTTATATTTATTGTATTTATTATTTATTTTGTACGTAATTACTAAATATTCTTTTATATGAGTATTTGTACTCTCCCTTGACATAGGACGCAAAAAAAAGAAAGAACAAAATGGACGCTGCAATTGGTACCTTTGCAACAATTCAATTCAATTTCTTCACTACATACTTCCGCTATGGAAAAAATAATGTGTACGAAATAATGTCATAGATAATGTTTTTGTTGTAACTTCAACCAAAAGTTCCGTTCGATCAGCAATAGAGATCGATAGCTAGCTGCCTGCTTCTCGCTCGCACTCGTTACCGTAGGTGTATCCTAGAATAGACTGCCCTGTTGACGTCTCGCTCGATGCTGTAATTACGCGATGACGTGAGGCAACACTGATCCTGGTTGGTTGACGGCATAGAATAAAGACTAGCGAAGAAACCCCGCTAATAAATGAAGCGACTTCTGAATAGCTGTACTCATTACTCTTATTGGGATTCGTTGTGCCAAAAAGAGACAGTTATATATTTACTATATCCTAAAATAGTAAGGTTGTACACAGTTGCAAGACTTTATTGACCAAGTAAATTTACAATAGGGTTCTTAATACAATAATATCGATATCGACAAAATTTGATTTAAATAAAAAATAGAAATGGTAAAACTTTCCTGGACGAGACGCGGGGAAGGGGGGGAAGCTTTTCCGCCGTTTTTGCACGATATTCTTTGTTTTACTTTGATTAACACACTTCAATAATTAAAATCTCAAAAACTATGAAGTTGCTTCTTGAAAAGACTTCGCTGAAAGACTCCTTAGATCAACTACCATCTGTAAAATAAAATGAGCACCAAGACCAGCGTCCCGTCCCAGAAAGTTTATCCTATTGTTTTTTCGTGCTTCTTGGTTTTACTCTACTCTAATAAATATTTAAACCAACCACGTAATAAATTAATCCTAAAATATTATAAATGCGAAAGTGAGTTTGTTTGTTACGCCTTCACGCCTCAACTTCTCAACGGATCATCATGAAATTTGGCATGCAGATAGCCTATGGTACGGAGAAGGACACATGCTACTTCTTATCCCGGGAACGCGGGTTAAACCGAGGGGGACAGCTAGTTTATAATAATTGTTAAAATCTAAATAGCGGTGGGTGGCTATGCCAGCTCCCATACAAAAATGAAGAGGTACATACTTTCTTCAAGTAGGTACTTATACTATAGACAGTTTACAGATAAGGTTTTAAAATAAAATAAAAATCATTTACGCGTTTATTATTAAATTAATCATAAAACAATATTTTTGTGTACCGTTTAGGCAAGTAATTGTTTAAATAAATTATCAATAAAATTAAAAATTTATATTTAAATAAAAATGTCGAAAACACAAACAACGAAAAAGGCCTAAAAACTAAAAATTTCTTTTTCTGTTTTTGTATAATTCGTATGCCCTCTTCTTTTAGCTATGCACTTCTGAAGACTGGAATGCATGCTCTCGATCATAATGCCTCACGTTTTCAGCTGGAATCTCTTCCCAAGCAATTTTCAAAGCGTCGCTAACCCACCGTCATCGGGGAATCTAAAATAAACAATATAATCTTATAATTTCGACACTTTTATAATTTATGGTACTTTCATTGACGGCACGCAACGTAAGGGATGCGGGGGGAAGGCCTTCAACCTGGTTCCCCCAAAGCTTTAAGCAAACTCATGGTTTCCGAGATATTAATGGTTGATGTTGAGCTTAAGTATGAGTTTTTTTGATATAAATTCATTTATGCGCCGACTCTGGCTCTGCAGGAATTAGCCATTTCATAGCGTAACGACGCAAAATAGTGATTTTATTAACAATCTTCTTTTATTTAACTATCTAAAATTATGAAAAAAGTAAAAAAATACGAAATCCCCGACCAGCGTCTCGTGAAGGAAAGTTTATCCTCATTGATTTGTCGATAAGAAATGTACGGCACTATTCGAGCCTATACCAAAATATTTAAAATATAGCAATATTTTGGTAATCTAATTTGTTTTAAACATATAATACGCATAATCCTATAATACATAAATGTTAGTCTACAATTCTACAAATTATCAAAGCAATCTTACGAATAAAATCCGAAATATGTTCAAAATGCCGTCTTACCGATGAAAGCTAATAATTTCAGATTCATTTTCCTTTCGGTAGGAATGATATCTGCACTCGATTACAACACACACCATTTTTGTGTTTATCACAGATCACAATTTAATACATTTAATTTTGCTTGAATCTAAATAAACAATATTAATTTTAAATTTTCGCGTAGTCGTCGTCCGTCTGCTGTATGTCAACAAACTACGACTAAAATAAAAACAACATCTGAGGGCCAACACCATAGTTCACTTTTAGACCTATTCAATTTGGTAGTACAATTAGACCAAACGTAACCACTGACAACTCAAAATGTGTTACAGGCGGTATGAACAGAAACACACAACTATATCTCATTCCTTTTTTATCTTATGGAGTAATCGTATGAAAATTATCGAGACAGATATAAATATAAAGTTTGCGCCTTTGACATTACTTCTACTGCTTTAGTCCAATTTCTTTGGTTGACGGTGAACTCGTTCCGTCTTGCTTGTCGGATGTGACGTCACGCTGCAGTGTGTGAACCCCGTGTGGAGTCGAGCAAAATGGTTGCCCGAACGGAAGCACACTAAAAAAATTGCACTCAGCTGACGACAAATTAGTCCGATGGTACACTTTTTCTTTTATTATTTCCAGCACTGTAAACACTTGCTGTGTATAATTTCACGGCGCTCGAATGACCATGAAGCAAATTGGGATTTATATGAATTTTTAGAATAAAAGGACGTGTTCTCTGATTGACGTATTTAATGGCGAGAGCTGTCAAAAATCCATAGATACAGATTTTATATTTTAATGTTTCCAACAACTATCATTGCCTGAGACCTACAGTCATTTCGTCTCAGCTTGGGAGTCAGTAGAATCAAGCAAACAAAAGTATGACGATCTGGTGGCACGTCTACTTGTAGAAGAAGAACGAATAAAATCTAGAGTACAAGAAGGAGAAAATATAGCACTGTATGTAAAGAAGCAAGGTGGATTTATCAAGAAATGCTTCAAGTGTGGAAAACCAGGACATTTTTCAAAAAATTGTAGAAATGCTGTGGACAAACGTAAATGCTTTGTATGTGGGGAAGGGGGACATCTGAAACATGAGTGCCCAAAGCGTACAAACAGTGGGAATAATTATGATAAAATGAGACCCTCATCAAAGGGAAATGCATTTACAATGACAGCCATGACTACAGGAATTGAGTTAGAGAATGACTCTATTAGTGACAGTAAAGTTAAATCATTCAAAACAAAATGGCTGATTGACAGTGGGGCAAGTGAGCACATGACAGGTGATTATTCTGTGTTCACAAACTATGTGTCAATGTCAACGGCAAACCGCTGTGTTATTGTTGGGGATGGACGGCCTTTACCTGTTGTTGGAGTGGGTGATGTTGAACTGTATGTGTATAACGGGGACAATTATGTAAAATCAACACTGTTTAGTGTGTTACACGTTCCGGATATAAAAATTAACCTTTTCTCCATTCCAAGTGTAACAAAAAGGGGTTACAATGTGACAATGTCGGATGATCAGTGTTTGGTTAACAACAAGGACAAAGAACTGTGTGCTCTGGGTATTCGTGAAGGGAACTATTACATACTTAAAGTTGCAGATTATATGTGTGAAAGTGCTGTAGCTGTTATATCCTTGACAGATTGGCATAAAAGACTACCTATGTCACCAAAACTTTGAATATGTAAAGAGGGTACTGAATAAAAATGAAATTCAGTATAACAATGACAATTTGCAATGTATATCATGCTTGCAAGGTAAATCTCACAGGTTACCCTTTTCAAAAAGTGTGCAGCACACCAAAAAGACATTAGAACTTGTGCATGCTGATGTTTGCGGCCCAATGCAGGTTGAAAGTGTAGGTGGCTCAAGATATTTTTTATTATTAAGGGATGATTACTCAAATTACCGAGTAGTAAAGTTTTTAAAGAATAAAGGGGAAGCTGTTTCTCAAATAAAGCAGTTTGTAACTTGGGCAGAAACACAAACAGAAAATAAAGTAAAAGTGATTCGTACCGACAATGGAGGGGAGTTTGTAAACAAAGACATGCTTGAGTTTGTCAATGAGAAGGGCATACAACATCAAACCACAATACCCTATACGCCCCAGCAGAATGGGAAGGCAGAGAGGGATATGCGTACCATAGTAGAGGCAGCACGTTCTATGCTAGGTAACAACTTGTCAAAACACTTGTGGGCTGAGGCAGTGAACACCACAGTGTATGTTTTGAATAGAACTACTAAAAGTAATGAAGAAGGTATGTCACCCTATGAAACTTTCAAGAACCGCAAATTTGATGTAAAATCTCTATGTGGAATATTTGGACAAGATGTTTATGTTCACATACCTAAAGAAAGGAGGTTGAAGTGGGACATCAAGGGAGAGAAAGCAATTTTTGTGGGATATGATGACTCTAAAGGGTACAGACTTTACTATGAAGACAAAAATGAAGTTTATATCAAGAGAGATATAATATTTATAGATCGAGCAAGACAAAAAGAGCAGGAATCAACAAATGTACAGGAAATTGAGGAGGTAATACTACTGGATATGCCAAAGAATAATAATGAACAGGAAATTGAGAATGAAGAAGAGTTTCATGAACTAAATAATGAAGACGAGAGTGATGAAGAGTTTCATGAACCAAATATTGACAATGTAGAGACAGGAGTAGAAGTAAGAAGTAGAAGTGGAAGAATAATGTATACACCAAAACACCTAGAAAATTATCATCTGTATGCTGCAGAACCAAAGGATTATAAGGATGCAATGACGTCATCAGATGCTGAAAATTGGAAAGAAGCTATCAGAAAAGAACTTGAACAACTAAAGGAAAATAAAACGTGGACAAAAGTAGATACAATACCAGAAGGCAAAGAAATGATAAGTTCAAAATGGGTCCTTAAGAGAAAAGAGGATGGTTACAAAGCCAGATTGGTGGCTAGGGGCTTTGAACTAGACTGTGTCGATGATGTGTATGCACCAGTGGCAAAACTTAATACATTTCGTATTTTTGTGTCTGTAGCTACTAAACTAGGATTAGAGATTAAACAAATGGATGTGTGTGGAGCTTTTTTAAATGCAAAACTTGATGAAGAGTTGTATTTAAGTTTACCTAAAGGAACTGATTTTGTTGAGTATAAATATGTAAAATTAAATAAATCCATTTATGGTTTAAAAAGGTCTCCAAAATACTGGAATGATCATTTTAATTCTGTTATGTTGTCTTTGGGTTACAAACAATCAGATAAGGATTGTTGTTTGTTTTCAAAAGATAAAAATACATTTTTGTTATTGTATGTGGATGACATATTGTATTTTGGGAGCAATAAGGAAGAATTGTATAAATTGAAGGATATATTATGTAAAACATTTAAGATGAAAGAAATGGGATTAATTAGTAAATATCTAGGGATAGAGGTTAATCTCACTATGTAATAGTTTTTTCAAATTAAAGTGAGCGAGCAATTGCGTTAAAATAATCTTTTCAAATACTTTGCTCAAGGCTGGCAAAATGGAAACTGGTCTATAATTAGAGGATCACTGGGATCTCCCGCCTTGAACAAAGTTATAACTTTGCTATATTTCATTAAATCTGGAAATTGGCCGAAATCAACGCATTTATTAAATACTAAAGCTAAATGCGGAGCAATGTCATCAATGATACCCTGCAAAACAGTTACGGATACATCCCATAAGTCCCCAGTGCGTTTAACTTTCAAGGTTTTAAATGTTTTGACTATGTCGTAAGGTGTTGTAAGCAAATTAAAACAATGAAAGCCATCTTGAATCTATTTATTCTCTCCCTCACACATTTACCATAGACTACTAATAATAATATGAACCTTACATGCCCTTTAAATTTTCAAAATTTAATAACAATTTTAATTTTAAAATTTACTACCTATACCTTACGTGCCCTTAGTCGAAACAAATTTCAAGTTTACAATTTTACTCTATTTTACTATTTGAAATTTTACCTTTATCTTTAAACATAACTCTTTTGGTATACTTTTACAAATGAACACATGCATTTTACATTAGTTTATATGCTTATAAAAACAAACTGTTCTTAAAAAAAACAAAACAAAAGTAAATTTGAAATTAAACATCTACTTATTACATTAATTGCATGTAGTACTTAAACGATTTATGTTAAGTTATACAGAATTAGTTAGAAAACAATATAACATAAATACAACATAACACATAGTTTTCATGAAAAAATTATGGCTTGCTTGAAGTTTACAAAAAAAAAATAAAAAAATGAATCTCTTGCCATCATATAAGTGTGAAAACACTACTTATTATGCATCTAGGACTACGAGTACAAAATCTTTAGTTAAACTTAAATATCATATGAACGCGGTTTGCGTGTCTTCCGCCCTCTATTGGTCACGAATGGTATCTTCCCGTAATCATTATTGATGATTGAGTCATCATATGGGATTTGGTCATTATCCGGGCTTTGGTCATCGTATGGAATTTGGTCATCATCCGGGGTTTGGTCATCATCCGGGCTTTGGTCATCGTATGGAAATTGGTCATCATAAAAGTGATTATCATCATGAAACTGGTTATCTGAAATTGAATCTAAATTATGAGGATTATACAATTGTTTTAAAAATTGAACGTGGACGATCTTCTTTTTTGTAGGCTTGTTGACATCTTCAATTTCGTAACATACAGCTCCTATCTTTTTGATAATTTTATATGGGCCTTTATATTTTGGTGTCAATTTTGTGTCAGTAGGTTTACTCCATTGGTATAAAACATAGTCTCCTGGTTTGAAATTATGTTGAAATCTTTTTAAATTATATCTTCTTTTATTTTCTAAATGTACTTTCATAATGTTTGCTTCTGCTGATTTTCTAGCTTGCAATAGTAAATCTATTTGATTTTCTCTTTCCATGTCCTCTAGTATGGTACCAAAATGTATTTCATTTGGGGGTATTCTAGGTTCAAATCCATGTAATAAGTAAAATGGTGAATATCCTGTTGATTTCTGCTTTGAAGTGTTTATTGCTAAGAGTACTTTAGGTAACAATTTATCCCAGTCATTCTTATTTTCCATGGCAAACTTTGTTAAGGTGGATACTATTGTAGCATTTGCTCTTTCTACTAAACCATTGCTACTCGGTGTATATGGGGTTGTAGGTATGTGTTCAATTCCGTATTTTGAAAAAAACTTCTGTGTAGACTGGCTTGTGAAACATGGTGCACTATCTGTAATATAAGTAAGTGGTGGTCCATACATATATATTATGTCATTTTCGATGGTGTCAATAACATTTTGTGCTGATAAAGTACAAGTTGGTTTGGCCAATATGTACCTTGTTGCATGGTCAATTTGTACAAACATATACATATTTCCGGCTTCAGATAATGGTAATGCAACAATGTGGTCTGATGATATGACTTGCATTGGAGTATTTGGTATTGGTCTACTACATCATTCTCCATATGTTAACTTGGTACGTCTGTTTGTTTTTGCACAGATTAAACATGAATATGTATAAGCTTTTACATCTTTCCTCATTGATTTCCACCAATATTTTGTTCTTAGTTTATGTAGTGTTGTTTCAAAATCCAAATGACCATTGTCATCATGTCCTATTTTAATCACTGAAGAACATAAACTTTTTGGTATAACAATTTTTTCTTTATTGTATATTTCTTCGTTATTTATATGTAATAATATTCCATCAGACATTTTAAATGTTTTATGTATTTGTTTCAAGTGCTGTGTATCTGGTTCCTTATTTAATTTTGAGCATACTTGTTGTACAAATGAATCCTTCTCTTGAGCTAATTTTAATCTTTCTGAATTTGTGCATACTACAATCATACACATTTCATTCAGTGGGTATCTTGATAAATGGTCAGCGATGACATTTTGTTTTCCTGGTCTATGTATTGGAATAAATTCGAATGGAGCTAAATCAATTACATAACGTGCAAACTTCCTATTTAACTTGGCTTTGTCAATAATATATGCGGTTGAATAACTGTCAGTTATTAGTGTAAACTTTGTTCCCAGTAAATAAATTCTAAATTTACTCACAATTGCCCAATGAACAGCTGTTACTTCAAGCTCATTAATATGATATCTTGTTTCTGCATCTTTAAGACATCTGCTTGCATATTCTATTACTCTTTTTTCTCCATTTTGTATTTGTATCAAACAGGCACCTAAACCTTGGTGGCTACTGTCAGTTTCGACAATTGTTTCTACATCTTGTTGAAAATTTGATAAAATAGGTGAAGATGTTATTGATTTTTTTAAGCTTAAAAATGATTTATGTTGTTCCTGAGACAAAATTACCTTCTTTCTTTTGTATTTATCTTCTGTTATTTCTTCTTTATCATTCTTTGTTTTTTTCAAAATATCCTGTAAAGGTTTAGCTAGCATAGCATAGTTTTTAATGTATTTTCTGAATGTTCCAGCAAATCCTAAAAATGAACGTACTTACTTAATGTTATTAGTTGTTAATTGTTTTGGCGCAGCGCCATGTAAGCAAATTAAAACAATGAAAGCCATCTTGAATCTATTTATTCTCTCCCTCACACATTTACCATAGACTACTAATAATAATATGAACCTTACAGTGTAACGTGCCTAAACTTAAATAATTCACAGCACTCAGGCACATTGGATTTTAATAACAATTCAGCATCTATCGGTGACGAATTCAAGGAGCAAGTTGTGTCTACCGGTATATTAGTAAAAAATAAATTAAAAGCATGTGCAATTTGACTATCGTCAGAAATAATGTTATTATCAATATTTAACTCAATACGCTTATTACTGTTCTGGTATTTTCCCCTTTCAGAGTTGATAATGTTTCAAGTAGTTTTGACTTTATTGTTTGATTGACTAATTTTATTTTTTAAATATATGGACTTAGCAGAAGTACAGGCTTTCTTAAAAATTTTGGAATAATTTTTGACATACTCAAGAAAATCGATATTTTGATTGAATTTTTTCATGCCATACAGCTCATACAACTTAGCTCTACTTATGTAAATACCCGATGTTGCCCAGTCGTTAAACTTAATTTTATAATTTTCACTAAAGGTTCTGGGTTTAAAAGCCTTATCAAATTCTGTTTTTATAAATTTAAAGAGATTACTGTAAAGACTATCTGGTTCGTCCTGTGCCATGTCAACAGAGGCAATATTGTTACTAACCCTATCTTTAAAACGGACCATACGATTTAATGTTATGGGCCTACAAGTTATCTTATGCGGTTTAATATTAGTTTCATTAAAAAGTACTACTTTCTGACCACAATGATCCGAAGTCAACTCAGTGACAATAGATTTTTCGAGTACATCACAGCAGCAGAATACATTGTCCAGGCACGTTGCAGAAGTTTCTGTCACTCTAGTTGGTTCATAGAATAAATTATTAAGATTAAATGATTTGAATAAATTAATAAATGTAAGTGTTGTAGGTGAATCTACTAACAAATTAACATTAAAGTCGCCACATACTATTATACTTTTATTACATGTTTGAGCTTTCTTAAGAGCATCTTCTAAAATTCAAACAAATTATAGTCACCTAAAGGGGGACGGTACACACAAATTATAATATAGCGCTCAAGCTCTACGCAGGACAACTCAACAGTGCGCTCGATAGATAAATCTACAATGTATTTGCGATTTTTACATTTAATATTATTTGAAACTAAAATTAAACTACCTTCATGTATAGCTGATTTTCTAACGAACGCACTTAACAGTTTATAATTAGGAGTATTGAGCATTAACTCATGATTCTTCAACCAATGTTCAGTTACACAAAAAATATTAACATTATTGTATTCAAGAAATAATTCAATTTCCAATTCTTTGCCAGCTAGGCCCTGAATGTTCTGATGCACAATATTTAAATTATTGACCTGAGCCTTTGTCATAATATCTAAAAACCCTCCCCAGACACCTCGTTATCGCTAATAACACCCGTGTCAGTAGTCCCAACTAAGCTACTTGTAGCTTGGTCATATATGTGTATATTGCGGGCTAACAATGTAGCGATGTGTCTCTTACACTTAATTGGCAGATACATGGTATCTTCTGTCAGCTTAAAATTAAATACAAAATTATTAATGTCAAAATAATACGTAGCGTCGCAATGACGGTGAATTAAATTATAGAGTGTGATATTTAAGTCATATATATGCCTATTCTGTTCCTGAGACAACAGGTTGGAGTAAGGTAAGGCACATAATACAAATTTACATTTATATTGGCTGTGCAAGTCAAGCAACTTGTTAAAACTATTGTATCCTTGTTAAGTTCATGTGACCGAATATTGTCAATTAAGTATGTATAAGGAGCACCGGGATAACATTTATTAATAACCTTTTCTTTTAATTCATTATTAAGGATCGGGCCGAAATTTTTACCAATTTTGTCACAAATAACAATCGTTTGTTTCGTATTGTTCAGAGACAATAGGGTTTGATATGTAGAATTACTATAATTTAGCTCAGTCTGTGAAGCAGAACTATGCGTTGGGCTCAAACATTTACAATGATTATTTACAAGAGAGTCTAGACGTTCACTGTTATATTCACTTAACTTAAGGAGCTCGTCTGCCGCTAAAATATGCTGGGTTATTTCTGATTGAGCCTCACTATATTTTTTATTAATAGCTTCTAAGGAGCGATTAAGATTTTCTATTTCCTTAACCAGCTGTTGATTATTGTTCTCATAAGAATCCTTACTCAGCTGAAAATTAATATCATTCGTTTCTAATTTACTAAGTAAATGAATGCGCTCTTTTTTTAATGTTAAGTTCAATTTACGCGAGACTTTATAATTCTTTAAAAGCTTTTGCGATTTTCTAATAATTTTGACATATTTTTTAAATTTTTTAAATGTATTCCGGCCATTTATATTTATTCTATTTGGAGTAGTAGTATGCAAACAGTATTCATCGTCAGATGTCAAATCAATGGTAGGCGGAAGCTCTCCAGAGGTGACATCCGACTGACAGACCAGTAACTCATCATACAGGCTCTGAGTCGCGTCACTTTCTCGAGATTCCTTTACCGTCTCCAGGTGATCAATAGACATTCTAGCCTCATTTAGGCTGATCTGGAGTTCGGTGATGCGACCCAGTGCCCTCACATGCGTATCACTACACTCGCTAAATGAATCTACTTCGGCCTGGAGCTGATTACATCGTTCGACGACATCCACATACTTAATATCTAATTTCGCAAGGTCTAGTTTTAATTCCGTATTCTTTTGGACTATGGTTTGTATTTCCTCTTCGCTATCGTCCCGTTCCCTTATGAGTCGGTTACAAAGCTCCTGAGACTTTTTCAGCTCCTGGAGGGCTAACTTCAGCTTGTTTTCCATGTCTTTGGCTGTTGCCTTGCGGGTCATCATTTTAGCTCCGAGTAAAAAAGGTGGCGGCGGGCGTGAAAAAAAAAGAAAAAAGAACTGTTCATAAAATTAAATAATAAGTCTAAAATCAACTATTATGTTAGTTAGTTAATAATCTAAGTATTACTTAGAAAATGTATATATTGTATTGCCCAGATTAAAAAGATTTGTAATGATATACCACTACTTATATTATTATTACTCACATACAGGTACTTAGTAAATACACATATATATAGATGTACATGCAATACAGCAGCAATATGAATGATACAATAATAATAATTATGAAACTAACAATACAATATGTAGATGGTAGTAAGATATTCCTTCTGATGGCTAAGCGCGCAGCCTCAAACCATCTATTTTATATGAATGCAAAACAATATATCTACATAAACTGGCATCTGTTTAGATAGTATAATAAAATAAAAATAAAACTTGTTTGTTTCAATAATTCACTCAGTGAACCATTTGAAATTATTTACACTGGTGTTATTGTTGCTATATAAAAAAGCACATCTATATATATTATATATAAATATAAATAAATATTTTGTAGTACCTATATAACAACAACAGGTGGAAATGTTCTAATAAATTAAAGAAATAAGAAATAATAATTCCCTTTGCCGGGTCTTGAACCAGCGTCCGTCCGGTGCGTTTAGACTGCTAGCGACCTCGTCTTGATAACTGAGCTACGCAGTTATATATTGAGGTGACGAAATAATGGTTTATACACAGCTGGCTGTTGACTTTTATTATTATGAAAGGAGGTATGTGTGTTTTATTTTTATTTTAAGACCAACCCCGTAACTGTTGTACAATATGTGTAATTAATTAATTAGTAATCACCTGTATTGGTAATTATGTCACAATAAATGAATTGAATTGAATTAAAGACTCATCTCCGATGTCCCCTGGCCCGGCGGTCTATTGAGTCGAGGGCCTCAAGCTGGTACTTAGCTGATCCATCCCAAAGATGGCAGCAGTACTCCATGCATGACCGGACTTGTGCTTTATAAAGTTGGAGCAACTGCCAGGCGTGAAGTACCGCTTAACCTTAGAGAGGATACCCAGCTTTCTGGCAGCTGTTTCTGCCTTCGACTCAATAGAACAGCCAAAGTTTATTTTGGCTGTTAATGTTATGCCTAGGAGATCAAGCCGATCGCATATTGGCAAGGATATATTTTAGAAAGTTGGAGCCTGATGGTAAGAGACCGTTCACTCAGGTAATCGAAAATCCAAGCGCACAGGCCATCAGGAATTCCATATGAAGGAAGCTTGCTTAGAAGGCTGGTGTGCCAGACCCTATCGAAAGCCTTAGAAATATCGAGGCAATTGCTTCCCCGTGTCTCTCAATGGCTGCGCTCCAAAGATGTGTGGCATACACAAGAAGATCCCCAGTAGACCGTTTTTGGCGGAAACCGTACTGTCGGTCGCTGAGGAGTTCGTTATCTTCAAGGTATGTTGTCTTGCAGAGTATGGAGGTGATCGCAATCGGTCGATAGTTTCTAGGATCGGCACGGCTGCCCTTCTTAGGCACAGGTTGCACGTTAGCAAGCTTCCAGACTTTCGGAACATGACCCATTCGAAATGAGAGGCGAAACAGGCGTGTCAAGACAGGAGACAATTCGGGCGCACAATTGCGCAGGACAATGGCTGGGATGCCGTCGGGACCACTGGCTTTATTCACGTCTATAGCGTGTAGTACCTTTACAACCTCCTTTTGCCGGATACGGATGTCCGGCATTTGGCAGTTGCAAGTGGGTAGTGGGGATGGTGTTTGTAAACCAGCGTCTAGACATGAATTCTCCGCGAATAGAGAGGCAAACAAATTGGCCTTCTCTACAGCAGTGTAAGCTAGTGATCCATCAGGCTTCAGCAATGGCGGCAGCGACGGGCGGCAGAAATTGGTTTCGACCGATTTGGTAAGGGACCAGCAGGGTTATTTTAAAACGTCGGATTCGATATCGGAAGCGGAATCGGAAACTTCCGAGACAAATTTCCGATATTGCTATTTTATTTTCCGATCTCGAATGTTTTTGACGTTTCTCCGCGGAAATATCAATTCGATTCATCGGAAAGTTTCCGATAGCTTTTAGCTGGCGGATTTCTTTCCGATATTTACTTTTAGACTTACTTACTTTTGAGATTAGAGATTATTTGATATAAACTGATTATTTATACTAAACTAAAGGTTGGTCAATACTAAACTGATTGTGTTTGCCCCCAATTAAAGTGGTTTGATATAGTTTTTACGTTTTTTTAGGTTATTGTGTGTTGTGAAATTGGTTTATATTGTGAAAGTTAAGTACGATGGAATATTATTTAATACGGAGAGCGAATAGCCGTCAGCGAGCGGCTTTCCAACGAAGTCAAACGGTCGCCCTCCATCGGTTCCCTACGAGACGCGACTGATCCGTTTAAAGACCCAAATTTTATTAAAATATACCGGCTGACTCCAGCAATGACGTTGGCTTTAATAGCGGAGATAAAGCCGTATTTCCCTGGGATAAGCAATAATAACTCAATCCCAGTGGAGATCAATGTAAGTATCAATCTATCTATTTAGGTAAAAATCTCATACACATTCGTCAATTCTTTCATTTTCGTCATTGTACAAACGTATTACAAAATATTTTAGTTGTACCTATATATAATTCATTGAGTTATTTATTATTGTTGGAATAAATTTCAACTTCTTGTTTGATATTAACTACCTAATTAAACTTACTTACAGGTTTTAGCCGCTCTACATTTTTATGCACAAGGAAGCTACCAAAAGCCTGATGGGAGGGATGCTATCATTAGCCTTAGCCAGTCGTCTATTTCAAAGGCCATAGCTAGCCATAGCTAGCTACCACGGCGGCCCTCAATGTGCCTCAAGTGCTGAAGAAATGGATAAAGTTTCCCAGGAATTCAAATGAAATTGAAACCATCATTCAAAAGTAAGTATCTATTTAATGTTAGGTATATACTTACTAACTAGACAATTATTATTATAAGATCACAGTAATTACAGCTTCTCGATACTCATCATGTCAATCACAACATTTTACTATCACCACTAAGCTATAGCAAGTTTAAACAATGGTATAAACTATATAATAAATGATAACAATAATCACAGATTTTGTATACTTGTTAAAAATGTCAATAACAATGTTAAACTCTTAACTGTAACATGTTTATAGATGAACCACAAAAATAAGTTACATAGTTGATATCAACTTTCTGCACAGATATAAAAATCTCAGATCAAAACTGGCTTCTACAATGTATGAAATAAAAGCATTATTAGGCTATAAGATTCTTAGTTTTATTGATGTATTGTATTAGTTAGTTTTTTATTGTAGTTTATCTGCACAGAAATTTACTTAATTTTGTGTTTGATCTACAAACAATTTTATAAATATATAATACAAGATCACAATAATCACAGATTTTTTATACTTATTAACTATGTCAATCATAACATTTTAATCTTAGTAGTAGTTAGCTATGATCAATTTAAACAACATTATAAATCTAGTATTTGTTAATTTACTATAATCCTGTGCGCGGCGAAGAGATTCTGATTTATTGTTTTAAATGTGGGATCTTTTGTTTTAATTAAGGAATAGTATTAAACAAATAGTTAGTTTTTGTTGTTGTTGAATATATCAAGTATTTTAGTATGGAACCAGAACAATTACCACTTGATATAGAAAATCAAGATGATATTCCCGTGTATTGTTCGGAAAGTGAATCTGAAACGGAAGAACCATCTATTAAAAAGAAGAGGAGTGTAGGTAAAACCTGGGTATTGGTATCAAGATTTATTTATTTATTTATTCGGAAAACCAACAGCTGATTACATTAGTATAACTTCAGATACGAAATATCAGTAGATACGAAAATGTTCAAGAAGCAGAAAAAGCAGTATATAATGAGAAAGTATGGTCATTGAGGAAGGACTTGCAGAACAGAAGAAGGTATAAAAAAATACTACCGCTGTAACCAAGTCAAAGCTCGTGGCCCTCAGTGTGCATCACAACTTTATTTACTTTTTGAAGCCACTTCTGATGCTGTTATTATTTATCGCTTAGACGCTGATCATGATCACGAGAGTATTAGTAGTCAAAGAAAATATGGTATTTGTCAAGATACAAAAGAGAGAGAAATAAACAAGTTATTCTCGTTGCATTTAAAACCGAAGGCTATATTACACCGTTTAAGTCAGACACCGGGTATCACAGTACCTACGATAAAGCAACTGAACAACTACTTGTCCGATCGCCGCCGCGCAGTTTACGGACCTTCTGTTATCAGTCTGGGGGAACTGGAGAAATGGCTAATTGATCATTCTGCGATACCTGAAGATGAAAATGAACCGTATGTTATCTTCTACTACGTATATGAGTGTGAGTCTCCCGTTTTTCGTTTTGGTGTCAGTACAAAGTCTTTGCTAAAATTGACAACAGTGGCAACCAACATACACGCAGACGCTACGTATAAGATTGTGTGGCAAGGATTCCCCGTGTTAGTGGTGGGAACTACTGATAAAACCAAAAATTTTTATCCTTTTTGTTTGGCCATTTCTAGCTCAGAACGCAAAGAAGATTTTAAAATGTTATTTGAACAGCTTAAACATAGCGCTTACACTCTGTATTCGCATGTAATGCAGCCGAAGGTTTTAATTCAGCCAAGAGTATTCAAAATGCGTTTACGGAAGTATTTGGAGTTGAGACTACAGTCAGAATGTGCTGGGCTGACGCTAAAAAGAATATTCAGAAACAAGTAGTTAAACTAGTAGACAAACGACTGCAGAAAGATCTTCAACAAGGCATCGACATTTTACATTCTGTCACAGCACCGGGCGTGTTCAACACCTCTTTAGCAGTTTTTTTGAACAAATATAAAAGTCAAAAGGCTTTTATTACATACTTCAAGGAAGAATGGGTAATACAAAACCCGAATTGGTACCTAGGCGCTTCGGACGGATCTCCATCTACGAATAATGCACTCGAGGCTTTCAATAGGAGCATAAAAGATAGCCACACCCTTAGAGAACGAATTCCACTGTCCCGGTTTCGTGCTGTTGACTGTGTACTCTTGACATGGTCAAGCAGTGGTCCGAAAATTATAAAGTGGACTGTTTTTCAAGCACACCTTTGATAGAACTATCTGATTGGACATCAGCATACCAATGGGCGAAATTGAACAAAAAAGTGAAAACCATATCAACAACAGCGATACAAAAATCTTATCTAGTCGAAGGTTCAGCAACCAATAATGTTCCAAACGGGCAAAGTTGGGAGACATTCGATGAATTCCAGAAATTTGCCTTTACTCACTGGACAGTTGTCTTGCCTTCCCAAAATAGTGACTGGGTAAAGGGTCGATGTAACTGCCCCGAGTTTTTAAAAAAATATAAATGTAAACATGTTACTGGACTTGCGATCGGGCTGAAATACATAACACCTCCAGTAGAAGCCAAAAACATAGCCATCGGGCAAAAACGAAAACGTGGGCGTCCTACAAAGGCAAAGTGCGCTTTATTGGTGCAATAATTTTAAAGAAGTACTGCAGAGATTGAGTGGACTGATAATGTGAACATTGTAGGAGTAAAGAGTTTGTTTAACATTTTGAATTATTATGGTTCGTACTGATTATTATTAAAAAAACATTTTTAGTAAGCATTACATTTTATAATGTGTTCATTTTTTATTAATAAAGCTACATAGGACATTAATTGGTGTTTGATTCAAATACATTTTGCAGTGCATTATCTGAAGTAAAATAAAAAAATAAATGCTTGTTTTTAAAATTAGGTGTATTACTATTTTTACAAATTTGCAACAGTTGTTAAATAGATGCTCGTTATGACATATTTTAATGAACATATTTTGGTGCACATTCAGTATATTTGGTGGAACACAGGCAAAATTAGGTAAATGAAATGGGAATAAATTGAAGTACTTTTAAATACCATCCTTATTATAACTTCAAGATTTTACTTTTTCAGGAACTATAGAAAGTTTCATATGCCAGGTGTGCTTGGATATGTGGACGGCACACATATTTTAATTAAAAAGCCAAGTGAACATGAGGAGCTGTACATTGACAGAAAAGGTCAACATTCCCTCAATGTGCAAGTGGTAATACAAGTTATACATTTTGGTACTTATATAACAAAACAATCATGTAAAGAATAATATACAGTAATCATAATAACATTAAATTTTAGGTGTGTGATAGTGACCTCTTAATTTTAAATGTCCTGGCTCGTTACCCTGGGAGCTCTCATGACGCTTTCATCTGGCGGGCAAGCTCTGTACGAGATATCTTGATATAATAATTATAATGTTATTCCTATTTTTAACTATTTTTTTTTAGGTGATTCAGGGTATCCCTTGGAGCCATGGCTAATGACCCCAATTCTTAATGCTGCTCAAAACAGTCCGGAAGAAAGATATACGCAGCAACACATACGGGCGCGCAACTGTGTGGAAAGGTATGTGTTATGCAATTATGGTTCTTTATACACAAATGTACTTAATTGGACACAAATGATATGAATTAATGTTGTTTATTTTCTTCCTTTTAAGGTGTTTTGGAGTAATGAAGAGCCGGTTCCGATGTTTAACAAAACTACTGGTGGGTAGGAAACTATATTACTTTAAAGAAACTACAAACTAAAGCAAACGGTGGTCGTCGCATCATGTGGGTGTGTGTGTGTGAGTGTGTGTGAGAAGCTTTGAGTGAAGAGTAGCTGCCTGAGCACGACATAGTAGGTTCTTTGTTCACAATAAATAAATAAAGCACAGTTTACATGTCGATTTATTTTTATTTACCTATTTATTAATAAGTTTACCAATAAAAAAAAAATATGTTGAATAATAATCATGTATAATAAATTAAAATGAAGAAATAAAAATATTAATAAATCAGGGGTTTCAATCACTTTGCAGTTTGATGTTAATTTTATTTTTAAAAACTTGTTTCGTGGTACAAAAGGGGTCTATGTCACAAAATAACTTATTGTAGGTACGTGGGATGCGAATTGATAGTCTGTTAGCGGAATAATTAAAAAATTAAAATAAAAAGTTGTGTATGCCTCGTGCGACTACCTGGTGCTCTCAAACTTAACATTCTTTCGATAAGTGCAGAACAATCGAGCGCGCCGGAACAAATGTCATGTAATAATTGCCATATCCCGCAAAATTCGTCGATTACGTAGGGTTATATTTGGAATATGAGCAGGGGGCAAATCCGCTACCTGCTTGGGGCCTTTACTGGGCACTTTGGAACCAACGACATGCTCATGAAGATGGGTCTGACCGCGACACCCATGTGCAGGTTGTGTGGGGAGCATACGGAACGCATGGAGCACCTTCTGTGCACATGCGATGCACTGGCTGGTAAGCGAATGAGTCTCCTAGGGATCGGATATCCAAATCAGAAGACTATAGGCTCATATCTCCTAGCCTCGTTGTAAAACTCATGAAAGGAGTTTTCCACGAGACTGGGGAGGAGTAATTTATCTAGGGGACCACAAAAGATCCCAATGGGTCGAAGTGTCCGAGTTATTTCTCGGCCCCTGCACAAGATAAGATAAGAGACGTAGGGTTGGTAGTTTGTGATTTTGACAAGATACTTCATAATCATCGCAAACAAAAAGTGACCGGAAATTAAGAAATTTTATAAACTTTCTTTGTATACGTTCAATCCCGTGCTCATAAATTACATATTGAGGGTTCCAAATGGAACTGCAGTACTCAAGAACGCTACGCACGTAAGCAAAGTATAGTATCTTGATACATGTCACGTCATTGAATGGTTTGGTGTGTCCCTTCGTCCAGCATACTCACCATGGAATCCTGATATTTCATGAATGTCAAAAAACTGTTCTGAAATAGTGCTAAATAGTGCCCAAAGGAAAAAAATAGTGCTCTTGTACTTGCGAAGTTATAGCCATAGTTCGATGAGTATGCTGGACGAAGGTTTCGCCCAGCATACTCACCTCCGTCCGGAGAATCTGTATACGCTTCAAACATAATTCATACTTCAAAAAATAGTTCCCAAATAGTGCCAAACGGTGCCCAAAAAGAAAAAACAGTGCTCGAATAACTTCGGAGTTATAGGCTTCGTTCAGTGAGTATGCTGGGCGTAGGTTCTACGCCCAGCATACTCACCTCAGTGCGCGAATATCGAACGAGCTATAGGTACAATTTACGTCTCAAAAAATTGTGCTTGAAATAGTGCCCAATAATAATAATAATAATAATAAATTTATTTTCAATAACTTATCTTAGGTTACAATATATTTCTGGAAACTCCTTTTAAGCAAACATTTGCTTGTGTTAGGAGATCCCGCTCTTCCAAGACATTTCGTGATAAGTTGAAAGGTTTTATTTAGGAACAATAAAGAAACCCAATATCAGTCCAATTTTTGCTTGACTTTTGACTTAGAAAAATTAAATTTTAATGTAAACTTCTACATACTAACGTAAAATGGGGTACAGTCGTCGAAACATGTTTTTGGACAAAAATATTAAACTTTCTAATTGTAGACTTCATGTTATTGGAAATAATTATGGTATTTTCTCACATGTCAAAAACTTTCGATTAAATGCATTATTATATATTTTATAAATAATAATAAATGAATGAAACTTTAAGCGTAAATGAAGTCTATTACTTCATTGCATTGTGTGTTTGTCTGAATAAAAACAGTCATTTGCAGCCAATAAAATTAATATCTTGAAAAATTGTAAAAAGGAAATTATACAGTTTTTTTTTGTATATATGTTGCAGGCAAAACTTATAACCAGTCAAAACTAGTACTGTGACATAGTTATACAAATTTTTAAAACTCTTTCCAATAGTTTCATCAATGAAAGGTTTAGCAATAAAAAACATTTTTAATTACTTACGTTATTTATTACTATTTAAAGGGCCAAAGTAATCAGAATTCTAGTTAACTAGTTCACAGCTTTTGTTAACATTCATAATATAATCAATGTAAATAGAAAAAATTGTAGTTTTAATATTGTATATAATATACATATAAAAAAATGTTTAGCCAAATATTGGTAAAACTTTCTAAAATATAACACGTAGGTACTTGTACTTTGTTTTACTGCTACAACGTTTTAATCACAATAAAATTATCTTACAAATAAGTATAAATTGAGCAATCACAGTTTATAATCACGTTTTTTTTATTAATATTAAATACCCTATAGTAATTACAAATTAACAATCACAGTTTATAATCACATTTCTGTAAGTTATTAATAAAATAACTTTTACAAGAACAAAAAAAAAACAAACAAACAATAACAAAATAGGAACTAACAAGTTAGGACCGATCTTCATCTTACATTCGCGTATAAATAATGCAGTGTGGTACAGTATATTGGGAATTACTACAAACTTTTTTACTAAGGTCATCATAGCAGTTCCAAGTTCTCTTTAGCAATCGATAGCACTTTGACTTGTAATGCCCCATGCGTCCTGATTCACCATTTGTAAAATCTATTACCGACAGAATTTTAAAGGTGTCACCGTTTATTATGATCTCTTTAGGAATTTCATCAATTTCTATTTCAATTGAAGTATTAATTTCAATAAATACGAAGTCTAGTACTTCATATTTGTATGCGTTTTTACCGTTACATAATTGGTATTTACATTTCCTTTCAGTATCATTTACTAATAGAGCTTCATTAAGGGCTCCAATACCTTGAGTCGTCAATATGTTTACATTTATTGGAATCCAACTACATTTTGTGCCAGAACCTTTATTGATTTCACAGTTCTGGTTTGTACAATTTAAGTATCTATTAGCACTATAAAAACCATAACTTTGTATGTTATCTATTATAAAAGTTACATTACACTCACAATTTTTGCAACTACTAAAATCGGATTCCACAGTATCATATATTTTAGCCAATACCTTAGAACGAGTAGTGTAAATATCTTTTGGTTTTCTAGCCTTCTTAGTGATTTTCTTTAGATTGTCATACGTGATCAAACTTCTGGTCAGTTGTGAAAGATCGTTTTTTTTATCATTGATATATTTTCTAATATTAGGTCTATCTAAATATGCAATTGAAAAACTTTGGACCACGGAATCAAAAGCACACGTATTAATAAACGTGAATCTGTATGTTCCTGAAGTAGAAACACTGCCGTTTTGTAAAATATGTATTTTTGTACGACGATTGATTCGTTTTTTATTTTTCTTCTGTTTAGACACCAGTCCCCGCCAGTCTTCAATATAATTTGGTTCGCTCCTAAAAATTGAGTTTTCATAAAATGATTCATCATTGACGAGAGTATTTATTTGTGGTGTGTTATGGTCACTTATTTCATTTTTTTCATCGACAATATTTTCAGTTCCTTCTTGAACATCAATCAAGTCACTTTTGGCTAAGCGTATGGAACCGGTTATCAAAGGCTCGTGTTTAATAATAAACTCATCTACGCGGTACTTATTTGAATTTGTTTTAAAAAATAACTTTTTTACGTCTTTCATATAACTTTCTACATTTGAACTGGTTGGAGTACAATAATTACTGTTAAAATAAGTCATCATTATATTTCCCCATAGTGGAAGTTTTTTAAGAATCCTAATCAAAGTGTCCTTTATTTCCGGCAAGTAATAAATATTTTCGATTTCAGTTTCTTGATCACACAATTGTTTAATTAAATCTTCTTTCTCCTCAAGATCTTTATACATTTTCAGAAGCGGGTTTTCTTCTTTATCTAATCCCTCCCATAAAGAATGTTTAATTGGAACGTGATTTTCCGAATCTACATTTTGTATTTCACATTCCTGCAAATTAGTTTTGATCCGGTTTTTTAATTCTAAAATCGCCGTTTCACACCGTGTTAAATTTCCATTTCTACTGCCGCGGTGTTTATTATTTGCTATAATATAAACATTTTCTATAATTTTCTTTACCTCTCCGTATGAAACACATTTTTTAATCAGAATCATACAATCAACAAAAAATTTTGTTACTCTAGTGTCTATATTTTTGAAAATACTTTGATTGTACAATGTTTTTATGAAATGCGAAGTATCAAGGCGAACATAACAGGTTGGAATTTTTTTGGTTCTATTTTCTAAAATATTAAAACATGTATTTAAGTAGTCAGAGGTGGATTTATAACCACAAAATACTTTTACCACCGCACCTACTAAAGCTGCGGAATCATCAGTTACTACTTCATTTGGAGGTTTTCCATTAGCCAACCAAGATTGTAACCAGCTAGCAATAGTATCTAAAGAGTGACTTTCTGATATACACTGTGAAATTGGCACGCTACTTTTAACGGTTGTATCTGTCATCATAACATACAAAAATATAGGACTTTGCGACTCTTGAGATAGTTGTGTGTGTTCATTGACGACAGGCCGAAGATTTTTATTAAATATAGAACCTGTTGCGTCTATAGAAACTCTAATATAATTAAACTCTTTTTGGCATTTTTTATAATAATTCTTTTGATCGTCCGTCCAGTAAAATGTATAAAATGGAAAAGCAGAAACATATCTAACACATTTATCAAAAGGTGGTGAAACACACATACAAGTAAGTGACAATATTGGGTTGGGATGGAAAACATCAACTTTTTTATTTTCATGTTTAATTCGATGTAGTGTTTGTAATTTTGGCAATACTGGAGGTTCCTTGTCATTTTTCTTCATTAAAGTTGAGGCTAATTTATATCTTATAGAAGCTGCTGCTTCGTGTTGTAATTTTTCACCTAATTCCCTTATTTGGTAATACCGTAATCGGTTTTTTTTACTGGTGTTATGAGAGTACTTTTTATTTTCATTAATTATGCAACATTCTAGTTTAATTAAATTTTCCGTTTCTAAGTTAGTTGTTATAATTATTTTTGCGTGACATTGATTACAATATCCTGTGCATTTGATTTCGTAATTGTCTTTCACAATATTATTTTTAAAACACCAAGTGCATAAAGATCTTATTTCTTTCCATAGATGCATTTGAATTACATTAGTCCATTGGTTTGGTTTTAATTTACGTCTGACATTATACAGACTACCAGGGGCGATTTTGCTATTTCGGTGATAAAAATACCTTTGAGGCTTAATACTATCCCAAGTTATTGTATCCATATAAAATGTATGCGTACTGGTGTTCTCCGAAACACTATTAATGCTTTCGTTTGATGACGATGTAGACTTTTGATTTATCAAATTAGAATCATTATTACGAATTATTTCTTTTTTATCAACACCAAAAAAGTATTCGTAATTTCGTTTTATGCTTAATATGATTGATTTAATACTCATTTTGTAATTTAACCGTGTTTGAATTTGTTTATAAATTGAGTCATTTGCGGAAGGAATATTTTAAAAAAAGTCATCTTTGAATTCTGAAATTACTAATTTTTGCGTTTCTAATGAAACCTTTGGTTTAGGCCCTCGTTTTCCTTGCTGATCCATGTCGTTAGATTCACAAGAATTATCACAAATTATTATGCCATTTGTTTTCAATATTAACATAATATGAAATAACAACTAACTAACTAACATATAAATCAACATCAATAACATTATGAACACTTGTGTACTTATACTACCTATATTACCTGAAAATACCAACTATAGATGTAAAAAACATAACGGGCCCCACCGCTCACGCAGTACGAGTCAGAAAAAGTTGTCTTCTAACGTGGTAAACATTGTGTCTTCAAGATAATCTGAAAATAACACGTATTTTAATAATTTAATATAGGTATGACAGGCTCCAGCCTTCCTCTAAAGGTACTTAAGCACTTACGTGTTTTCCATTATTTTAGCGTGATTTCTATTATAAATAGCGAAGGGGCAAAACACGAGGCTGAAGACGATTTCCCGAAGTCACAACTCCCATAGAAAATGTGATGAATAGGTTGACGACACTTAAAAGTTTAAGTGCATTCGCCGGATGACAATCGGTAATAGTCTTCACTTCACGTCATATTATCTAAAAAATACATCTGTGTTAATTCTATAGTTACGTTTATACTTACTACCGACGCTCGCGCTGACTGATTCTACCTATTTCGATATTGAAATGTAACTAACGTGAACTTAAGACGAGAACAGATCCTGACGGGTAACGAGGACAAGCTTGTAATAAAAAAATTGAAGAAAAGTAAATTATATCCTAGCAAATAAGACAGTGTTTCATTTCCAGTAGAATTGGAGGATAAAACCAGGCCTCCGCAGAAGTAGGTATATAAATAGGTATTTGAGATCCAATTAGATAAACAAACAAGTTACATTACGTTATTATGTGTGTACCTACCTACATCAAACCTTTAAAAAAGTAACTAAGTAGGTACCCATTTTTAAAACTTCTTAAGCATGTCCTTAATTTTAAGTGTACAGTGTCATATTCAACGAAAAAATGAACGTGTTTTTGTAAAAAACAACTCGCTTGCTACCTAGTTTTACAGTGCAATTAATGAATGAGTGTAAAATCAATTTAGTTAAATGCCACTATTATAAATTGAAATATACTTACTGATTTGGGTGCAGCTCCTATATTGATTACGTACTAGATACACAATTTTATATAGGTAAATAATGACATCACCAACACATTGTTTGGTTTTGCAACCCACTATGTAGTCAAACTCAAAAGCCGGCGTTATTATAATGATGTGCGACGAAGTAAACAAACAAAGAAACTGAGAAGCGCTTGTTCGTTTCGATTGCTTTGTGACACAAAATGGACCCTTATCACCTTCAAAATACAGATCAGTCTTGTCTAATAATCGTAAGATGTTAGGGCAGCGCCATCTAGTATTTAAACATAAACATATTCATTTGCGTCGCGGGCGCCGCGCGTCGTAAGCCCCATACCTATTGACCGTACGTGCATCCATTACTGCCACACTATATTGAACTTTATCACATGAGGAATACAGGTCAATTCCGTAAACGTTGTGGTACCGTCCTTGATCCGGAAAATGATTATTTTGAATAATTTTGTCAGTTGTAATGTAAGCATTAATAACAGCAACTTTATTTTTCATGCATGATTTACTTCATTTGATATCTTAATCCTTCAAGCGCCGTGATCTAGACAAAATATATAAAATCATTGTTCCTAGCTACCGGGGTCCCATGCGACGCGCGAAGGCTTAATCATATTATTATAAAGTATTATTAAAATAATGTGTAATTAATAATATTGCGATTCTAAAGTAAATACTCCCTTACATAGACAATTAATAATTTACACAAGACAAAAATTGTTAGAAAGAAAGTTAATAATATTGTATTCGACTGTACTCAATGTAATGTATTTAGAAGTTTACAATCAAATTTAATGGTTTTCTAAGTCAAAAGTCAAGCAACAATTGGACTGATATTGGGCACTATTTCAAGCACAATTTTTTGAGACGTAAATTGTACCTATAGCTCGTTCGATATTCGCGCACTGAGGTGAGTATGCTGGGCGTAGAACCTACGCCCAGCATACTCACTGAACGAAGCCTATAACTCCGAAGTTATTCGAGCACTGTTTTTTCTTTTAGGGCACCGTTTGGCACTATTTGGGAACTATTTTTTGAAGTATGAATTATGTTTGAAGCGTATACAGATTCTCCGGACGGAGGTGAGTATGCTGGGCGAAACCTTCGTCCAGCATACTCATCGAACTATGGCTATAACTTCACAAGTACAAGAGCACTATTTTTTTCCTTTGGGCACTATTTAGCACTATTTCAGAACAGTTTTTTGACATTCATGAAATATCAGGATTCCATGGTGAGTATGCTGGACGAAGGGACACGGTTTGGTGACTCGGAGTATGAAACCCAGATTTTTATATGAGCTGTTGACAATGTGTTCGACGTGTGCCGTTTTTCAATAATATTGTTACTGAGGCTGTAATTAAATTCAGCAGGTTTGTACCCACGAGTAAAAGTTATATGGGGACATTTGGCGATATTGACACCAATTTGGTTGGCAACATAGAACTCAGTGAGTCTATCCAAATCTTCCTGTAAATTAACACAATCGTGTAGGGAACCAATTTTCATATATTTTTTTTTGTCGTCGGCATATAACAAGAACTTAGCGTGACGAAAGCACGATACAATATCATATAAATATGCTGTATATAAGAGAGGACCGAGCAACGATCCTTGAGGAACGCCCGAAGGGATGCTTATAAAGCTTGAGCGCTTACCTTCTATTACCACTGCTTGTGTTCGATTTCTTATATAAGATTCTAACCATCTTAAGAGATCACCCTGAACTCCGAGTTCATATAACTTGCGTAACAGGATGACATGATCCACACGATCAAATGCCTTCTCAAAATCCGTGTAGATCACATCGACCTGCGAGTGCGATTCCATACTGTGTAGCACGTCATCAATAAAGACAGATAAATTTGTCGATGTCGATCGCCCCTTTACAAATCCATGTTGCTCCTCCGGTATGCCTTGATGTATTACAGGGTAAATCAATTCGTAAATAATCTTTTCAAATAATTTACTTAACACATTCAAAATTGAAATTGGCCTATAATGTTCTACGTTAGTTTTAGACCCTTTCTTATGCAATGGTATAATATGAGCTTGTTTCCACACAGCCGGAAAGGTTCCTTCTCTTATTGAGCGATTTAATACCACAGTGATTGGACTTGAAAGTGAATGTGCACATTTACGTAAAAACACTGGAGGAATCCCATCGCTACCAGGACCTTTCCTTTCATCTAAGGTTTGAAGTAGTTTAAGAACTTGGCTTTCACTAACAACGGTAGTGTCAATGACTCGACTAAAAGATACGTTTGAGAATGTTACTGTTGGATATTCATTCAAAGGCTCCACAACTGATGTACATACAACTCCCCTGTAATGTAATAAATAGTAAAAATAAATCAACTCACACATTATCTAGGTTCGGTTACCATGAAAAGCAATGGCAAGGTCTCTTAATGCTGCAGCCATGCCTTCTATAGCCCCAGCCATGCGCTCGATGGCTACTGCCTGCCTTTCTAGACAGGCTAGCATTGGATCAACTATAATACAAAATTAGTTCTTTAACATAATAGTTTATTATTTTTAAAGTAGAAAACCACCTTAAAAGTACTAATAGTAATACGATCATTACAATATTTAAAGCTTATATTATTCATCCTACACACCTTTCTTTGACTTGGATCGCTCCTCGGGCTCTGGGGTGCAGGCAGGCTCGTTGTTCAAGGACTCTGAATGGAGCTCAATTATGTCCTGGCTGGATATTGTGGGGTCAATTGACACCAAAACCTCTGACAACTGTGAAATATACAGTTTGATTATTTAAGAAACACCATCAAATTGTTGGAATGAAATATTACCCATTGTAAATGTGATCACCTCTATGGGGTCTGGTACGCCTTGCACACCATCCACGATTTCGGGGCCACAAAATTGGAGCAAGTCTTGCTCCAATACTGATAATGGTGCGGGGCCTGGACCACCACCAGTGCCTGCTGCATATTTTTTTATTTTTAGGGCCTTGGCTTTGGTGTCGGATCGCCAATCCTGCCAACACTGCAACAAACGAATACCTCACTATAATCTTGCACCTACATATTCTTTATTTTTTTAAATATTAATAGTTCAAAGAAAAATAAAATACCAAAATACTAACCTTCCACCATTTCTCGGGCGTTTTCGTCGCCCCTAACCCCGATGCGTTAAGGAGGGCAGCCAATTCCTGCAGTAAGGCTGTCTTTTTCCTAGCTGCGTCGGGGCCTGTAATGCGCCCCCGTCCGAAATCCGGATGACAGCATAAATGCCAATAGTGACGCTCGTTGCGTCAATGAGACCCGTGCCTGACAAAGTATGTATGTTATGGCTAATAAAGTAAATAATGAAAAATAAAGGTCTGCGGTTAAGTAATAGCAATACTCAAACCTCGTAGGAACTAAAACATTATGGTTATGTTACTCACCCTGCTCATGTTGGAGTATAAATGTTCTATGATTCACTACACCAAATAGCACTACACAGACGACTAGAGTACGTATTTTTTGTTTTGTTTACACGTAGAGGGAGAATTTTAGGTGTTTCACAGAACACTCCATTAATCTATGTTTATGTACACTGAAAAAAATAAACAAACTTTTTTTTTTCTTTCAGTTTACGAAGATCAATACAACTAGAAAACAATGAACCCAATGTAGGCAGACCTAAAATCATAAATATAAAAAATAACACGTTTCTGTCTTTATGCATTCGATATGTGTTTATGTATATGTGTATGAGGCCTTTTAGCAATAAAAATCCGTAATAATTTCGATTATGCTTTTATTTTAGTTTCTACCATTTCCTACCATTTTTTAAAAATCTTCGTAAACGCACTCCTATTTCTGCGATCGACTCTTTCCGATCTGTCATCCGACCGCTATTTAAAATAGCCTTTTGACAGCTCATCGGGAACGAAATAGATATCGGAAGGTATCCGTTCCCGCTTCCGATATCGAATCCGAACGTTTTAAAATAACCCTGCAGAAAGCTTTTCTCCCAGAGGGGTAAGATGATAGCTTTTTTCCGATCCGGCCAACATGGTCGAAACGCGCCTTCTTCTGTGCCTTTTTGCAGGACTGGGCAGCGATGTTAAAGGCTTTTTTATTCAAGCCCGTGTGCCTCAGCAGAGGCACAATCAGCATTGTACCACTTGGGGGTTTCGCTATTGAGTGATATGTCGGAGAATGGGATATAATATTCCATTGCTCGACATATCACATCTGATATGGCACTCGCACAGCTGGACGGGTCATCGGAAGTAAAGCAAGTTCGCCGCCAAGGATAAGATGCAAGAAAAGAACGCATCTCATCCCAATCTGCTGACTTGTATCGCCAAACTCGCCTGGTGCCTTTAGGGCAAGGGTCAGGCGGAGAGTAGGACGACACAGCTTTCACCAGACAGTGGAACTACTAACTGAAATATTATAAAGTCTTTATAACTTATTTCCTATACTTTTTGAAATTAAATGTGAACGCATTGTTTCCTGGAAGCAATCATGACTGCTACATTTGGAACAACTCCAGGGTTTCCTTTCCTTTAGTAGAAAACTTGCGTGCTGCCATCTCATCGGTAAATAAACTCTTTTTCCATCTTGATCTCAACGTTTATTAATACACTAATACTTTTTGTGAAAGTAAGCACAATAGAAAATCTTTCATTTTGATCCATGTCAACTTATGATTTTTAAATAGTATGTAACTATAATTTTATATTTTGTATAATCAACTAGCAAAAAAATTTATTACCTTCATACCCCCTTATACTCCACACTTCGGTGGATTGTGGAAGGCAGCTGTGAAGTCAGTTAAGCATCACCTTAGACAAATACTCTCTTTAACACATCTCACTTATGAAGAGATGACAACTTGTTTGGTTCAAATAGAAGCTATTTTAAATTCCAGACCTTTAACACCTTTGTCTTCTGATCCTTCTGATCTTACCTGTCTTAACCCCTCTCACTTCCTCATTGGACGACCGCTCACATCGGTACCTCATCCTGATATTACCGATGCGAACATCAACCAACTTCAGCGGTATGAAAGAATCGAGAAATTATGAGAAGCGTTGATGTATTAACACTCCTGTTGTTCTCCTCCCTTTTGTTGAAAAAAGGTTAAATGGCATTCGTCGGGTGATGACCTGAAACTGGGATCACTTGTGTTGGTGCGAGACAATAATCTACCACCTCTCCTCTGGCTCTTGGGCAGAATCGTCAAGTTACATCAAGGATCCGACCATGTCAACAGAGTTATCCAAACCAGAAAGGGAGTCATACAGAGAGCATATAATAACATATGCCCTCTCCCCATCATTACATCGTGTTGAATTACTGCAACTCCGGCCAGTATGTTGTAGCATCACATCCCTACACCACCGGTACATCACTAGGTCGGCCATGACACTACCGGAACTTAACCTCACATTCAATTACGTCTAGAAGTGCTCTTGCTAATTAGACCAGCGACTAAGACATCAAATCTTACAGCGTGAAGTGGTCTTTGGTAGGCGGGTGTAAAGTCGACCAAACATCATTTAGTTAGAGTGGTTGGCAATTGTCATTTAACTTATGAAGAGCTTAATTCAACCCTCATACAAATTGAGGCTATTTTAAATTCACGGCCATTTACTCCTTTGTCATCGAACGCAAAAGATCTTCTACCTCTCACTCCGGGTCACTTTTTAATCGGAAGACCACTCACTTCTCTGCCAGTTAAGGATCTTCGTGAACACTTCGTGAATCTCACCTCTCTATGCATCATCGAATAGAACGGCTGCGACAGCATTTTTGGGAGAGGTGGAATAAAGAATACGTTTCCGAGCTCCATCAGAGTCAAATGGCATGATAACAAGGACTCGTTAAAACTGAACTCCCTCGTTGTTATTAAGGAGGACAATCTACCGACGTTAATATGGAGGATGGGTAGGATCATAGCTCTTCACCCTGCCAAAGATCAAATATGCAGAGTTGCTCATGTCAGGCATGACAGCCATAGGAGTAATAAGAAGAGATTTCTCAGGAATTTGTCCTTTAATTGAAGACATTTGAAAGGCAATCAACTCAACGGCCCGAGGCATGTTGGAGCGCATCATTCATTATTATTAGTTTTAAGACCGCGTTTTGCTATTATAATTTATCAGGCGCTACATTATTTTGTACCAACGTTATACCTACACATATTCATTACATTTTACTCAGTCATTGAAATTATACGAGTTTACTGCGTGCTAAAGGGAAGTCTTATTTATCATCCCCAAAAATTACCTGGAGAATCCTCATCGTCGCCAGTTCTAACAGAGACATCTTCATCTGAATCTGGACCTGTAAACCTAGATGGAGTGGACCTGACAAATCTTCAGCGTCTATCGTACATGTTAATGAAAAGTGAAATGGTTAGTGCAAAAGGTGGTGACTACGAAAAACCTATTCATGTAAATGGAAGAAGCATTTGGACATTGATTTTATATATAATCCTAGTAATTGGTTTTTAATATACACTAAGAAATAGGTGGGCTCCAAGAATTACCAAGGCTAAAATATAACTACCGCCGTGGAAATTATACCGCAATTTCGTCCACCTTAAAAAATATCGACTGGCATAATGTATTGAGAACGAGCACACTAGAGGAAGCAGTTTCGGTCTTCTATGATCGACTTTATGAGTGTAGAGATAAATTTATTCCATCTAGGGTCGTAAAGCCAAGTCAACATCCTGCATGGTACAGTCCTGCACTCATTAAGTTGCTCCAAGAGAAATATAAATTTCATAAGAAGTATAAGATTTACGGTAACTTATCCGATTACAATTCATTTACTTTGCTTCGTAAAAGAGCGAAAGTACTAGAAAAACTATGTTATGATTCTTATATTGATAAAGTGGAAACCTCTATAAGTAAAGATCCAAAAACATTCTGGTCGTTCGTCAAAAGCACAAAAGCATCATCCACATTCCCAAATGCTATGACATACAAAGACATAACATCCGAGACAGGGTCAGATATGTGTGACTTATTTGCATCATACTTCCACTCCACATTTAATGATAAATCTGACACAATTGACATAAATAGTATTCTCTCTTCAAACCATCCCACGGTGGCAGAGATTGGCACTATATTTATTGACTCTAATACTGTCCTTAGAATACTTAAAACACTTGACCTTAACAAGTCAGGTGGCCCGGACGGTATATCACCTGTCCTCATTGTGAAGTGTGCGGCTGAGTTGGTGACGCCTATTTGCATCTTGTTTAAACGCTCAGTGACCGAGGGCATAGTTCCGAAAGTGTGGAAGTCTGCTTTCATCACCCCAGTACATAAAAGCGGAAACAAGTCGAAAGTAGAAAATTACCGTCCAATTTCCAAACTATGCTTGTTTGCCAAGGTATTTGAGAGACTCGTGTACGATCAGGTTTACATTGCTTTAACGCACACATTTAGTGAAGATCAGCACGGATTTCTCAAAAATCGCTCAACGGTATCCAACTTGCTCTTGGCAAATGAATTCATCACAACGGGAATGGACCAGGGGGCCCAAGTGGATGTTATATATACTGATTATAGTAAGTGTTTTGACCGGATCGATCATCATATCCTAATGCAAAAGCTAGCTAATGCGGGCATACATGGCGACCTGCTTCGATGGTTTGCATCCTATATTGATAACCGAAGTCAGGCAGTAGTTCTTGGTGGCTTTACTTCCAACTGGCTAGCAATCCCGTCGGGAGTACCTCAAGGCTCGTTGGTTGGTCCTCTCCTTTTCATAATCTTTATCTCAGATATAAAAGCCTGTTTTTCCCATTCCAAAATACTTTTATACGCAGACGATATGAAGATACTAAAAGAAATACGTGACATAGATGATGCTGATAAGCTTCAGGCTGATATGACGAGGTTTGAAGCATATTGTAATGTTAATAAATTAGATCTAAATATCACAAAATATCGTAATCATATCGTACACTCGGAAATCGTCTATCGTCGGCCAAGGCTACCATCTCAAAGGCAAACAAATTGTTAAAGTACATGATTTGAAGGATTTGGGTGTAATTCATGATTCGAAGTTATTATTTGATAAGCACGTCTATAAAATTGTAGCAAAGGCATCTAAGGCCCTTGGCTTCATTATAAGAACTTCGGCAAACTTTCGTTCACTGAAAACAATTAAAATCTTGTATTGTGCATATGTCCGGTCGAATTTGGAATACGCTTCTCAGGTTTGGAATCCTCGTTACCAGATATATAGCAATCGTATCGAGAGCATCCAGAAGCGTTTTCTTCGATATTTAGATTTTAAGGCTCGCCAGCTATCTATCGACTATTATCACCGCTGTCACCGTTATCACTTTTTACCATTGGCGGTAAGACGCAATATTAATGATTTATGCTATCTAGTAAACATTGCTAATGGTTTGATAGACTGCCCGGAACTACTGTCAAAAATTTTCCTGAAAGTACCTACTAAACAACGTAGAAAACCGGTCTTACTATTTACGCCATGTGCAGGCTCAAACTATAGACAGAATTCTTATTTGCTGAGAGTCAGTCAACAGTTTAATGTTCTCAGTATTGATGCTGATCTGTTTTGCACTAGCGCTAGCTCTATTAGAAAGCGAATGGCTAATGAGTTTTTCAAGAGTACGGGAACGCATTAGCTACAGGAGATGAACTGAAACCTTTAAACCTAATTTATTTGTTTTTATATTTGTTTATTTTTGATATTGTTTAAATGTCTACCGCATTGTTTTGCTTTGTTTAGTTGTAGTTATAGGTACTATGTTTGCATGCTACGTAGTCCTACGGTTGTTCTTTTTGGAATATGTTTAACTTTATTTATTACTTATATGTGAAGATTTGTAAATGGCATATTGTTATCTGCTACTGTTATTACTACTGTTAAAAAGCTGTAAATCTTCTGAAAAACAATAAAAAAAAAAAAAAAAAAAAATATTTTTACCGGGTTAATCATCGGGTTCATCAGGAAGATTTACTCGATAATTTATGCAGATAAATAAGAGAAGTTATGCATTTCGGTAGACGCCCAGACATTGTTTCAATACAGACGTAGGCGATTAATTCCGCTGACTAGCATTCGCGATACAGGTGGTCTACCGCTATGCAAAACAGATAAAGGTAATGATTTATTTTTAGAGTTCGAATTTAAGTTAGTCTTTAGAAAGCTACCAAATGTATAGGTCATTTAATTAAATCATTTTTAATAATTTTGCTTTTAAAAAAATGTGGGAATGATTTAGTTAGAACGCAGCGGATGTATGTTAGATTTAAGAATGAATGGAAAGCGTGAACGCAACCGACATGAAAGAGATAGACGCATGAAAGAAAGAGAGAGCATAAAGAGTGACAGACAGACGAGAGAAAGATTGTACGAACGACGTGAAGAGTAAGAGTTTCATGGCAAGAGATAGATTTAATTACTATATTTTGTTTAAATAAGTCAAGAAGAGAAAATACATAGTGTTTTTTGCACATTTATCTTTCATTACCACCTCAGCCCTACAGTTTGGGGGCTCGTCAACTTTAATATTTGGATTGAGGTGGATTCAAGATATCGTGCACAGGTATGACCACCATGGGTAAAGGTGATAAACGACGAGGCAGCCGACAGCCGGACTACGACGACAACGACGATGTTGCTGAGGTGTCAGCACCACGACGCGGCTCAAAGCTGTACCTGATGGAAGATCTTATATCCAAATTCAGAGGTCAGGATAAAACCTATTCAATGACAAGATGGCTGCAAGAAGTCGAGGACAACTCTGAAATTTTTTGCTGGTCCCCGGTGCAGCAATTGCTGATGGCAAGACGTGCATTGACGGGCACCGCAGCTCTGTGGTTGCGTGCTGAACGTGTATTCAAATCATGGGATGAATTGAAAACGGCATTGATAACGGAATTTCCAGACACCATCGATAGCAACCGATGACTGCTCGTAAGAAAAAAAGCAAAGAGTCTTGTTTAGATTATATGCTTGTAATGAAAGAACTCGGAAGACGAGGTAAAATGCCGGATTATGTAGCTATAAAGTACATTATAGATGGAATAGAGGACGTGGAAATAAATAAAGTTATGCTGTATGGCAGTACAACATATTCAGATCTCAAAGAAAAATTAAAAATATATGAAATGTTAGCTGAAAAAATGATTGCAACAAAAAATGAAAAAGAAAAACAGCTAAGTAAACCAATGTCTAACAGCTCAACGACTGGTGGTGGTGGCGTTTCATCAACGCAGAGAATGCCGTATAATGTAAGGTGCTATAGCTGTGGAAAACGGAACCATTTATCGTCTGACTGTCCTCACAAAAAACAAGGCATAAAATGTTTTAGGTGCAACGAATTCGGCCATGTTTCTTCGGAATGCAGTGTGAAGGCAGGTACGAGTTCCGGTAGTGACAACAGCAAGACAGAGAAAAAATACGACATCAGAGGCGCCAAAACCACGAAGCAAACGTATTTTAACAAGATGGCGGAATCGAACGACGACCAATCAGCGTTGGCAACACCAAAGATGGCGGAGTTATGCAGTATGTAACGTTGTGCCGTTACATAGTTTGAAGTATCTATGAATAAATACGCTATCAAGATTTATAAACGCACATCGAATGTCACTCACGTCATTTTTGACAATTGGAGAACGGCTCAGCTGTTTTCTGGCTAGTCACCTTTTTTTGACCAAAAGAAAGCTAACGAACAATTGTAAAATTTTATTGTTTGATATTGTTTAAATCAAGTACCTTATCTCATTAAGTCAGATATTTGACTCTTTAATAATTGTAGTAGTTTGTTTTTTACTACATAGTTACAGCGTATTGTATTTAATATACATTAAACACCCCGTTTGGGTAAGTGTTGAACAAATGCTTTTAGCTAATGTATGTGACTCTTTGTTTAGATCTTAACCCTGTATTGAGTATATTATTATGTAAAGGTGTTATGTACTTGCGAGATATAAATGTAAATAGTTTTCTTATCTGGCTTCTACATTCATTCATTATCACTGCTTTGTAAACTCCGCTCCGATTGTTATTACTACCACATCACCGCTACTCATAGTCTTCCCATTTTTGCATATGGTGATCACAGTCAGTGGATACAAAGAGGAGCAATTTATTCACGCCTGTGATGTATTTTCCAGGGTGCTACGCTTAGGGTATCTCAAGACCTTTGGCTACGTTATACACCGGCCACATTCTTCAGCTTGCACCCACATTCGCTTCTCCACTCTACGGGCCGTACACCATTGCCAGCGGCAGAACAGGGAAGTGATGGACAAAAGCAAAATTAGACGGGCATAATAAAATTGTACCCTTATTTTAAATATATTATTATATATTGTTGTTGATTCTGGTTTTCATTGGTATTCTACCACCCCAGACGTCACAAGTAGCTGTCCATGTCAGTATCAGAGTGAAGTTTTGAACATAAACAAAAATATGGACAAAAAGCCGATCAAGACAATAAAAATAAAAGGTTATTTAGTAAACGCGCTTATCGACTCGGGGAGCGATATCAATCTAATATCTAGTGACTTTTACGATGAGTTTAAAGTTTCAGTATCGTGTTTCGAGAACTCTAACGTTACGCTAACCGGTCTTGGTGCTAGGAAAATTCATTCTATGGGACTGTTTACGACTACAATCGAAATTGATGGACAAAGCTATGCTGTTATGTTATATGTTACATTTCATATCGTGCCTAAGGACTGTATGCCTTATTCAATAATATTAGGTCACGAGTTTCTTAGAAATATTATTGTAGTAATGAATGATGGCAGAGTGTGGTTGAAACCAGTAAGAGATGAGTGGTTAAGCAAAATTGAGTGTTTTCCATGTTGTGTTGATTCCATAGGACTCATTAGCGATCCTGCTTTGAAGATGGAAGTATTGCAGTGTGTTGAGATTACAATCCAGTGCAGATCAAAGAATGCCCACTGGAACTGAAGATTATTGTGAAGGATGACATGCCAGTAGCTCAACGGCCAAGACGAATATCCCTCAAAGAACAAGGTGAAGTGGAAACTCAAATAACTGACTGGTTAAATAATGGAATAATACGAGTAAGTCATTCTGAATATGCTAGTCCATTAGTTCTGGTTAAGAAAAAAGATGGTACAACTAGAATCGGCATAGACTACACACTACTTAACCGTAAGATTGTTAAGGATGAATTTCCTTTACCAATAATTGAAGACTATATTGATAAACTTTCAGAAGCTAAGGTGTTCAGCGTTTTAGATTTGAAAAACGGATTTTTTCACTTGAGAGTCAGTGAAGAGTCAATTAAGTACACAGCATTTGTGACACACCACGGACAATTTGAATTCTTAAGAGCTCCCTTTGGTTTGTCTATTTGCCCAAAGTATTTTATGCGATTTGTGTCGATTATATTCCGTGATCTGATTGCCAAGGGTATTATAATGATTTTCATTGACGATATACTAATTCCAGGCAACAACGAATTTCAGGCAGTTGATAGACTAAAGCAAGTGTTAAAGATTGCATCGGAGTATGGATTGCAAATCAATTGGAAGAAGGCACATTTAATATGTCGGAGTATTACCTACCTAGGACATGTTATTGAAGATGGTAAGGTAAGACCTTCTATTGATAAAATTGAAGCTGTCCTGAAGTTTCCCGAACCTAAGACTATAAAACAGTTGCATAGTTTCATTGGTTTAACATCATACTTTCGAAAGTATATACAGAATTTTGCCTTAATAGCAAGTCCACTGACTAATCTTTTAAAGAAGGACAAGGATTTTATTTTTGATGATGAGCAAAAACATGCATTTGATATTCTCCACCTCAGCCCTACAAAAATAAATCTCGCGTTCCCCAATCTTGCTACCTATTATGTAGGTACCTACCTAACAGACCAACCGACAAACCAGTGTTGCAAAACCTCCCGATTTATCGGGAGATCTACCGATTTTGGCCATTGTCTCCCGATTTAGCGACCCTATCTACCGATTTACTGGCTAAGTGTGTTTTGTAAGTATGGCAACACAAACAAATAGATAGAGTGTGACAGTTTTTCGAGGAATTTTCGTGCAACACTTTTCGTATTGTACGGGGATTCCCCTAAATTCCCTCTTACGTCCTTTCTACTTTGTGGTGTGTTAAGGCAATTTGCAATGAAATACCTAGGAATAGAATTCATAATTGTTTAGCAACTGTACAAGGGACAGTCTCTAAAAATAGATGTCTTCGTCAATATTATCGTCTCCAATATTGATATTTTTTATAATCAAGTGCAGAGGCAGAGACTACACCTGTTCTCTGTTGTTTACTTCTATTGTGTGTGTTGTGAATTGGGAACTATCGTACTTTAAATACGATGTCAGACTCCGATAATGACTGATAACATCCCAAGTACTAGTGCTGGCATTAAACGAAAAAAGTATTTACAAAATTATAAAAAAGAGTGGGAATCTCGAACGGAATGTTCCAATTGGCTAAATGAAAACCAACAAAAAGGAAAACACTACGCATATTGCAAAAGTTGCAATAAAGATATTAACATATCTTCTGGTTTCGACGCTGTTAAAAAGCATGCTGCTAGACAACTTCACATCAAAACAGTTAAAAATTTCGCGGTTCAACCTAAGATGACTAGTTTTGTGAATAAAGAAGTTGTTCAATTCAAACATCGAGTAAGAGAAGGTATATACTACTTCATTTCATTTATTTGCCTACAAAAAATTTCATTTAAAATTGTCGCTTTTCAAAATTGTAGGTACTGATTTAATTGTGTTACTCTTTTCAGCTGAAATCAGAGTTGCTGGTTTTGTTGCCGAACACAACTTGCCATACTCGATTACTGACCATATAGGAAAGTTAATACAGAAGATTTTCCCGGATTCCAAAGTAGCTGAAACTATGAAATGTTCCCGTCCCCGGGTGCAGGCAGTCATAAATAATGTAATCGGACAAGAAAGCTTTATTACTCTCTGTGAAGATCTACGACAGACTAAGTTTTCATTGATAATCGATGAGTCTACGGATAGAAGCACTGTCAAACATCTATGTTTAGTAGTAAGGTATGTAAAAAATAATCATGTGATAGATTCATTTTTCGGACTTATCCCAGTTGTGACTGCAGATGCTAATACTTTATATAAAAGCATTGTGGACTTTTTTGAACAAAATAATATTCCATATAAACAAAATCTCATAGGTTTTGCATCTGACGGTGCAAATGTTATGATGGGACATAATCATTCAGTGATGACTTTATTGAAAGCTAATGTAGAGAATTTGTTTGTGATGAAATGTATTTGTCACTCTTTTCATTTATGTGCGTCATATGCTTGTGGGAAAATACCTCGTTTTGTAGAGGACGTAGTAAGAGATATTTACAATTATTTCGCTTCAAGCCCCATTAGAACAGGTCAGTTTAAAGAATTTCAATTATTTTGTAATTTACCAATACCAATACCAAAGTTTTCGGGAGACTATAAAAGCTGGCTATCTTTTCACGATCTTTTTAAGTCACTAATACATGATAACCCAACTTTGAATAAAGTCAGTAAATGCCAATATTTAAAGTCTAGTTTACAAGGAGAAGCTGAAACCTTAGTAAAACAACTGTCTGTAACAGAATCTAATTATGATATTATTTGGGATACGCTTTACAAATGATATAACAACCGTAGAAACATAGTAAATGCATACATTGGAAAACTTATAAATCAGAAGAGAATTACTAGCGAGTCGTCCAAAGCAATCAAAGATTTATTAGATACCACATCAGAATGCTTAACATCCCTTAAAGCAATTAACATACCCACTGAGTCCTGGGATGACATAGTTGTTTACATAATAATCCAAAAACTAGATACAGAGTCTCACAAATATTTTGAACAACGCATAGAAGGTCAAGATAAGCTTCCAACATGGAAAGACCTTTCGGAAATCCTTGAATTTTGGTTGAGAACCTTAGAAGCAGTAAAATATAAAGACGCACAACCTTAACATAGAAATATAAGCAACAAAAGTATGACCACGACCATCCCTTCAACAATTAGTTGTTTGTACTGTAACGGTGATCATGCAAGAATTTTGCTCAACTTGATGTAAATGATAGACAACAGTACGTTCAGAAGAATAACATATGTTTTAATTGTTTGAGAAAGGGTCATGCTGTGAGAGATTGCACTCAATTAGCCTGTAGAAAATGTGGTCGCAAGCATCACACATTATTGGATGGGTACGCTGTACCAGCTAGTACCTCAACTACTCAAAACTCACAAACCACTGAACAAGTAAATATGGCAGAAACGTGTGAAAACATAGAAAACAAAGATATAATAGATAGTAAAGTAATACATACCATGAAAACCTCCACTAGCAAATCTTCGTCAGTCTTATTAGCCACTTTTTGCAACATAGGTATCATATAAATAAAAAAATCATAAAATACCCACCAAATTTGCAATAATAGCATTTCATCTCAAGCATTTCATTCGAATTTCTCAGGTTCTTTGTGCCCTAAACTTTTACGCAACTGGGTCATACCAGCGTGTAATAGGAGTCGGTCAACACCTGGTTCAGCGTACAGCCAGTAGATGCATTCGAAAGGTGACAGATGCGCTGAACAATACCTCAATACTAAATAAATGGATTGTGTTTCCCCAAACACCACAAGCCCGCGCCCTTTTAAAAATAGCGTAAGTACCAACCAACCTACCAAAAAATGCTTATATACCTACTATGTTATTGTATTGTAAGTAAATACCCTTAATATTCATATATATATATAATGTAGTAACATCCCTTTTCTAAACAATACCTATTCATTTTCAGGTTTCAAAGAAAATTTAATTTCCCTGGGATAATTGGATGCATTGACTGCACCCATATAGCATTGGTCAAACCAAATCTGGAAGAACATTTATATTTTAACCGAAAGGGTTACCATTCATTGAATGTGCAAATGGTAGGTTTATTTAGTTACTAAGTATCAATTATTTGTACTGTGATATCTTTTTTTTTATTATTTTTTTATATAACTTAGTCGATAAACAAGCATACGGCCCGCCTGATGGTAAGCGGTTACCGTAACCATATAGACGCTTGCAACACACGAAGCATCGCTCACGCGTTATCGACCTATCCCCCCTCCCCTATGAGCTCTGGCGACGTTACATACACATCTTCATAGTAGTTCAAGAACTGCATCTATAATAATATTCTTTTTAATTTTCAGATATGTGATAGTGATATGAGAATTATGAACGTAAATGCCAGGTATGGAGGTGCCACCCATGACTCATATATATGGTCATCCAGTAGAGTTGAAATGACTATGCGTAGACTTCACGAAAATGGGGAACAAGTTTGGCTTTCAGGTATGAAAAATAATTATAGTTCACATTTGCAGTAGATATGCATAAAGGAGGAAGGAGGCTTGCTATAAACCTCCTTCCAGCAGCCAATTCAGGCTGACTATGACAAAAAATATAGTTACTATAAAATTACCTATTTTAAAAGACAAAAAGATTTTATAATAATCTGATTATTCGTCTACTTATCTTCAAGTGACTCTGGATACCCACAACGTCCCTGGCTTATGACACCTATTCTAAATACATCTGCAGGGTCTCGTGAAGAACAATACACCAATAGGCACGTTCAAGCCAGGAACTGCATTGAGCGCTGCTTTGGGTTATTGAAATCACGCTGGAGATGTCTGCTGAGAGATCGGACATTACATTATCATCCCCATGTAGCAAGCAAAATAACACTAGCATGTAGTGTTTTGCATAACATGTGCATTAATGCTAGATTACCACAACCAACTATGCTTGTGACAGATGAGGAGGTTATTAATCATCCTGTGATCTCAGACAGTAACATCCCCAGTGAAAATGAACTGATCCAAGGCAGAGCCATGCGAAACTCTTTGGTCTATAAATTTCAGCTTTCATATTGTCTTTAAATAATTGTTGTTTGATAAAAATTAATGAATTTGAGAATATGTAAACTGTTTATTGATTATTTATTTAATAAATAAAACGTGTGTATTAAAAACCAGACTGCATAACTTAATTTGTTAGTGAAGGATATTGACAAGTCTCTTTTGCAAAGAAACTTACATTATATTATTATTAAAACAACATTAATGATTCAAACATTTTTATTTATAAGAAAATTGTCTTTTACAATGTTAGGCAATAACGATATATCTAAAGGTATAAAAAAATTGGTAATATAAAAATAAAAAATCATATTAGCTATACATTGCCTTTGACTTTGCCTCCTTATGTATTTTCTACTTTTTACAACACACAGTAATCTGTAGAGCTGGTTGACCTGATGCCCACAGCTACCTTCTAATATCGCACCTCTCGCCATCAAAGATTCAAATATGTGAGGACCCTCACATATTTGAATCAATTTCATACTTTCATGAATTAAAATCAAAAAGTAATTTATTCAGTTTAGGACCTGACAAGGCACCTATGAACCTCACAGTTTCTGCCAGCCGGTTGGAATAGCTAAGGTCTTGAAAATTGTGTAGGGAGTATTTCAAGGATACGCAATAATATATCGTTCCTTGTTTGACTCAACTGAAGGCTTTGGGACTGTACTTCAATTGCACGTGCCTCAAGCTCCAATCTCCGAGCTTCCAAGTCTAGTCTCCTAGCCTGGAGGTGGAAGCTTCGTCTCGATCTTTCCGCCTCCAAATCAAGCCTACGTTGCTCGATAGAAGAAAATTCTTGAGCAGCACGCTCGAAGGCAGTTTGCGTTGGCCTCCTGCGGCGCAAGCGACGGCGAGGGGTGCTTTCTGCAGATGGTGGAGGCGGAATTGATCTAGGTGGTACAGTTATCAGATGTGATGGTGGTTGTGGTGATGGTGTTGGTGGTTGCAGTGGTGGTGCTTGTGGTGGCGATGATGGAGCCGCAACAATTTCTTCAGCATAGGTTTGTACTGGAGGAGGATCAGGCTGAGTTATCTGAAAAATATCTGTTTTTAATTTAAATAGGCCTGGTAAGTAATGATGTAGCCAATACAAAGGTTGATTGTTTACTAACGATGATGATTTTCGACAACCATCTTATCTAGGGGGCTAGAACATAATGTGTAATAAAAATCACTTACGGTTAAGACCTAGGGGTCTTAATCTATGGAGCCAAAATGGTCTCCTCCTCAGCATAATGTTGCAGTGAAAGGCTAGGCCTAAGGCTACGACAATGGTTTTGCAATGGAACAAGAGGAGATAACATCAATAATCTAATTATAACATATAACACCATCACTATATGCATATATAAATAATACAAGTCACATAAATAAGTGGTTAATATAAATGCAATATAATATTAATAAATAATACATTAATGCTGTATTCATGTATGAGAAGGTTTTGCATGCCAAGAAGATACTGCTTGTAGAGTTTTTGTAATGATAATATGACTTTGACTTATTCCTGATTGGTGGTGGGATATCAGGCATTGTAACATCAAGCAGTGTATAAAGTGAGTTAAATGCTTATAATAATAATTCCATTACATTACCCTTTTCCACTTCTCAATGTCCTTAGAGACACCACCACCAATGGAGTTCAGTAATTTTGTGAGCTGCTGCCACAGTTGATGCGCAGTTATTCGGCCCTGAGGAACTTGCTATGGTCTAGTAAGATCACCATGCCTGAAAAATATTGAAAGGCTAGTATGTGGAAGTAATGGTTGGAGAAAAGTAAATAATAGTAAAGCTTCTGAAATGTGTGGGCAGAGAGTAGCATTGACGGGCCAGTTGGCGCATTTGGTTAAGGTTCACCTTACGCGCCGCAGGTCGTGGGTTCGATTCCCACACCGGACATGCATTTGTGTGCATGAACATGTCTGTATGTCCTGAGTCTGGGTGTAATTATGTATGTATTTACAAACAAAAAGTATGTATATGTATTATATCAGTTATCTGGTTTCCATAGTACTAGCTCTGCTTAGTTTCGGATCAGATGACCGTGTGTGAGGAATGTCCCAGGATATTTATTATTTATTTTATTTAGCATGCATAAAGTACTACATACTTTGAGTATTGTAAAGTCAACATATGTGTCTGTTAGAAAGAGTATAACTCAAAAACAGTGTCTCTTGGGGAAGGTTTATAGTTTTACTCTGCCTTAGCCATTTGATATAAGTTATAACATTGCATGGCAAAAAAGTCGTCCCTAATTAGTTCACAGGGTAGTTTTATTACTAAACATACCGTTCCATAAACTCTATCATGGTTAGGAACTGTTCTGATGTTGCCCTTTGTCTAGGTTCCATTCTGAAACAATTTTACACAATATCACAAAGAATATCAGAAGATATCGCAATTGAAACATAAAAAAACGATTTTCAACAATAAGAAATACATATCTACTCACTTCAAAACTTCAATTTAAAGAACTTAAATTCGTATTTAATTTGTTTTACTTCAATGAGTTTCAAAGTTTCGTTAGTTGGATCAGCTGCCAAAATAATTTGACAACTTCAAGATCGTTAGTACCATAGAAACTTAGATTTTTATCGTTCCAAGTGATCGATTGTGCAATTTTCGATATCGTTGCATTTTTTCTACCAATATTTATCGACATTGTTGAAACGATGACGTTTTGCGAAATCGTTACGAAACGTTAAGAATGCTTTGCTATTTGTCTAGGCCCCCTGGTGAGCAAAAGACTGCAGAAACGAGTGTCAGGGACGCCAAGGCAAGATCATTGTTAGTACAATGCTTAAGCGACAAATTCGTCGAAATTGTCAAAAATTGAAAATCTGCGTCAGACATGTTGGTTAAACTCGAAGAAGTATTTGAGAGGAAAAGTATTTTCAACAAACTGCACCTAAAACGCAAATTAATATCCTTGCGATGATGATGATGGTGATGAACATCTACAAGATTATTTCCTGAGATTTGGCTCCCTAGTCGGAGAATTAAACGCCATCGGTTGTGTGATTGATGAAATGGATACGATTTGTTACCTTTTATCGTCGATGCCGACATCCTACGACAACGTTATTACTTCGATAGAAACGATGACAACTGAGATTTTTTTGATATAAATTGTATTAAAGCCAGATTGCACAAATTAAATGTAACAATAAACCTGTAGAAGAGTTGAGACAAGAAGCTACCTTTGTAACTTGCTATGGCTGCGGTAAGAAGGGTCATATACAGAGAAATTGCACAGAAACGCATCCTTACTCGCAGACACGAGGTCGTCCAGGTGTTCGAGGTAGAGGTCAAGGGTTTAGTGGCAGAAGCAGTCGCAGCCGAGGACGTCGTGCTAATTTACATTCAGGTTCGAGAAAATTGAGCAATGTTTCTACAAATATTTGATTGACATTTACAGCATACAGTGCTAATGATTGTGAATAAAGTTTAGAAGATTCTGTGCGCTTTATTATTGATTCAGGAGCAACAGAGCACCTCATAATGGGTAAATATGAACAGTATATGACAAATGTAACTAAATTAGATAAAATACCACCGTTTCAACACCGTAAATTTTTCTGTGTATGCAGCAACCTACTTTTGTCGCCCGCTAACAATAGCATAAATACACGGATTCTTAACATTTTACTAGAGTGCATTATAACGTATTACATCAACAACATCAAGAGGAACGAATCACCAAACATTTACTGTGAATATAGTCAATATACCTTTGATACTTCACAAGTGGTTTCTCTACGCACTCCGACATCAACTACAATTCAAATGTACCTACTGGGTAAGTACTACTAGGCCCGTATATTTAATGATCCTTCGAGTATAAGTTTCTTGATGTTTTTTGTGTCTCTCGAAACAGTAGCGAATCGGTTTGGCTGGCCTCCCAGAAGCGGGTCTCACCAGTCAAATTGAGAAGTCGCATATATTGTAATGAGAGTGCAAATGCACTGAGTAAAGCACGTAAAGCGACCACTTCAAATCTGAAGAATCTAGAATTCAACAACTTCGTATATCAAGGATTTGAGGGAAGAAGCTGTGGAAACTTCATAGTCTTCGGGTCGTGAAACAACGCACTTTTCTGAAGCTGGCACCGTCAACTACGTGCCAGGCTTAGAACAAACAACAAAACTACTTTGAAGCTGTCACCGTCCAATGCGTGCCAGGATTCAACTAACTACTCTGAAGCTGTCACCGTCAACTACGTGCCAGAATTCACAACCAGCTCTGCAGCTGTCACCAAATACTACGTGTCAGACTCGCCGATGCTACAACACTTACTTTAAAGCTGTCACCGTAACTTAAACTAACTCTAAAAGCTGTCACCGTCAACTACGTGCCAGGTCAAGAAGTTCTGTGTCCCACTAGCTGTTTATATGTTTGTTTATAGTTTGTATATATATGTGTATTTATTATATATTTGTATTTGTTTGTATTTGCATTGTATACTCTTAGTAGGTATATATATATATATATATATCTGTATATATTGTGGTGGACCATCAACTTCAAAAACAGACGCAATACTAGAACAAGTCTGTGACTTAATGGGTCGAGGCTTCGGTGGTATTGCTGATATTCTAGACTAGGATTCAGTCATCACCATACCATTAAATACGGAGGTCGCAGATTTAGAAATAGAAAATGAATCACGGACTATAATTTTAGATGCTGAAATAGTTACAGTAAGTACTATTATTAAATGTACATATATTATTTATAGACTTAAGTTAAACTGCCCTAACTGATCTTAGTACACTAATAAAATAATAATTATGAGAAGACTTCTCGTCAATCTGTTTGTTTGTTACTTTATCTTTTCTCAAATAAGCTGCTGAAGCTGATCTGATCTTAATCAAATTTGGCAGAGAGATAGCTCACATCTAGAAGTAGGAAATAGGCTACTTATTTCAGTTACATTCAGACAAAGTCACACAGTTACAAACAATTTGTTAAGGGTAACCATAACTTCATTATAATGAAACAACAATAAAATGTTTTCTTGTATCTTTAATAAGTTTGTTCATTTTCAGGACATGTTAATAAATGACGTTAAAGAAGGGGAAGATAAGAAAATAAACCTGCCCTTATTTTAAAAGACACCAACGACTCCTCTTTGGAAAAGGCGTAGGCCTATACTCAAAAAACACAACCAGCAATTGTTTAAGCAGTAATTTATAAGTGTCTATAACGCGACGTACGAGCCTAGACATCAGTAAAATTGCGCACAACTCTAATCTGGCAACCGATACAGTTTTAAGAGGAGCGACCTTGGACTTCGCACACACCAAGTGTACAACTGCAGGAGAGTTGAGGTCGGCCTGAACTTTAACATACACAGCGGCGCCGTACGCTTTTTCACTAGCATCGGAAAACGCAATAATAGACAAAGCGGAGTTTTCAAACACGTCCAAGTGACGTTTGATGAGAAGATCTTGTAACGTAGGTAATTCACGTAAATAATTTTCCCAGATACGAATGATACTCTGGGGCGGTTTTTCATCCCAGTCAATTTTTAACACAAAATGTTTTTGCAATATTAACTTTGCATATAAAATTGTTGGTGCAATTAAACCTAGAACATCGAACTGACGGGCAATAACTGACAATATGTTGCGCTTTGTACATGGACGATTGTCTAAAGAAACAGAGAATGAAAATTTATCTGAAGTGGGAGACCATTGGAGGCCAAGCACCTTTAAACTTTGACTAGCTTCATCGAAGTTAACTTTTGAGGAATAGCGATGGTCGTCAGGGAGTGACTCTAATAACTCTTGCGAGTTACTAGACCACTTAACGAGCTTGAAGCCCCCGGCCGTAAACATCCCTAGCAGCTCATCCTTGAGCAGTAAGGAGTCCCGAACGGTAGGAACGGAATAACATATGTCGTCCATGTAACAATTACGGGTCACAATATCTGCCGCGTGCGGATACGATGCACGTTCGTCAATGCAAAGTTGTCGTAGAACTCGCATGGCGAGAAAGGGGCTACTTCGCAAACCAAAACATACGCGGTTAAAATTATATGTATTTATTGGTAAAGAATCGTTAAAACGAAATAAAAACCTTTGAAACATCCTGTGGTTCTCATGAACTAATATTTGTAAAAACATTTGATGTATGCACGGAACAATAAAAACAATGGAACTGCGAAATGCCAAAATATGTATCAGAACCGCTGTCGCCATAATTCACACAAATAAATAGATATTCATATATTGCACACCAATAAACAAGTCATTTGATTAGTCGTTTCTAGTTTAGACAATATTACGTCAAGACACACATATCGTCCATTCAAAAATATATCTTCACCCTCTAAATATAACATTTATTTTGCAATAGTGTAGCAAGAATATACAACGTTTTGTAATCTACAAACAAACTATATTCAATTGAACGATCAAGTTCTGCCACTCGACACTAGATGGCGCTATTCTCAGTGGATGCCATTATCACCTTAATAGTCATTAAAATAAGGTTGATAATTGCGTCATACTTCGATATATACTGCTACTCAGCCAGTGCAGTGACACATTGAATAACATTATCGATACTGATCGATACCTTGGGCCCAATTCACTTAAATATTTTACCAAAAATGAAACTTGTTGAAATGTAAATTGACAAAAACAAATTGGTACACTCATAATAAGTTGCAATCTAACCCATGTATGATTTCAGTCCAGTCAACTTACAAACCCAAATTTTTTATGTTTTTTTTCGCAACGCGCGAGTGATACCTGGTGTTGCAAGCGTCCATAGGCTACGGTAACCGCTTACCATCAGTCGGGCCGTATGCTTGGTTGCCACATAGTGGTATAAAAAAAAAATTGAATAGGGATGTTCCTAGGTCTAAAAATAATAATTCTAATTTGTCCTTCAGTTAGATTATTAAAAAATATTGGACACGTATTTTTTGATTTACCAAATCTTAAAAAAATTACAAAGATAAAGCGAGCCAAGTTCGGGAGTGGGGGGGGGGGGGTCACTTTAGACTAAAAAGAGTATTGTAACGTGATGCCACGCGAAACTTCAACACACGATATCTTCGTAATTTTTTGTTTAATTAATAACCGAAAAATACGTGTCTTATATTTTTTGATGATGTAAAAGACGGACTAAATAGTTTTTTTTTGTCATCTAGCCTGTTGGGCGCCTCATCACGCTTATTGCTTGGTAAATTTTTTTGGTAAGATTTTGAGGATGTGAGAGGAGGTAATATTATGAAGTGGGGAAAAAAGGCAAAATAAACGAATAAGTTTAAAGAATAGAAATTTATTAATTTAATAAAACTCACGTTAGATATAGTATAATCATATAGGAACAAATTTAAAATGAGAAGACTCCATCAATAAACTCAGCAAGGGCTTTTTTAATGTGGAAGATTTTTTAATGTTACAGCTTTTGTTCGAGATACTTATACAATTAAAATTCCAGGCACGCAAGGTGCACCTTCGCAGGTACTTATGAAGAGTCAGACTCTAATACTCTAACTCTCTAATACTAATACTCTAATACCGGTTCGGAAGGTTGAATTTGCTGAGAAGAGTTGGTTGCGTCTCGGAATTACCTAGTCTTTTTGAAGAACCTGCCGCTCTGGCATCATTTCAATTTTGTTGCTGAAACCAAAATAAAACTGTCGGTTAACAACTAGGAACAGGAGAAAAAATAAAAAGTTAGTTTAATTTTTGCTGATATTGGTTGTTTTCGAGGCGATGATAGCTCAGTGGTAGTGACGACGAATGCCGAGATGAAGGCCCCGGGTTCGAATCCTACAATGAGCTTGAGCTTTCGGTGAAGGAAAACATCGTGAGGAAACCATAGCATGATTGTAGGATACTTTGTAGTACCTACACACCTGGCTGGTACCCTCAAGGTAAAAATCGTTGTGTTCCGATTCTGACAGCTGCACTTGAGAGCCAGTACCTTTCTAGACTTTGCTTACCACCTTCGGCTACATCATTACTGACCATGGTAAAACACAGCGCTAAGCATATTTTAAATGCCGAATAAAAAAACTAGTCACAAATATCACAATATGCAGCCTATTAATGTTCACTCATATTTTGTTCCAAATATGCATGTCGATACAACCAGCATCCAACCAACCTGACTACATCACTAATTGAGTAGCGAAGAAATTTCGAGAATTAAATAGATGATGCCATTAAACCAAAATAAAGTTTATTTCAAAGTGATAAGGTTGATTTTAGCTTGAATTTCTATTAAATTAATAGTGAATTGAAATAATTAGATTTTAATTGAATAAGTCTTAAATTGTACTTACAGATGGTATGAAACACCTCCATTATTAAGATTTTTCCTTCTACTATCATTCTTGCACTCCAAAATGGAGCAATACGGCATATTTACGGAAAACAAGGAAAGTGACGAGACTTCGACTAGACGTAGTGTTAAGATACGAATAGGATCAAATATGCGTTGATTAAGCGTAACAACGCTTAATAGTGGCGACACGAGTCACGCCTACTTCGCATTTCTACTTGTTTTTATTGTTCTGTGGATGTATGTCACTTGTAAAAGCCACAGGGTATAAGCGGAAGTCGAGTAATATTAAAAATAAATCATTTTGAAGATTAGCGCCCGGGTGAAGCAAATCATTCAATGACTTTCCTGAGTCCGTCTTAGCGCTGGCGTCCATAACCATTCGAACCTTTGTAGTAACCTTGTCACTCCTACAAACCGCGTGATGAGGTATATAATAACCCGAAGGTAGCGAACCATCATCCTGAATTAGTGAGATGTAACCCTTTGATAAGTAATCTTCAATAATGGTGTTATATTCTAAGCGTAGTTGCGAAGCCGCGCTCAGTTTGCGCTCAAGATACATGTAACGACGTTTGGCTGTCTTGTATGAGTCACCGAGCTCAGTAGGGTCGGCCGAAAAAGGTAAGTCCACGCTATAGCGGCCGGTGCCGTCGCGTGTTACACCCTTTATAAAAATCTCTTCGCACTCCTTAGCGGCAGAGTTGACGGGACGGTCTAAAAGTACCTCCTCAATTTGCCAAAACCGTTCCAATAAGGTATCAACTTGAGGCTCATGCTGAGTGGACGCACATAAAGAAATAATATCGGAAGTGTAATTAGAAACCGGAGTGTTCCCGATAATTATGTAACCGAAAATGGTTTCAAAACCGGTAGGAAGTCCGGGTGGACCATTGATGCGACCCGAAAGTAAAATATCCGAAAATAGCGGCGCGCCTATAAGAATATTTATTTCTCCCGGTAAGTGAAAATTTTTATCAGCTAAATTAGCCTGGTTCAAATAATTTAATGACTCCCTATTTATTTTTACAGAAGGCAAATTGTCTGTAATTTGATCAATGACGTAGGAGTCAAGCGAAAGAAAAATGTTTTTGTCATCGTGTGCAAATAAATTAATGTTTACGGAACCCTTAATATGATTAGGTGAAGAGCCGATTCCTTTAACTACAGCGCGCGATACTTTATTGTAGTTAAGATTAAGTTTAGATAAGAAAGTCGACGTAATAAAATTGGTTTGTGACCCGGGATCGACGAGCGCACGAGCACTATGAAACACGCCGGCATAGTCTGTAATTAAGACTTGAACCGTACCCAGCAGGCAGGTGTTATTGACTATTACATTAAATGCGGACGCGCTGTTATTTTGCAATAAAGGATCAGTTGATATGCTAGCCTGAGCCGCGCGGTCGTCAGTACACGGGGCGCTGGACGCGGGGCGCGTCAATGACGACATCGGTGCGCTTGTGTTCGTATACTGTTTTCTGCATAACAACGAGTGATGCTTACAATTACAGTAGCGACAATGTTGAACAGATTTACAAGCGGAATTATTATGAGACAAACTAAGACAGTTTGTGCAACCATTATGTAGATTTATAAAGTTAAATCTATCATCAATAGGAAGTTTCTGAAACTTAAAACATTTATACAAGTTAAAGTGATTTGATAGCTGGTGAAAAACATTTTTCTTTCGCTTGACTCCTACGTCATTGATCAAATTACAGACAATTTGCCTTCTGTAAAAATAAATAGGGAGTCATTAAATTATTTGAACCAGGCTAATTTAGCTGATAAAAATTTTCACTTACCGGGAGAAATAAATATTCTTATAGGCGCGCCGCTATTTTCGGATATTTTACTTTCGGGTCGCATCAATGGTCCACCCGGACTACCTACCGGTTTTGAAACCATTTTCGGTTACATAATTATCGGGAACACTCCGGTTTCTAATTACACTTCCGATATTATTTCTTTATGTGCGTCCACTCAGCATGAGCCTCAAGTTGATACCTTATTGGAACGGTTTTGGCAAATTGAGGAGATACTTTTAGACCGTCCCGTCAACTCTGCCGCTAAGGAGTGCGAAGAGATTTTTATAAAGGGTGTAACTCGCGAGGGTACCGGCCGCTATAGCGTGGACTTACCTTTTTCGGCCGACCCTACTGAGCTCGGTGACTCATACAAGACGACTCATATAAGAGAGGATGATCAGATCTTCACATTATCAACTGTAGGAGAGAAAGAGGTATGCAGGTATCATATGTTGAAGTTGAAAGAAAGTGGAATCAAAATTCAAAAATTCAAAATTCAAAATTCAAAATCATTTATTCAAATAGACCTTCGCAGGCACTTATGAAAAGTCTGACTCTAATACTCTAATACCGGTTCGGAAGGTTGCATTTGCTGAGAAGAGCCGGCAATAAACTCAGCAATTACTCTTTTCAAAACAGGCTTAGATTCATTACATAATATTTACATTCTAATCGCACTGAAAACAATTGCGTGCCCCGTCGCGGTGGCAAAATTACAAAGTAGACTGAATAAATATTTAATAAGTAAATCAATAGCAAACTTAAGCAGACCAGCCCCCACAAGCAGCACCTGTTCACAAGTATGACGCGTGTGGCAGCCATCGCCCTCCTCGCCGCAATCAGTTCGGAGAGTGAGATGGACCGCTATTCCCATCTAAGTAGGGAGATACAAAGACGCTGTAGGCAAGACAAGAATGCCCATCTCAACAGTATCTGCTCTGAACTTGAAGCTCACTCACTAAAAAACGAAACAAAAGACCTGTATCGTAAACTGAAGCAGTTGACACATACAAGCAACATCAAATCTTATGTAATTGAGGATAAAGATGGTCAACTGCTTACGGAACTGGAACCTGTTCTGGAGCGATGGAAGGGCTACTGTGCCGATCTCTATGATTCTGGAGCGGACATGAGCACGAGAACTGATCTAGAATGGAGTATGTCGGAGCAAGAACCTGACATTCTCCCAGCGGAAGTGGAACTAGCTGTAAGGGCACTTAAAAACGGAAAGTCACCTGGCCGTGATGATCTCATCACATATCTCTCTGGTATCTACCAGCAGAACTTATAACAACCCTTCCACCAGCAGGGATAGACACCATAACCAAGCTGTGTAATTCGGTTTGGCGGAACGTGCACTGGCCGAATGATTGGACTGAATCTGTATTCATACCCTTGCACAAGAAGGGTTCCACCAGCAAATGTGTAAACTACCGAACTGTGGCCCTCATCTCCCATGCGAGTAAAATCCTGCTCCACATTATTCACCGTAGGCTCAAGAGCTACCTTGATCGGCAAATCCCAGAAGAACAAGCAGGATTTGTCAAGGGAAAAGGAACACGCGAGCAGATTCTGAATATAAGACAGATAATCGAGAAAAGTCGGGAGTTTAACACCCCAGCTGTCTTATGTTTCATTGATTACGCCAAGGCTTTTGACTGCGTTCGGTGGGACAAACTTTGGGAGGTGCTAGGTGAAATGGGGGTGCCTAAGCATCTGATCGGGCTAATCAGTAATCTATACAACAACAACCGTTCCTTTGTTCGTATCGACACCGACTGTTCTACTGCGTTCGAAACGAAAAAAGGCGTGAGGCAGGGCTGCATACTCTCACCGGTGCTTTTCAACATATACGGAGAATACATCATCCGAAAGACACTGGATGAGTGGACTGGAGATTTTACGGTAGGTGGGAAGAAAATCTCAAACCTCCGATACGCTGATGACACAACTTTAATCACCACATCAATGGAGGAAATGGAAACGCTACTGAGTCGTCTGGAAACTGAGAGTGAGGCCATGGGGCTATCCATCAATAAGAGCAAAACAAAACTGATGGTGGTCGACCGAGCAGGTGTACTCTCAGGCCCCAATATTTGTCAGGGCATCGAAACGGTGGACAATTTCATCTACCTCGGCTCCTACATCACTAACGATGGCAGTTGTGTCCCAGAAATCAAGCGTCGGATGGCCATGGGCAGAGATGCGATGACACGTCTGGAAGTCATCTGGAAGAACCGAGGAATAACAGAAAGAACCAAGATGCGCCTAGTCCGTGCCTTGGTTTTCCCCATATTCATGTACGGCGTGGAGACATGGACTATCTTAGCTAGAGAGAGGAAAAGGATTGACGCATTTGAAATGTGGAGCTGGCGGCGGATGCTACGGATACCGTGGACAGCTAAGCGCACCAATGTCTCAATCCTTACGCAACTAAAAGTGAAAGATAGACTATCAACTATTTGTCACCGCCGTATACTCTCCTACTTTGGCCACATAGCGAGACGCGGTGATGAAAGCTTGGAAAAGTTGGTCGTTGTTGGAAACGTCGAAGGCAGGAGATCACGCGGAAGATCCCCTACTCGATGGACGGATCAACTACGGGAAAAAGGTGCCAGATTCTACGACGTGGTCCAGTTAGCCACCAACAGAAGTCACTGGAGGCAAGCCGCCCACGCTCTATCAAAGACGTCCGGTGATCACGATCTTCAGCCATGAAGAAACGACCACAGAGAGGTATCATATGTACCAAACCGAGCATCCCAAATATATAATATACGAAACTCAAAAGAAAAATTACCCCTTCAAGCGCGAGTCAATACCCACCAATGACTTGGATTTGTTTATGTATGTAAATGCCAAAATCATGTATGTAACGCGTGGCATCGAAAAGAGCATACGAAGCATCTACAAATCATTGTCCACAGAGATATGCGAGCTAGAAAGACAGCAAATAAAGACATTAATGACCATAGGCTTCTCCAATCCTGCACATTTCGCTTATCAATATATGAATTCTCCAGGATATACCGCAATTTCCGCTGGAGAGGTTATTCATATTATCAAATGTACGCCAGTACCAATAAGTCCTCGATCCAGTGAGGACTGCACATTAGAATATCCCGTCACGTATGCGAATAGGAGCTATTTTATGTCTCCCCGCATCCATATTCTGCAAAAAACAGGCACTCCCACCCCATGTTCTGATTTACTTAATTCTGAGTACAAGATCGTTGATAAATGGTACGTTTTTAGACATGGAATGCACCCCACAACGAATCCAATCATTATATCACCCAAGAATCCACCTCAATGGAAGGGATTAGATCTTGGAAATGTTATGAATGCTGGCATATATACTTCAGAACGAATTGAACGCGTTAGGCACCAGATAATGTATCCTCAAGAGCGCCGAGCCATAAGTGAAATATTCACGGGCTCGCTCAATGGAGATAGCATTTCTCATAATTCGTTAAATTATGGACTTCTTAGCAATAAAGGATCAGTTGATATGCTAGCCTGAGCCGCGCGGTCGTCAGTACACGGGGCGCTGGACGCGGGGCGCGTCAATGACGACATCGGTGCGCTTGTGTTCGTATACTGTTTTCTGCATAACAACGAGTGATGCTTACAATTACAGTAGCGACAATGTTGAACAGATTTACAAGCGGAATTATTATGAGACAAACTAAGACAGTTTGTGCAACCATTATGTAGATTTATAAAGTTAAATCTATCATCAATAGGAAGTTTCTGAAACTTAAAACATTTATACAAGTTAAAGTGATTTGATAGCTTGCAAAACGAACAAGATTCATTATTCATTTGGTTATGCGACGCGGCACCTACAAATGAATGCATAGACTTAGAACTTGAGACATTTTTTCTATCGATGACGTTTAATGAAGTCCGATCTAATATTTTAGACTGATCACGGAGAAAACCTATTAAATTTTCATAAGTAGGCAAATTGATGCTTCGATTAAACATTTCGAAGGCGCGAGAAGTTTCCGGGTCTATTTTCTTCAAAGAAAGATGAAGAAGAATAAAGTCGGCTAAATCATCCAAATTCAAAGTTTTTAGACTCGACACGGCAGAAGCAAAATGTTCTAAAAATAAGTCTAAATTCTTTGAGTTGGCAACAGAAAATGGTTTGAAATCAAACATTTGATCTAAGTAAGCGGAGGCTAAATAACGTTTATCTTCATATTTAGTGACCAGCGTATCCCAAATCATGTCGTAGTTCGTAGCATTCGCAGTAATACCTGACACTGCGGAGAGTGCACGGCCCGATAATTTACCCATCAAATATTGGACACGTTCATTGTTAGTAAGGTCGGAATTTTCATGTATAGTGGTTTTAAATGTTTCATAAAACGTAGGCCAGCTGGTGGGTGAACCCGAAAAACTAACAAGTTCCAATTTTGGTAATTTAACATGACACTTTTTAGTACGATCACTAAGAGAGGGAGAAGAATTATCATGCATCTTGGAATTTAATTTATTGGCCGCAAATTTACAAAGGCAATATAATTCTTCAAATGAAGACCAACTTTGATAATTAGGTTCGTAATCTGCATTCAATAATAAGTTATTCGAACTAATATCATCGAGAATTTTCCCAAACTCGTCACGCATAGAATCAATGGTAATCATAGCTGCGAGAAATCTGTCAGAATTAGCCTCATCTTTGAGATTTAATTTTGACAAATCATAAATTGCCTGTAAATGTGCAAAAACCGTATCTCGCCTTTTAACCAGACATCTAAGATTACGATCCGTATCTGAAGTCGGCCCACTACTTTTACTCATGTTGAAAAATTATAAAAAGTTATGTGGTGAGACAAAGAAATTTTAGAATAACCCTTATGGGTGCGGTGTGCGGTACACAGGCGCGATGTCGTGTCCGTACGGTTTGTGGAACCAGCGCGAGCGTATGCGCTTACCTACACAATATGATGAAAAAAATATTCAAACACGTAATTTCTTATAATTACATAGAATAACTTGAAATCTTTTAGGAAATGGAACACAAACGAATATAATGTGGTATTCTTTATGTATTGTAAGCAAAATTAAAACAATGAAAGCCATCTTGAATCTATTTATTCTCTCCCTCACACATTTACCATAGACTACTAATAATAATATGAACCTTACATGCCCTTTAAATTTTCAAAATTTAATAACAATTTTAATTTTAAAATTTACTACCTATACCTTACGTGCCCTTAGTCGAAACAAATTTCAAGTTTACAATTTTACTCTATTTTACTATTTGAAATTTTACCTTTATCTTTAAACATAACTCTTTTGGTATACTTTTACAAATGAACACATGCATTTTACATTAGTTTATATGCTTATAAAAACAAACTGTTCTTAAAAAAAACAAAAGTAAATTTGAAATTAAACATCTACTTATTATATTATACATTAATTGCATGTAGTACTTAAACGATCTATGTTAAGTTATACAGAATTAGTTAGAAAACAATATAACATAACACATAGTTTTCATGAAAAAATTATGGCTTGCTTGAAGTTTACAAAAAAAAAATTGAATCTCTTGCCATCATATAAGCGTGAAAACACTACTTATTATGCATCTATAACATGTCTGATCTTCTTCCTTTTCCATTTCACGATTGAATTTTGGTATATATTTACTATTTAATTTCTTATTTTCATTATCTGTGTTGTTAATAGACTTATTAAGCTTTTCTGAAAAATATTTATCTCTAGTTGCTACTTTTCTAATCTGATCTAAAGCTGAAGCATGGTTGAGCAAATTGTCTACAGTTTGACAGCAATGCGAAGCTAAAGGAATTGCCCAACGTGTATCTGTAATACCTTCCAAAAGTAAAGAAACTTTATCTAAATCCGATAAACTTGTAGGACTTTTTTCAAAAAGTGCATTTTTATTATAAATATACTCGGTTAACGTTTCTGTCGAGTATAACGTTCTTTTGGCCTGAAATACAATGAACTCTGCAAATGACATCTTCATACTGAACCTATCTATGAACTTACTTTTCCAATCTTGCCATTTTTCTATGTATTTACCTATAGCCTTATGCCAATCGCTTGCAGGACCCCTTAATCTCATTGTGACATTAATTAAAGTTAAATCCTCCGTCCAGTTTGCCAACTTACTAATTCTTTCCACTTGACTTAACCAATTCTTAGCGTTGTCCACTTTATTACCAGCAAATATAGGAATAGCGTTACTTGTATCACTAGTTGAGAATACTTGGAAAGTTGGTTGTGATTGACTTGCCAATTTATTTTGAGTTGCCACTACTTGCGATAAAATCTGAATCATTAAAGACTGATTATTATCATTGTTACACGTACCTTGATCATTTTTACCTTGAGTTCCAACATTTACCTCATCATCCATTTGACTTATTGACTGACCTTGATTTTCTTTTCTAAATTGTAACAGTTGTTTTTGCAAAAGTTCAATTTCCAAATCTTTTGACTGACGACGATCTCTTTCTTCTTTCAAAATTTGAAATGAATCGTTTTGATTTCGTAATGCATTATCCTTCAAAAGTCGCAGAACTAAATCCTTTTTTATTCCTTGCATGCTTAAACATCGCAGCCTTAATTCATCCTTCAATTGCGTCACTGTAAATTTATCCAATTCGACATTCAAGTGACTCCATTTTCTTTTCTTGTTAACTGCGTAGAACGTGCAGTAAATAAAAAAAGCTTTTTCCTTGGAATGTAGTAATTTTCGACACTGAAAAGAAATATATCCGTGCTGTGTGCTATATTTTGTTGGTTTACTTGGTATGATGCTCTAAACGTGTGCTTTGATTGTTACACGTACAATCAAAAAAAAAATGTAGCCAACAAAATCTTCGTTAATTCCGAACTTTTTGGTCTAATTATTACACAATCATTTGGAAATTACGTTATATATTGTAATCACGACATATTTTGAACAACTTATTGCATAATGCAATTATTAATCAATTGTTTTGGCCCAGCGCCATGTAAGCAAAATTAAAACAATGAAAGCCATCTTGAATCTATTTATTCTCTCCCTCACACATTTACCATAGACTACTAATAATAATATGAACCTTACATATAATGCGGAAATGTATAATATAACAGAAGTTTTATAACGGGCTATGTAGGTACCCTAGCGGAGATTATGCAATAATGCATACAGCGAAATAAGTATTTATTTAAGCGGGTGATCCGGCTCGAAGGACCACAAAATGTTGACGCGATGAGGTGAAATCGGTCAACTGTATCACCATAGGAAATTAAATTTATAGCGGGGAAAGAGATCTAACCCTAAACCAAGGAGGAGCTGCACAACCACTCACCTCCGATTTGGAGCCGGCCTAGCGCGTTCTTCCTTCGTACGAAAGGGCTCGATTCTCTGCGGTTCTTCGATATAGTGGACGAAGCCGTGCAAGAGATGCACTGGCTCCAGAATAATGATGGCGTGGAAACTCCTTGAGAACACGGAGTGATGCACACGCGACTGGTCGCAACCGACGGTGGTCCAGTACTTAAGCTTGTAGTCGTGCAGCGAAACGAATTTGAATAGCGAAAAAATATAAGAGTACCTACATTATATTAATAAAGAAAAATAAGTAAGCACCGAGTACCTTCGGCGCGAACAAATAGAAATAATAAAATTAAGTAACCCTCACTTACAAGTTTACAAGAAGAAATAGTCGAACGATTAACTTTATTCTACTCGAACATTACACAATAATGCTTAGGAGAAACATTGATGTTAGTTTAGGTTTAGTGAATGGGTCGATAGGCGTTGTACAAAAAGTGAAGTGGGACCCGGAAGACCAAACAAAGCTTAAACAATTGGCAGTAAAATTCGCTAGTAATTTGATTCACGAATTATTGCCAATTTGAGATTATACATACATAGAGGCATACGTGTACAGAGAACAATTCCCAATCTGTGTGGCGTATGCCCTAACAATTCACAAGAGCCAAGGTCTAAGTCTAAAAAATGCCCTCATGGACATTGGCACCTCCATATTCTCTTGTGGCCAAGCCTACGTGGCCCTTTCACGAGTAACCAATCTTCATGGGGTGCACCTCATAAATGTTGACTTCAAGAGTATAAAAGCTCAAGCTTCAGCGATCACCGAATACGACCGGCTTAGGCGTAAATACCGCGCCGATCTTTCAGAAATTTAACCGTCTAAAAGAATAAATAATTAACGCGAATGGGCAATACGAAATACTGTACTAATACTACTAAAGATTTGTAATAATAAAAAAACTACTCGTATATAGAAAAAAACTGCGTCAAATAAGAAAATCTAATAAAATAAATCAATATGCCCACGTTTCTACAAAAAGAAGTGAAATCCCACCAAAAAAAATCTGTAAAAAACTACCCAAGTCTCGATGGAGCTGCTTGTTTATTTCTAAAAAGTAATGAAATCTAGACAAAGTCGTGCCAAGTCTAAGGTTCCTTACTGCGATTTCTTTATTATGTTATATAAGTACATAAAATAAGAATTGTTCATTTTTATTATGATCGCTGTTGTGCAGCGACCGCCTACACAGATAAGCCCTCGAGGCTTCCGTGCAGGCTATAAAACATAAATGTAAATTGTAATAATATGGTAAATAAATATATTTCTAAAAAAAAAGTTAATTTTGTGTGACTTGGCCGTTGAACATTCTTTATACGTTAGTGGGTACAAGTCAATTTTGTTTTGTTTACACTTAATGTTATATCTGTTGTAACTACCTATGTTTGTTAAACGAGATAATAGCCTATACTGGTATTGGTAATTGGACATTAGTGTCTCATTTTAGGCTGTTGTTGATTGTTTAACACATGCATTCAGCATTGACAATGCTGACTTCTGCTCTCTTCTTTTAGGAGCGTCAAATCGACCACCGATCTAACATAAAATAGACGTACAGACGGACTTCTATCAATGATTAGAATAGAAGTAAGGAACCTTAGACTTGGCACGATTTTGTCTAAATTTCATTACTTTTTAGAAATAAACAAGCAGCTCCATCGAGACTTGGGTAGTTTTTTACAGAATGTTTTTGGTGGGATATTTTTTGACAAATTGATGCAGAATGAAGGTGAAAATATTTCGAAGTGGTATGAAAGAGTACGAAAGGCGGTGACAGACTGCAACATATGACAGGTGCTACGGTGGAAGACCGTATTAAAGATTAATTCGTAACAGGGCTCCCCGTCCAGGACCTATTCAGGAAAGACTGCGAAGAGAGTATTACCAAAAGTGTTCCAAACATATTGGATGTTGCATTAAATAAAGAAGCGGCTTTGACCGATATAAACAACAGAAGTGTAATAAACAGCCCGATAAAAAATTAATAGACGCGTTTTCCCTGAAATAAAACGCATATTAAATACTTACCTTATTTGAAACCTTATAGAATGAGATAGGCCCTCCTTGTTTTCTGCTTTATTCTTCCTTCTTTGTCTACCATATATTGCCGTCTCACTCGCACATCTCCCCACCATCCACCCAGGCGGAGCGCGAGCTTGTGCCGCGCGCTCTCTAATCATTGAGCCGAATTACCAGGCAGTTAAAAATTAAGGTTTCAAATAAGTTAAATATTTAATATGCGTTTTATTTCAAGTAAAACGCGTCTATTAAAACTTGACCGTTATTTGAAACCTTATAGAATGAGACGTGTTTGCTATCGCCTGGTGAAAGTGAAAGCTGATGCATTGCGATTTTATGCCGCGGATAACCAACGAGGAAAAAAGAATCACCTCATAAAACAAAAAAAAAGACGTAGAGTTCGTTAATCAACACATTTAGGACTTTCAGTGATGGAGTCCCATGACTGTCGCAAGAATACTAAGAAAAATCTGTCTCCGTAAAATATCTGCTCCAGACGTAAACACGGTAAACAACATGTACCGATTGTATGAAGAGAAATGCAATGAAGAAGAAAAAACGAAAGTTTCGGCATTTAAATTTCGTGACATATGGTATTTGCACGAAATACGAAAAATCTGTATCGATAGGTCGAGAAGATTAATACCGAAAGCATATACAGCGGAAGAAAATGTGTCAAGCAGAAAAAGACGCCGACACATGCAGTGGCCAGAACAGGAATAAACACATTTAAGTTCTCTTACTCTGGGCTGTGCAGAAAATAGATCACCATCAGATAAAGAATCAAAGAAGAGAATCATGATAATAATACATAATGCATGATAATTTACCACTTTTTTGGATAATTTCGGCTAATCGAAGGTGCCAACGAATCAGTCTAGTCTTGTTTCTTTCTGGGTATTAAGCCAAGAGGCTTGTGATCGATATAGATTAAAATTGGGTCGTAGAGTTATAAAATTCATTCGATTGAGGGCGGACACCCTGCTGAGGAATGCCGAATCTAAAATTATTTTGGTTATTAGGTATATTTAAGATTGGGCTGATTAGGATGCCTTCTTGCCTTGATCTTAAAACCCGTGTTAAATGGTACTGGAGCACCAAATCTTTGTTGTAAGGGCATTCTATGGGGCGGGGCTGGGTCTATGCTTTTAAATTTTATAACATGCTTTGCTTGGTAGTATAGATGCAGGCCTACCTTGCCTTACTCCTTCTGAATTGACAAGGTGGCGTGGTCTTGAGGGAGAGCGCTACGGTCGTGTAGATCCTCAAGGCAAGTGCGGTGATGTTCCTTCTCGAGGTTGCCGCCCCGTTATTGGTCTAATTCCATATGAAATAGACGTAACAAAAATCACCGGGCTTCTTAACACAGGGGTGGCGAGGTCATTCCCCTGGGTGTCCACCATCGAACAAGACCAGATGTTGGATAGTAATGACCTCCAGCGTGTTCGTGCCGTGCGCGGGGACCCGTACGGGAGGATGATGGGATCCTGGTGGCTGAGCCGATGAGCGTAGGCGGTTTAACGTCTCTGAGGACACACTCCACTTTGGCCCGGATTTCTTCTTACACGGGAGGCCGCAGCTTAGGTCAATCGGCTGCGGGGTTCGGTCAGACGGCCCAGTTCACTCCCAATGGGGGCTTGCAGACGGCGGCGCTCGCTGGCATCGCTAGTGGTAGCGGTGTGAGTTGGTGCTGTGCAGTCTCATGAGTAACTAATGGGAGGGGGCTATATCCCTCGACTAATCCCTGTTGCTTCCGTAGTATCGCCACTTCGGCACTCCATGGCGAGTAGGGATAGTTGAGGGACGAATAAATTTAATCGGGATATTTAAATGGATAGTAGCAGCAAAAAAAAACACAAGGCGGGACCGGCGAAAGCTGGGACTGCGCACCAAAAGGCGGGACCGGCGAAAGCTAGGACTGCACAACATACGGCGGGACCGACGCAAGCCGGAGCGGTACTGCTACCAAGCCCACCCGGACATAAAGGTATTGCCAAAGCTGGCGCGATACGGGAACCTTGTGTCAGAGGTCAAACGACCTCGGAGCTTGGGGCCTCGGACGCGACCGGCAGAGGCGGCACCTCTTCGTCACCCGGCGGCCGGCACGAGTCAGGCGGGCGCCGGGCTCGACTATCTGGGTCGCAAAAAAAGAAACGCCAAGAGCTTAGACAGCAGGCGGCTCTAGAAGGGACTCCTACGGGAGGACCATCAAAGAGGCCGCATTCTACTCTAAGCAGCGACAGAAGGGACATGGCGGCCAAGAGGATGAAGACCCAAGGTCAATCATCCTCGACCGGATCCTTTAGGGATGCGGTGGCGGCTGTGAAACTCGCTGTCGTCACAGTCAAGTACCCGGAGGAGTACTTGAAGGGTGAGGATCTGATGCCTATTCAGGAACTCATAATTGAGAAACTGAAAGAGGCACCGGATCCTCTACCTGTCGTCGTAGTTGCTCCCGGAGTTGTCGCAGGTGCAGTGCATGTTTCCTGTGAAAACTCTGACGCAGCTAACTGGTTTCGGGGTGCCATCCACAACGTGGAACTTGGCTCCCTGAAACTTAAGGTTGTCAACGCCAAGGACCTTCCAAAGCTAGTTATAATGGCATGGAAGTGTCGCAACTTGGCGTTGCAAGACTCTGCCCGGGCCATTCGGTTAATCCAGCGGCTTAACCCTGCCTTGAGGACGGACGACTGGAAAGTCGTGAATACTCTCACCGAGGAGACCGGCATCCGTCGTATCGTCCTCATGGACGGGGTGTCCGCTGGAGTTATCAAGGCCGCGGGTTACTCTCTTCCAGGAGGAATTGAACGATACTCGTTCAAGCTCCTGGAAGACAACACGGGAGAGGCACCCACTGCGGAAGCAGGAGTGGAGCCCTCCGAAGATGGGCCACCGCAGGGTGCGGAGGCCATGGACGAAGCCCATGCTCAAGACGGAGCGCAGGAGGCAGCGATCCAGACTGGGGCGTCAGAGGCAGGCTTCGACGTACCAGGGGTATCTATGTGTGTATGGACTAAAACTGTGGTATACATAACAGCAGTGGCGTGCATTCCATATAGGCAAATAAGCAATGCCTACCTCATAAGATTCAATAAAATAATATTTTGATTCAATTTAACTACATAATCATTTTAAATAAAAATTCTAACCTAACATTCAATACGAAATTTCAAACTTTGCCGCGCAGGCACTCGCGAGTTCGCCTCTCAAATTCACGCACACTAAAACGATTTCGGCATATTCATACACACACACACACTTCTTTAAGGCCGGCTCTACACTCGCGCCGCGAAGGCCCGCGAAGGCCGCGAACCGCGAGTGTGGATGGTTTCGCGACATCGCGTTCGCGCTTCGCGGCGTTCCCCGTCCGGTGGCGGTTTTTTGGTCCGCTTCAAAGGGTTTGCGAAGCGCGAACAAAGCGCGAACGCGAACGCATCCACACTCGCGCTGTGTTCACAGTTGTGTGCGAGACGCAGTAGCAAGCGGACGTCAAAATGAGCACCCAGTGGAGCAACGATCGCGAATTAGTGTTCCTGGAGTGCTATCAAGCAGAACCCGTGCTTTGGCAAGCCCAACATGAAGGACATAAAAATAAAAATAAGACACACGATGCATGGACGAGAATTAGTGCAATCATGGAAATTCCAGTGCCAGATTCGAAGAAGAAAAGGGATTCCCTAATGTCCAGCTACAGAACGTACAGAAAAAAAGTGAAGGATTCTATCCACAGTGGTGCCAGCACAGATGAAGTATATAAACCTATATGGTTCGCCTATGAAACTATGTATTCATTTCTCGGAGAAGGAGTGGCATGTAATAAAACAATAAATAGTATAAGTATGTTTTATTTGATAATTTAAAAAAAGATCTTATACCTAACTAGCTTTAGCCCGCGACTTCGTCCGCGTAGATTATTTCTTTTTTCTGGGTATGAATTATTGTAACAATATAGAGCTTTGTTCATGGCTATTGCCCGCCTGAGGTAGATTGAGCTTACATGCGAGCATGCCACATAAAACTGAAACAGTCCGGCCGCAAATAAACTCTAGCAAGTTTCAGAGAGTTATGATTTATTAATAGCCATCGCGAAACAAACCTTGATAAGGAACTCTAATCTTTTAAATTAAACGGAAGGTGATTTGGGATCAATGTAATACGCGGCACGAAGACAGTTTCTCCTCTGGCAGAACCAGTTAATATTTTGGCCTCAATAACATTGCGACGGAGAGCTGTTACTTCGGGGGTGGAATTATCATAAACGCTGAGATAACTTTACATTAATTTTCAATCATCAGCCTAAACACAAAATTTGAGCATCCTAACTTCAAAACTGACGGACTTGCATACAAACTTTCATCCCCTATTTTACCCGCTTAGGGGTGGAATTTCCAAAAATCCTTAGTGGATGCCTCCACTATATAAGGTATCTGTGTGCAAAATTCTAATCTCTAGGTCCTGCGGTTTGGGCTGTGCGTTGATATATCAACAATCAGTTTATCATCTTAACTTCATCCCCCTCTTTCCCCCTCCGGGGGTGGAATTGTCATAAACGCTGAGATTCATATTCATATTCATTTATTCTGCAACTAAGTGTATAGTGGGTCTTATTCTATTATAAACAGTGCTTAGATAACTTAGTGACCTTTTACAGGTATTGCAAAAGTATTGATTGTAACATAATAATAATTATTATTCATATTCAAATTTAAACAGATTCCAAAATAAATAGTATGTCATATCATAATAAATTATAGAAGTAGAAATTTAACTAAATAAGCTTACCTAATCATGTCATTACAATCTTAATCAATCAAGATAACTTTACATTAATTTTCATTCGTCAGCCTATACATAAAATTTGAAGATCCTAAATTCAAAACTGACGGACTTGCATACAAACTTTCATCCCCTATTTTACCCTCTTAGGGATGGAATTTCCAAAAATCCTTCCTTAGTGGATGCCTTCACTGTATAAGGTATCTGTTTGCAACATTTCAAATCTCTAGGTCCAGCGGTTTGGGCAGTGCGTTAATATATCAACAATCAGTTTATCATCTTAACTTCATCCCCCTCTTTCCCCCTTCGGGGGTTGAATTATCATTAACCCTGAGATAACTTTACATTAATTTTCAATCGTCAGCCTAAACACAAAATTTGAAGATCCTAATCCTAACTGCAAAACTGACGGACTTGCATACAAACTTTTATCCCCTATTTTACCCGCTTAGGGGTGGAATTTCCAAAAATCCTTCCTTACTGGATACCTACACTGCATAATAATAAATTTAGTGAAGTTATTGTGGAATTGAAGGACTTGCATACCCAACTTCATCCCCCTTTTTAGGGGTCCGTAGCCAAATGGCAAAAAACGGAACCCTTATAGATTCGTCATGTCTGTCTGTCTGTCTGTCTGTCCGTATGTCACAGACATTTATTTCCGAAACTATAAGAACTATAATGTTGAAACTTGGTAAGTAGATATATTCTGTGAACGCAATTAAGATTTTCACACAAAAATAGAAAAAAAACATTAAATTTTGGGGGTTCCCCATACTTTGAACTGAAACTCAATTTTTTTTTTTCATCAAACCCATAAGTGTGGGGTGTCTATGGATAGGTCTTCAAAAATGATATTGAGGTTTCTAATATCATTTTTTTCTAAACTGAATAGTTTGAACGAGAGACACTTCCAAAGTGGTAAAATGTGTGTCCCCCCCCTGTAACTTCTAAAATAAGAGCATGATAAATCTATAAAAAATATATTATGTACAGTACGATGCAAACTACCAACGAAAATTGGTTTGAACGAGATCTAGTAAGTAGTTTTTTTTTAATACGTCATAAATTGAAATTCATATCTAATACTCAGGTCTATACTACCATTTACTTATATACCTATAGGTTTGTACGGAACCCTTGGTGCGCATGTCTGACTCGCACTTGGCCGGTTTTTCCTCTTAGGGTTGGATTTATCACAAACGCTGAGACAACTTTACATTCATTTTCATTCGTCAGCCTATACACAAAATTTGAAGATCCTAACTTCAAAACTGACGGACTTGCATACAAACTTTCATCCCCTATTTTACCCTCTTAGGGGTGGAATTTCCAAAAATCCTTCCTTAATGGATGCCTCCACTGTATAATCATAAAATTAGTGAAGTTTATCGTGGAATTAAAGGCCTTGCATACCCAACTTAATCTCCCTTTTTCTCTCTTCGGGGCTGGAATTATCACAAACGCTGAGACAACTTTACATTCATTTTCAATCGTCAGCCTATACACAAAATTGGTAGATCCTAACTTCAAAACTGACGGACTTGCATACAAACTTTCATCCCCTATTTTACCCTCTTAGGGGTGGAATTGACAAAAATCCTTCCTTTTTGGATTCCTCCACTGTATAAGGTATCTGTTTGCAACATTTCAAATCTCTAGGTCCAGCGGTTTGGGCAGTGCGTTGATATATCATAAATCAGTTTATCATCTTAACTTCATCCACCTTTTTCCCCTTTCGGGGGTTGAATTTATCACAAACGCTGAGACAACTTTACATTCATTTTCATTCGTCAGCCTATACACAAAATTTGTAGATCCTAACTTCAAAACTGACGGACTTGCATACAAACTTTCATCCCCTATTTTACCCTCTTAGGGGTGGAATTGACAAAAATCCTTCTTTAGTGGATACCTTCACTGTATAAGGTATCTGTTTGCAACATTTCAAATCTCTAGGTCCAGCGGTTTGGGCAGTGCGTTGATATATCAACAATCAGTTTATCATCTTAACTTCATCCCCCTCTTTCCCCCTTCGGGTGTTGAATTATCATAAACGCTGAGATAACTTTACATTAATTTTCAATCGTCAGCCTAAACACAAAATTTGAAGATCCTAACTGCAAAACTGACGGACTTGCATACAAACTTTCATCCCCTATTTTACCCGCTTAGGGGTGGAATTTCAAAAAATCCTTCCTTAATGGATACCTACACTGCATAATAATAAATTTAGTGAAGTTATTGTGGAATTGAAGGACTTGCATACCCAACTTCATCCCCCTTTTTCCCTCTTAAGGTTGGATTTATCACAAACGCTGAGACAACTTTACATTCATTTTCATTCGTCAGCCTATACACAAAATTTGAAGATCCTAACTTCAAAACTGACGGACTTGCATACAAACTTTCATCCCCTATTTTACCCTCTTAGGGGTGGAATTTCCAAAAATCCTTCCTTAATGGATGCCTCCACTGTATAATCATAAAATTAGTGAAGTTTATCGTGGAATTAAAGGCCTTGCATACCCAACTTAATCTCCCTTTTTCTCTCTTCGGGGCTGGAATTATCACAAACGCTGAGACAACTTTACATTCATTTTCAATCGTCAGCCTATACACAAAATTTGAAGATCCTAACTTCAAAACTGACGGACTTGCATACAAACTTTCATCCCCTATTTTACCCTCTTAGGGGTGGAATTTCCAAAAATCCTTCCTTTTTGGATTCCTCCACTGTATAAGGTATCTGTTTGCAACATTTCAAATCTCTAGGTCCAGCGGTTTGGGCAGTGCGTTGATATATCATATATCAGTTTATCATCTTGACTTCATCCACCTTTTTCCCCTTTCGGGGGTTGAATTTATCACAAACGCTGAGACAACTTTACATTCATTTTCATTCGTCAGCCTATACACAAAATTTGTAGATCCTAACTTCAAAACTGACGGACTTGCATACAAACTTTCATCCCCTATTTTACCCTCTTAGGGGTGGAATTTCCAAAAATCCTTCCTTACTGGATACCTCCACTGTATAATCATAAAATTAGTGAAGTGTTTCGTGGAATTGAAGGCCTTGCATACCCAACTTCATCTCCCTTTTTCTCTCTTCGGGGCTGGAATTATCACAAACGCTGAGACAACTTTACATTCATTTTCATTCGCCAGGCTATACACAAAATTTTAAGATCCTAACTTCAAAACTGACGGACTTGCATACAAACTGTCATCCCCTATTTTACCCTCTTAGGGGTGGAATTTCCAAAAATCCTTCCTTAGTGGATGCCTCCACTGTATAAGGTATCTGTTTGCAAAATTTCAAATCTCTAGGTCCAGCGGTTTGGGCTGTGCGCTGATATATCAACAATCAGTTTATCTTTTTTTTGAAGGATTTTTGGAAATTCCACCCTTAAGAGGGTAAAATAGGGGATGACAGTTTGTATGCAAGTCCGTCAGTTTTGAAGTTAGGATCTTAAAATTTTGTGGTTAGGCTGACGATTGAAAATTAATGTATAGTTATCTCAGCGTTTGTAATAATTCCACCCCCGAAGGGAGGAAAAGGGGGATGAAGTTGGGTATGCAAGGCCTTCAATTTCAAAGTAAACTTCACGAAATGTATTATTATACGGTGTAGGCATCCACTATGGAAGGATTTTCGGAAATTCCACCCCTAAGGGGGTAAAATCAGGGATGAAAGTTTGTATGCAAGTCCGTCAGTTTTGAAGTTAGGATCTTGAAATTTTGTGTTTAGGCTGACGATTGAAAATTAATGTTTAGTTATCTCAGCGTTTGTGATAATTCCAACACCGAAGGGAGGAAAAGGGGGATGAAGTGGTTTATGCAAGTCCTTCAATTTCAAAGTAAACTTCACTAAATATATTATTATATAGTGTAGGCATCCACAAAAGAAGGATTTTTAAAAATTCCACCCCTAACAGGGTAAAATAAGGGATGAAAGTTTGTAAGCAATATATCAACGCATAGCCCAAATCGCTGGACCTAGAGATTTGAAATTTTGCACAAAGATACCTTATACAGTGTAGGCATCCACTAAGGAAGGATTTTCGGAAATTCCACCCCTAAGGGGTTAAAATAGGGGATGAAAGTTTGTATGCAAGTCCGTCACTTTTGAAGTTAGGATCTTCAAATTTTGTGTTTAGGCTTACGATTGAAAATTAATGTATAGTTATCTCAGCGTTTGTGATAATTCCACCACCGAAGGGAGGAAAAGGGGGATGAAGTTGGGTATGCAAGGCCTTCAACTCCAAAGTAAACTTCATGAAATGTATTATTATACGGTGTAGGCATCCACTAAGGTTGGATTTTTGGAAATTCTACCCCTAAGGGGGTTAAATAAGGGATGAAAGTTTGTATGCAAGTCCGTCAGTTTTGAAGTTAGGATCTTCAAATTTTGTGTTTAGGCTGACGATTAAAAATCAATGTATAGTTATCTCAGCGATTGTGATAATTCCACCACCGAAGGGAGGAAAAGGGGGATGAAGTTGTGTATGCAAGTCCTTCAATTTGAAAGTAAACTTCACTAAATGTATTATTATACGGTGTAGGCATCCACTAAGGAAGATTTTTTTGGAAATTCCACCCCTAAGGGGGTAAAATAAGGGATGAAAGTTTGTATGCAAGTCCGTCAGTTTTGAAGTTAGGATCTTCAAATTTTGTGTTTAGGCTGACGATTGAAAATTAATGTAAAGTTATCTCAGCATTTATGATAATTCCACCCCCGAAAGGGGAAAAAGGGGAATGAAGTTGGGTATACAAGGCGTGGTGGTGCTCTTCTTCAAGAAAGGCGATAAGGCCCTATTGAAGAACTACCGCCCGATATCCCTCCTAAGCCATGTTTATAAGCTGTTTTCGAGAGTAATTACGAATCGTCTCGCACGTAGGTTTGACGACTTCCAGCCGCCCGAACAAGCCGGTTTCCGTAAAGGCTTTAGTACCATAGACCACATACATACACTCCGCCAGATTATACAGAAGACTGAAGAGTATAATCGGCCATTATGCCTGGCGTATGTGGACTATGAGAAAGCCTTCGATTCAGTCGAGACATGGGCGGTGCTACAGAGTCTACAGCGTTGCCAAATCGACTATCGCTATATCGAAGTATTGAAGTGTTTGTACAGCAAAGCCACCATGTCGATCCGGGTCCAGGACGAGAGTACGGTACCAATCCAGTTGCAGAAGGGTGTAAGACAGGGTGACGTAATTTCCCCGAAACTCTTCACCACTGTAATGGAGGATGTATTCAAGCTCTTGGACTGGAAGGGATATGGCATCAACATCAATGGCGACAACATCACTCACCTTCGATTTGCCGACGATATAGTCATAATGGCGGAATCGCTGGAAGCTTTGAACATCATGCTCAATGACCTCAACAGAGTTTCCCAACAGGTAGGCCTCAAAATGAATATGGACAAGACAAAAGTTATGTCTAATGTTCATATTCCGCCAATACCGGTGATTGTTGGGAGCACTGTTCTCGAAGTTGTAGACGAGTATGTTTACCTCGGACAAATTATCCAACTAGGTAGGTCCAACTTCGACAAAGAGGTCAATCGAAGAATCCAACTCGGCTGGGCAGCATTCGGGAAGCTCCGGCACATCTTCACGTCTAAAATACCTCAGAGTCTGAAGACAAAGGTCTTCAATCAGTGCGTGTTACCAGTGATGACATATGGTACAGAGACGTGGTCTTTTACTGCTGGCCGAATAAATAAGCTCAGAGTCACTCAGCGCGCTATGGAACGAGCTATGCTCGGAATCTCTCTACGTGACAGGGTCCGAAACGAGGACATTCGTAGGAGAACGAAAACTACCGATATAGCTCGTAGAGTTAGTAAGCTGAAGTGGCAATGGGCAGGCCACATCGCTCGAAGAACTGATAGCCGATGGGGAAGGAAGGTTCTCGAGTGGCGACCACGTACTGGAAAGCGCCGAGCTGGACGACCTCCAACCAGGTGGACCGACGATCTGGTCAAGATCGCTGGGCACCGCTGGATGCAAGCGGCCCAAAACCGTTCGAAGTGGAAGTTAATAGGGGAGGCCTATGTTCAGCAGTGGACATCCCTAGGCTGATATGATGATACAAGGCCTTCAATTTCACGATAAACTTCACTAAATTTATTATTATACAGTGTAGGTATCCAGTAAAGAAGGATTTTTGGAAGTTCCACCCCTAAGGGGGTAAAATAGGACTTGAAATTTTGTATGGAAGTCCGTCAGTTTTGAAGTTAGGATCTTCAAATTTTGTGTTTAGGCTGACGATTGAAAATTAAAGTAAAGTTGTCACAGCGAATTGATAATTCCACCCCCCGAAGAGGGAAAAGGGGGATTAAGTTGTATACGAACATCTTTCATTTCCATAGTAAACATCACTAAATTTATAATTATACAGTGTAGGTATCCACTAACGAAGGATTTTTCAATATTACACCTCTATGGGGGTAAAATAGGGGATGCGAGTTTGTATGAAAGTCCATCAGTTTGGAAGCTAGGACCTACACATTTTGTGTTTAGGCTGATGATTGAAAATTAATTTATATGTGCCTCAGCGTTTTCGATAATTCCGACCCCGAAGGGGTAAAAAAGGGATGAAGTTGTGTATGGAAGTATACTAAATTTATTATATAAGCTTGGAATATAATTAAAATATGGAAACTAACGCAAAGAATATCGGTGTTGTTGGAATTTGATCCATTAATGAGTGAAAAGGGGGATTAAATTTTGTATTTGAAGTTCTTTATTTTCGGAGTAAAAATCACTATAATCTCGGCTTATGGTTGGAAACTAACGCAACTTTTCGTTTTTCGAATTTCAACACTTGACCCCTTCCAGGGTTGAAATTCGTAAAGGGGGATGAAATTTTGTATTTAAGCTGTTCATTCACATAATTTTGTATTCAAGTAAAATAATGTACACGTGTATCATGTTATTAAGAAGCCTACTGCCGCCCATCTATCTGTCTGTCTGCCACGAGAAAAATTATCAGCTGTCTGGTTGAGGAACTTTTGGATAGATCTCCGCGCGTGTCGATCCGTCTGTCTGTCTGTCTTCTACGCGTAATTTTTAAATTATTATTATTATTTAAATTTAATACTAAGGTGTCAAACAAGCATACGGCCGGCCTGATGGTAAGCGGTCACCGTATGTATCACTCGTGCGTTGCCGACCATACAGAAATATCTTCACACCCTGGCGCCATGGCGGGGAGCTCATTCCACAGCCTGAGTTTACGCGCTAGAAAACTCCTTTGAAACCGCACAGTAGAAACCATTTCGGTTGCAATATATAAGGTCCTAATAAATTAGTGAACTTCCTCTTGAGGGATGAATGTATAGGTCATTAGTAATCAAAAAATAATATTAGAAAAATAATCCGAGGGAAAAAAAATAAAAAATCCTATACTGTCTCTATGCAAAACAAAGAAGCCGCGCGAAGGTTTTTTTTTTTTTTTTCCTCGGATTGTTTTTCTAATATAATTTTTTGATTACTAATGACCTATACATTCATCCCTCAAGAGGAAGTTCACTAATTTATTAGGACCTTATATGAGTATGGACTCCCCGTCGATGGCGAGAGTTGCGATGGTAGAAGGTAGCCCGTGGGCATCAAGTCAAACAATTCTTCAGAGAACTGTCCGTTGTACAAGCGGTACACACATAAGGAGGCAAATTCTCTCCTCAGACTGACAGACAGACAGAAACATCTCAGCGCTCTGGAAATTATTGAGGAACTTGTGAGCAAATATCTCAGCTGTCATGAAATGATTGAGGAATTTGTGGATAGGTCTCATGGCGTAATTTTAGATAAATAATCCCGATCTCGACACCTCCCAAAAAAACATATTTCTTCTTCAGCTAATCGGACAGTGTATGTATGCATATTTCTGCCGGTAGATTTTCAGATCTTCTTCTTCAAATCGGGAACATAAACTTTCCACAAATAGATGGTACACATACCAAGTTAGGTATAGATGAAATGTATACTGACTGATGTTACTATGAACACAAACCGATAGCACAGAATATTTAATAGTACTACGTACAGAAAACCCACTTCGAAAACGACATTTAAACAAAAATCGACTCTTGGAACGACAGAATAAAGCGCAATCCAGTTCGCGCAGCGCTGCGCGCCTAAAATTATATTCACCTACAACTTCCCTCTCTTTCTATCGTATAACTCTATCCTGTATGACGCGGCACGTGTTACGGTAGGGTTGTCTAATGACGTATTATGAATCTTCAATATTTCCTTATCGCCTTTGTATGTCCTATTACTATTCTCTGTGTTTATTTTATTTCTATGCTATTCTCCTTTCGTGAACAATGACATTTAAAATATCCTAGCTAACTAGTATTAGATCAGAAAGTTATTTTAAAATGTCTACATACTTTAATCTAAGTTGTTAGACCTATAAGTACTTTGTATACTGAATGTGTATTCTGTCTACGATCTGAATACAACTATTTTGGGGAAGGGTTTTAGTAACATACATGCTTATCAAATCTGGAATGACTGACGACGCGACAAGAAACGGCACGATTACCTAGTCCAGTAGCCGTCAGCCGAAATTCACAATATTTGTTCTTAATAATCTTCATGTTGATTAAAGAAGTTTGTTATATAAAAATTAATAAAGAATTAACCAAAAAAAGGATATATTGAGTTACTTACCTACATAACAATAAGAATTGTTAAATTTTTCTGAATATTGTTCTACTGATTTTTGAAATAGTGGTATGTTAAATCTTAGTTATTCAAAGAGTTGTAAGGTAGAATTACTGTATATTTAAAGAGGGAACTCTCTCAATTCTGGAACTACTAACAGTTTCTAAAAAAAGAATCGCCAAAATCGGTTCATAAACGACGAAGTTATCCGCGAACACACATAAAAAATAATTGGACTGTTTTACAAAAAACTTAAACCGACTTCAAAGTACACTAAGAAGTAATCAAATCCTGATCTGATGACAATGGGACCAAATGGGAAGTGTACCCTTCCAGACAAAAAAAGAATTTTCCAAATCGGTTAATAAACGACGGAGTTATGAGGTAACAAACATAAAAAAAAAAAAAGAACATACAACCGAATTGAGAACCTCCTCCTTTTTTTGAAGTGGGTTAAAAATCATTCACATGAGTTTTCGAGGTCTAAGAGGCCCGTTTATACAAGAGGGTCTCTTCTGGTCGCTCTATCTTTGTCTCTTTTTTTAACACACTGGTATGTTATCAAAACGGGCCTATTATTATAATAAGGACTTTAGGACAATACAATGAAACAAAAACAAAATATCTAGTACTATAAAAACAACGATATCTACACAATATAGGTAGTACGTAGGTATTTATACCCACACGCGTCTTGCGCTGCGTGCGCGTTGCAACCGACTAGCGTTGTTCCGGTAGTCCGCGTGTGCGCGATCGTACCTAAACATGGGAGTGGGACAGGCCTGCCGATAGAGTGGTTATGCGCGAGAGACCCATTATGACTCCCAAAAATGACCAACCCGCTGCGATCAATGAAATGTTGCCACCATGGTCGATATGGATGAGTCGGTTAATTATCCTATTCAATTAGCGATGGGTAACTAGCCGAAATTTCAATAGCTTAGCTAGCCAGCTATATGTGGTCTAAAAGCCAGCTAGCTAGTCAGCTATTTTGGCTATTTGGCTATTAGGCTTGAGCGGCGGCGCAGCTTGATGAATAACATTCAACTGCGATCTGAGTTCGATCCTCGCCGCTGCAACAAGTCTAGTCTAGATGATAATGTAATGATTTTGTTTTTCATTTACTTTTTATTTTGTTGTATACTTTTTGAAAATAAATGACTTTCCCTCATAGGTCGTACGTATTACTAAAAAAAACATCGAAAATCAACAATAACGTCATCTCTATTTATGGATATGAACTAAAAGCTTTCACAGTACATCAACTCAGTCGTTAGTTGTAGGCAAGTAAACCATAGATGTCGCGCTACTTCCGATGATTTTAACGATTTATTTAATAAATAATAATATTACAGAATAATTTAATTTAATTAAAAAACAATAGGTTTAAATTCGTATAATTAGTACCTTTCAAATTCGAATTAATAATAACGACATGCACTCGAATTTCACTCTTTCGGAACTTACACAACTCAGTTTCGCAGTGAACGCACGCACACACAGCTATCGGCTACGCGGCTACTCGGCTACTCGGCTAGAATGGCTTTGGCTAGCCGGCCAGCTACCGGCTAGTGGCGGCTACAGTGGCTATTAACCTTTAGCGGCTAGGCGGCTACCCGCTGTGTGTGACGTTAACTTCTCGTAATGAGGAGGATTGTTTATGTTACAAAAGGTTAAAATACCTGAAAATCGTGCACTTAAGGTTCAATTTGGTTCGAATTATCAATAGTTACACAGGTATTTTCAGCATAGAGGTATCTTAAGAAAACTCCTCATTTTAGCTAGCCATAGCCAGTAGCCATCCAGTAGCCAGTAGCCATCCAGTAGCCAGTAGCTAATTATCGTGTTGACAGATAACGTAGCCGTGGCTATTTTGTGTATAGCCGTTTTTTGGCTAGTTATATGAATAGCTACCCATCTCTATATTAAATTTTTTAACTCTCTTAATCCGCCGGGTAATCCGTTTCATGCATGTACCTGCTCCTGTCATATTGATTAGAAATATACGGCCTCCAAAATTGTGCTGTAGAACTTGACTACAAGCAACAGTTCTCCGCCGCAATGTTATTGAGGCCAAAATATTAACTGGTTTTGCCAGAGGAGAAACAGTCTCGTGCCGCGTATACCATTGATCCCAAAGCACCTTCCGTTTGATATTTAAAAGATTACAATTCCTTATCGAGGTTTGCTTCGCGATGGCTATTAATAAATCATAGGGAAGAACTCCGAAATTTGCTAGAGTTTATTTGCGGCAGGACTGTTTCAGTTTTATGTGGCATGCTCGCATGTAAGCTCTCAATCTTCCTGAACTTTTGTCAAATATCACACGTAGTGGCGGGCTATAGCCATGAACAAAGCTCTATATTGTTACAATGATTCATATCTAGAAAAAAGAAATAATCTACGCGGACGAAGTCGCGGGCTAAAGCTAGTCATTTTATATATTAAGATTATAATCTATACTTATCTATCTAGGTACCTACTTACAAAGTACTTCGTAAATTCTTCTCTTATTTCATGGGCATTCAGAGCTGATCGGCGTGCTGTGATTGGAATATTACGAACAGCACAAGTAGTTTCGATTTCGTTTCTCCATGAGCCAGGTGCGATTAGTACACTATTTTCATCATAAATGTCTATGTTTCCAGGCGGTGTATATATATGTGAAGAAGTGGTACTTTTTCGTAAGAAATTATGCAGTAAAATGCACGTCATTGTTATAAGTGAGACTTTTTCCGGGTTAAATGGAATCGGTTTTTTAAATATTCTAAATTTTGTGACAAGTATCCCAAACGTATTTTCTACTACAACCCTTGATCTTGATAGATTCTGATTAAATATACGTTTTGGGGATCCTGAATCATGGTTACCCGGATAAGGTTTCATTACATGTGTCGACAGCGCAAAAGCACCATCTCCTAAAAATACATAGGGCACATCTTTGTATGAACCAGGCAAGGGGTGTGGTGTAGGCAAGTTTAATGTATTCAGACATATTTTTTTCCATAGTAAACTATTTCTAAACACGCCGCCATCACTAATTCTGCCCCGGCATCCTATATCTGCAAATATAAAATTATAATTGCTGTCAACTAAAGCTAACAAAACTATGCTGTGTGTTTTCTTATAATTAAAATATTCCGATCCTGCTTCAGGTGGGCATTGTATAACGACATGTTTTCCATCAATTGAACCAAGAGCTCGAGGAAATTTAAATCCTTTTTCAATTTCAAGCCATTCTTCTGCGCACGTCGGTATCTGTAAAAGAAAATAAATTTCTTTAATTTATTCAACTTAGCGTTATAGTCTGTATTTTTAGGTATTTAAATAAAGGTAAACAAACAAGTTGCACATTTTCGAGTAGTTATAATATTATTATTTTTTTATATTTCAGGAACAATCAGCAAATAATGAAACAAATGAGGAGGCTCAGGAGGTTGGACCGAGTCGTAATATAAACAGTCAACAAATGATATCTAAAACGATTCGTCGTCGTAACAACCCCTCTGAGCTTTTGATTGCTGGAGAAACGGTTAAAGATTGTCTTTCGACACTCAAAACGACATTAAGCGCTCGACAGCCACAGGAAGATGATGAATTACACGGTAAAATAATTGCCAAAAAGTTAAGATTATTATCTGAAGAAGAAAGAGAACAGTTCATATGTGAAATGTATCAAATGTTCCAGCGTTATAACCGACGCAAAGAACCACAATCCCCTGCCTATTTTTCACTAGCTCGATCAGAAATTCCTGGATATTTTTCGCCTGCTCAAACGTATGTTTCATCACAGTCTCCATCACCACAGCAACAACTCAGGGCAACTAGTTCACGCAGTACTTACTCTGAGCCGCCCATGCAACAACAGAGGGGAACTAGTTCACGCAGTACTTACTCTGAGCCGCCCATGCAACAACAGAGGGGAACTAGTTCATGCAGCACTTATTCAGAGCAGCCAATGCAGCAACAGAGGGCACCTATTCAACAGCGCATCTACTCAGAGTCACTACCATTTCATTCACCAGTAATTCATATTCCAGAAGAAGCAGCAACCGCAGGAGATTCATCAGTGATTATAATAAGCAATGAGTTGATTCCAAAAACTACTGAAGACTACACAGATTATACTAATGACACGAGCGACCAACCTAATGAAGGTCCAACAGATTATGACAATTTGATTGATAAGGCTTTCAAGTTCTCTTAATATTGAAACCAAATCACATTTAGGCACACAGGTTCCTTGAATTACTAAGTTTAGTTTACAAATTGTAAAAGCTAATATGACACTTATCGTAATAAATGTTTTTGATTATTATGTATTTGTTTTATATTAAATTACCTTTATTTCCGTCTCCAGTACTTGATTCAAAGCTTGGCACACTTCGGGTATTATCAGCGATATCAGTTGAGGTGACACTTTAAGGCGCTGTGCGAAGACACTTTTCGCACATTTGAGGGGGTGAAGCAGCGGTGAAGACGGCGCTCAATTCGGGGCGCCCCGCGTACAACCCGCGCAGTCCGCCGGCGTCCGTATTCTGTCGGAATCCTTATTCTGGTTGTTATAGATTCCGGAAATTTCAATTTATGCTTTTGATTGTCTAAATACTTATAGTCCTATTACGCATTATAAGAACGATACCTGTGTCTTATTTATAAGAAAGGTCATACATTTTATGTCTTGTGTCTAGGTTTGAATAAAATAAATAGGTACTTAGTATAAAATAGTATCACTTCGCAATGCAAAAATCTACTTACATAAATAATTGCAAAATAGGTACATAATATTCGTTTGCACAACAAAGTCATAAAATGACATTTATGTTGTTCGAAATAGGGCATGCAATATCGGAAAGTTTTCAATTCCGGAAATGAGTTCCGATACCAGAGAACTAGTTTCGGAATTAGCACCTTGTGAACGGTTTTTCGTTTCTAGATGATTTGGAATAAGAACAGAAAAAACTAGCAAAACTATTGCCGATATATATTTTTGAGGGGTTGGAGCCATGGTTCCGTGTTTAATATTTAATATAAGTCCGGAAAAGCTAAATACCTATATGATATAAATTATTCATTATAATAAAAATTTATGGATATCGGAATTACGATATTAACGGAATACAATATTACTGAATTGAAATATGTGAAAAATAGCTGTTCCGGGATAAAAAGTAGCCTATAATACTCTGGGATAATGTAGCTTCCTATTAGTGAGAGTTTTTCGAATCCGACTGGTAGTTCTAGTTATTGGCCCGTTTTAACAAACAAACAAAATATCTTCCACTTTTAGTACATGAAAATTTGTCCGGGATTCCGGATAATGTGAACTATTAGATATGTATCTCAACAATATTGCAATGGTTTTAAACCCCGGTTGTGAAATTCAATATTGGACTATGCGTTCATTCCGGAACCAATTTCAGAATTAGTTACGGAATTGAGTTTTAAAATAAAACACGAACTATTAGATATGTATCTCAACAATATTGCAATGGTTTTAAACCCCGGTTGTGAAATTCAATATTGGACTATGCGTTCATTCCGGAACCAATTTCATAATTAGTTACGGAATTGAGTTTTAAAATAAAACACCTTTATTCAATAAACTTGTCATAATCATCAAGAAATTACAGATGTATCTTTACTTATCCCTATACTTTTTAAAAATTAAGAAAAAAATTAGAAATTAACCTAAAAAGCCTCCTGCGAAAAGGCACCGAAGAAGGCGCGTTTCAACCATGTTGGCCGGATCGGAAAAAAGCTATCATGTTACCCCTCTGGGAGTAAAGCTTTCTGGTCCCTTGCCAAATCGGTCGCGACCAATTTCTGCCGCCCGTCGCTGCCGCCATTGCTGAAGCCTGATGGATCACTAGCTTACACTGCTGTGATAAGGCCAATTTGTTCGCCTCTCTATTCGCGGAGAATTCATGTCTAGACGCTGGTTTACAAACACCACCCCCACTACCTACTTGCAACTGCCAAATGCCGGACATCCGTATCCGACAAAAGGAGGTTGTAAAGGTACTACGCGCTCTAGACGTGAATAAAGCCAGTGGTCCCGACGGCATTCCAGCCATTGTCCTGCGCAATTGTGCGCCCGAATTGTCTCCTGTCTTGACACGCCTGTTTCGCCTCTCACTTCGAATGGGTTATATTCCGAAAGTCTGGAAGCTTGCTAACGTGCAACCTGTGCCTAAGAAGGGCAGCCGTGCCGATCCTACAAACTATCGACCGATTGCGTTGCGATCACCTCCATACTCTGCAAGACTATGGAGCGTGTATTGAATCGGAGGCTCCTGGCATACCTTGAAGATAACGAACTCCTCAGCGACCGACAGTATAGTTTCCGCCAAAAACGGTCTACTGGGGATCTTCTTGTATATGCCACACACCTTTGAAGAGAAGCCATTGAGAGACACGGGGAAGCAATTGCCGTTTCCCTCGATATTTCTAAGGCTTTCGATAGGGTCTGGCATACCAGCCTTCTAAGCAAGCTTCCTTCATATGGAAATCCTGATGGCCTGTGCGCTTGGATTTCCGATTTCCTGAGTGAACGGTCTATACGAGCGGTATCCCGGTATCTTTGGGTACGCAGACGACAGCACTGTTGCAGAGAGATACATTTCCAGCGCACGAGCCACTAGTGACGAGATCCAATTGTTTCGAGAGGCCATGGTTGAGCGTTTGAACGTGACCTTACAGGCAGTCTCTGATTGGGGCAGAGCCAATCTGGTCACGTTTAACGCCTCCAAGACACAGGCGTGTCTTTTCACTGCCAAACGGAGTCCTTACCATCAGGCTCCTACTTTCCAAAATATATCCTTGCCGATATGCGATCGGCTTGATCTCCTAGGCATAACATTAACAGCCAAAATAAACTTTGGCTGTTCTATTGAGTCGAAGGCAGAAACAGCTGCCAGAAAGCTGGGTATCCTCTCTAAGGTTAAGCGGTACCTCACGCCTGGGCAGTTGCTCCAACTTTATAAAGCACAAGTCCGGCCATGCAGTGAGTACTGCCGCCATTTTTGGGATGGATCAGCTAAGTACCAGCTTGAGGCCCTCGACTCAATAGACCGCCGAGCCAGGAGACTCATCGGGAGAAAGACAGCTCAGGAGAATCATCAAATGGAAAAGCATTGCGAAAGCTGTAACCCTCGTCAAGAAGAACATTGGCGTTGAAGACTCACCATGTACAGTATCTATTATTGCTACCACGACTACTCTGACAATCGTGCTAGACTGAGCAGATAATATTTTCAATCCAACTTTATAACGAACTAGTTGCCCCCCGAGGTTACACCCGCGTTCCCGCGATCAAAAGTAGCCTATAATACTCGGGGATAATGTAGCTTCCTATAAGTGAAATAAAAAAATAATCCGACCGGTAGTTCCATAGATTAGCCAGTTTAACAAAACAATAAAAACTCTTCCACTGTATAATATTAGTATAGATAGATTATGTGCATTTTATAAGGCTTATGTGCAATTTATAATAGAAATATCTAATTCCGATATTGAAATTCAATATCGGAAATCAAGATAGGAATTGAAAACCTTCCGATATTACATGCCCTCATAGATAGATATGTGCAGTTTATAAGGAATATTTGCAATGAAAATTCCGATAAAATTAATTCGGAAATCAATATCGGAATTGAAAACCTTCTGATATTACATGCCCTAAAGTATATACACTTCTTTGTGCCTTTATAATTTTTTCTGATTTATTTTCAAGTCACAAAAATATAATTCCTAGCGGTATTTTTGTAAAATAAAGGAAATTAGAAAACTACACGGAAGTAATACATAGAACGAATTTTCGGTATTTTTCCAATTCCAGAATAAAAAAAAATACAAAAAAAAAGAATTGATACAAAGAAATGAATGTGAGTTACTAATTTTCTGATAACATTTATAATAAAACGTAGGTACTACCCGTTCGCGTTGAGGCCCACGTTCATCTGCCCGCTTCCCCTGTACTTCCCCGATAGCGCTCGTTTTGTACGCGTGGCTACAGATCAAGCTATATATTTCCAATATAAGCTGAACTCTTATTGTACGGAATTCCTATACAATGCGAGATCAGCTTATACTGGAAATGTATCGCTTGATATGTAGCCGTGTGTACTACAAGTCTACAACACGTGCGCTACAGCGCGACTGTGACTGTGACTCGGGTCTCAATTTATCGCGCACTGGTAGTACGTAACCTAAAAGCTTTTTTAATTATTTTAAAAGCACCTACTCTAATCTTTGATAAATCATAATATTATTTTTATTTTTCACACAACACTTTTTACAACATAATTTAATTAAAAAGTTGTTTTCTCTTCTTATTCCTCTTATTGCCCATATTGAATCACACACAATTTAACTATATAGCTATACAATAAAGCGGTTCCCACGGAACCCTAATTGGTCATAATTTTTTTGACGGTTCCCCAATTTGATAAATAACAAAAGTGATTGTACCTTGTCATTTGAATATTTTCATGTTTCAATTGAAAAGAAAGATCAAATAATAAATAAATAATAATATTACCTACTTATAATAATTTATAAGTACTTTATAAGTAGGTACTATAAAACTAATATATTTTAGTTACGACTTTTTTCTACGAATGTTTTAACTCTCGGACGAAACGCGGCAATAAAAAATCAAATATCTATAATGATTACTATCAATACGCACAAAAATGGTGTATCGAAGTGTTATGAAAGCAAGTTCAACCGCTCGGCGAGAAATCTGGCATAGGTCCGACCTCCACAAGCGCTCCAGCGCGACTGAGTGGGCCACCGCTGACCGCGAGACGATGAATTTTATAGGTATTTTGGATTTGTGTAAAAGTAAAGAAATAAAATAAAAAAAACAAAACGTAGGGCGATAGATCATATTATGACTATTATTTTAGTATAATTTTCTTCTGAAAATTCTGATTATTATAGCCATAAAACGCAATAAAAGTAATAAAAAGGGGTAACTTTACGATTTTTTTCTATCTAGTAAAATTATTGCAATCGTGTTTTGGAGCTCGCTGGACCTTAGGAAATATTGTCAACTTTCACATATATTTTTTCCGAACTAGAACTATTGCATTTTCTTTACGTAAAACCGAATCAAACAAACGCATTTTTGCTAATCTATGAACACACGGCGCCTTAAACAAAAAGTGTAAACTTTCTAGGCTATCTCCAGTTGCCAAAAATCGTAATGTAATGGCGAGGCGTGTTTTAGCAGGGATTGCTTTTCGTAATTGCGTATCTTCCTTAGCAATTGGTGGAGAAACTTTACATACTAACTTCTCGAAATCTAAGAGAGACATTCTTGTAAACTTTTTGAATTCACCCGAAGGTTCTCCTACTAATTCGGCCAGCTGCTTTTCCATAATCGCACTGAAATAAATAATTGAAAAAAAAACATATTTTTTTAAATGGCTAATAATATTTTTTCGCTGTGCTATCTACAGTCAGCAACAAGCCATGCTATATAATCTGCTAAAGGAAATGGGGTTGGCAACTGTCAAATATTTGACTGATGGTGCCATTATAGATCTGTCAATAGCCTTTTTCTATGGGATTTGGCTTAAACAAGAAAATTCCGAAAAATACAAGAATTTGAGTTTTGGTAAGACTGACAGGTTCATCCTATGCTGGCGCCATCTGCAAATACCTTCGCCCGGCCAACCCCGTTTGTAGTAACTTATTAAGGTCATACTAGACTTGCCTGGTTCTGTTGCGATTGATTTGTGTCATCCACCACCTTCTTCTCCTCCATTTCTTCTTAATTTGTTTTTTGGACTTTATAAATGCATAATTGTAATTCGCTAAAGCGCACAATGTCAGAGCAGCAGCAACTTCCACGTCCATTTTAGTCAAATGCGCGAACGTTAATGCGAAAGGTTGCGAGTGTAGAGGGCTATATTTATCGCGGCGTGTCAATGCGCGAACCGCGGCCGTGAACCACGGCCGCGGTTCGCGGGCGAGTGTAGAGCCGGCTTAAGATAATACGACGAAAGCATAAATCACGCTTTTGCTATGTGTAGCATACTGACATTTGACATTCGCGATTTATGGACCAAAAGTAACCTTACCTACTCTGTTGTAAGTAAAGTAACCCATCCAAATTAAAAAAACTACAGTTTACCAACATTAGAGCAACTCAAATATAACTTCGCAATTTATTTGTGTTGGTTTGTTTATGGTTTGGCTGGCATTGTATTGTATGCAATGTTGTTGTTATTTACTTTTATTCCATTGTGATTTTGCGAAGTGTATCTGTGTGAAATGAGGAAATTTTGTGGTGAAGATGCAAAATGTATCAATAAATTAGTCCTTTAGTTAGTTTTCGTTTGTTGAAAATAGTAGGTAACTTGCTATAGACCAACTCCAAAACATTCATGGTTTCAAAACAAAGGTAAAAATCTTAGACATTTTAACACAGAATATTATGTTTATTAAACAGCTGGCTATCTGGGTGCTGTTATTCGAATCTATTATTCTGTTATTATGTATTTTTTACAATTTTACGAATCTGGTCAAAAAACATGATCTATCTAAGAGGCATATTTAGGTGTGTATGGCCATGATTTCTTCTGCCTACCTAGTCCGAAAACCAATGCACGCCACTGCATAACAGTATATATTTTAAATACTATGTCACTAACACGTTATATAATTATTATAAAACAAAAGGATTACTAAATGTTGCGCGTGTTACCCGTGCCCTAACCGACCAAGACTGACCGGTGCGGGACCAAGGTCAACACGCCAACCGAAAGGACCGTTTGTGCTGTGTAAGTAGGGATTGCAATCCGGATACTTCGAAATCCGAAAATGACTGAAAAATCCGGATTTTAGGGGCCTATTATAAATCCGAATATTGAGAATAAAATCCGGTTTTTTCGAATTTTAATCATAATTGATTATAGTTGATGTTTAACTAAAAAAATTCATTAAATATCCAGTAGATTTAGGCCAGTATTACTCTGAAATCTATACACCGCTCGGAACACACGCGGCTAGCTGCTACCGCTCATCCATCTAGCTAATAGTTAAGTCGGCCAGTGAGTCTTAGATGGAGGCGATGCGCGTGCGGCGCGAGTAACAACTCTTTGCACAACGTAATATCAAGAATGATAGTTCTATATAGTCGGGTTACCGCTGAAAGCATTTTGTACATCGGTTGATCTCAGAAAATTGTTACTTTTGAAAGGGTCTGACACACCAGCCTTCTAAGCAAGCTTCCTTAATATGATATGTCTGGTGGTCTGTGCGCTTGGATTTCCAATTACCTGAGCGAACGGTCTATTCATGTAGTCATAGACGGGTGTTCGTTGGACCTTTTCGCAATCAATTCCACAGAGATCAGATTCTGTTCTCTCTGCAACCTTATTTCTGCTGCATATTAACGATCTGGTGAAGCCCGGTATCTTTGGGTACGTCGACGATAGCACCGTTGTCATAGATCCAATTGTTGCGAGAGGCCATGGTAGAGCGTTTGAACGTAACTTTACAGGCAGTCTCCGATTGGGGCAATGCCACTTTTAATGCTACCAAGACGCAGGTGTGTCTTTTCACCACCAAACGGAGCCCTTTCCACCAGGCTCTCGCCCTCGACTCAATAAACCGCCGAGCCAGAAGACTCATCCAATATGAGACTAATTATGACGAAACTCACGAGGCTCGACCATCGAAGAAAGGTTGCTTGCCTTATCGGTTTTGTACAGGATATATTTTTGAGAGTGTGTGCAGTAATTGCTCAACCTTATTCCAACCACCATCCCTATTTTTACTCCGAACCACAAGACACGGGGAAATTTTTCTTTTGTATCCTCAATTATAATGCGGACAGCAAGGGAGTGGAACTTGCTTCCGGCGACTGTATTTCCTGACTCATAGAATCTAGGGACTTTCACGGCCAGAATGAATAGGTTCCATTTGGGTCATTATCCTTTATGGACGGCTTAGTAGCCAAATACAAACCCATTTTTAAAAAAATATTACTTGCAGTTTAATTCAAATTCAAATTCAAATTCAAAAATTGTATATTCAATATAGGCCTTAATAAGGCACTTACGAACGTTACAATTGATTTTACCACCGGTTCGTAATACACATAAACTGAGAAGACTCCCGGCAAGAAACTCAGCAAGGATATTTTTTTTTTAATTATCTTATAATAAATTTGACAATATTAGATAATTAAATTAAAATAGCCTGTAAAGCGAACACTTCATTCAAATGCGTTCTTGTCTTCTACAAAGTCGGAAACTTTATAGTACACTTTATTACACAATTTTTGTTTAACAAACTTTTTAAATCTATACACAGATAGTTCTTGAATTGATTTGGGTACTTTGTTATAGAAGCGCATATATTGCCCCTTAAAAGAATCCCTAACTTTGCTGAGCCGTGTTACAGGTACAGAAAGTTTGTCCTTATTTCTAGTGTTTAAACTATGAGTGTCGCTATTTTTAGGAAAGTTAAGTATATTTTTTCGAACATAAATTACTAATGTAATACCTAAAAATACAGTTGTTTTAACAAGATCCATATTTTTTTCAAAAGCGAGCAATGGAAATACAATAAAATAGAACACCTTTCTTCAAACTACTAATAATTAAGCATAAACTACGCGTACAATTTAAAATTACAAAAGATTGCAAAAAAAATACAAAAATTCGAAAAATCCGGATAATCCGGATTTATAGGTGATGATAAAATTTAAATCCGGATTTTGCAATCCCTATGTGTAAGCAACTACAAATCCTATGACAGAAATCATGGTAAGTGTTGTGTATACAATGTGTGCTTAGGGGACTGCGCCCCGCGCCTGTTATTCGCTAATAATATACGAGTAGAGTCAGTGAGCTACGAGCTACGAGCCTTGGTTTGTTTCACTCGCTTCCCGCCCGTATCCGCACACTTAACAGTGGCGATAGGGTTGCCAACCGTACTCTAAAATAGAGTATTGTACTCTAAAATAGAGTATTGTACTCTATATCATGTAAGCGTACTCTATAATCTATAACACTAATAGAGTACGCTAAAATACTCTTTTTTACACAATTTTTACTAAACTAGTGCCAGTCATATAATATTATGCAAAAACCCATAATCAAAACCAAAAAGACCACTATTTACTATGTTGATATGATATGTTGGTATCCCCAATTCCTCAAACCACATTCGGACGTTCGTGAACGCAGCCATTAATGTCATTATGTCAAACGTGTCAATGTCATTGTTCTGAGTTGAGGCTTTGTTCTGAGCTTAGAGGTTAGTTTTTTTTCCACTGTGTTGAGATTGTGACTTTGTTTTTTGTTTGTTTGGAATACTTTTATCCAATTCGTAATGGATGACGTGATTGACGAACATGATAACGCAGATCAAGAATCCTGTGCTCATAATGATAACGCAAGCACCCCACCTAAAAAGCGAAAAGTTGTTACGAGGAAAAAAAGGTCACAGAAGTACACACAACTTTGGGAAAATGAGTTTTCATGGCTGAGAAAAGACCCAGAAAGTGATACAAATGCAAAATGCATAATCTGTGGTGTAGTTTTCTCTATTTCATCAGCTGGAGTTGGACACGTACGTAAGACTTTTTATTACGATTTTCATATAGTTCGTTGAATGTAGTGTTTGATTTTTTTTTCTGTATGCTATCTGTTGTGGTGGGTCAGCTGGTTGTGTGAACATGTGGATAGAATTGGGCTTATTATGGTGGCTGGCACTGGCACTGGTAGTCGTTTAATTGGACTTGTTATTGTTGACGAAAATGTTTTGTGTGTGTGTGTGCTTTTGTTGGTGAAGGTGTTGTTGGTGAAGGTGCATTTGTTTTTTTTTTCTGTATGCTATCTGTTGTGGTGGGTCAGCTGGTTGTGTGAACATGTGGATAGAATTGGGCTTATTATGGTGGCTGGCACTGGCACTGGTAGTCGTTTAATTGGACTTGTTATTGTTGACGAAAATGTTTTGTGTGTGTGTGTGCTTTTGTTGGTGAAGGTGTTGTTGGTGAAGGTGCATGCATCATCTATTTTAAATCTTTTCAGATAAAACAACATCAAGATACAAAACAGCACAAAGCCAAAACTGAATTAAAAAGAACGTCAGGAGTCCTACAAAAGTTTTTGACTCCAGCTTCGACTTCAAGACCCGTATCTGAAAGTGACAATGTTACAGCTGCTGAATTAGCTTTATCATTCCATACAGTTAAACATAATTTATCATATAATAGTATGGATTGCTCCGTTAAACTTGATAAAATAATATATGTTGACTCCAAAACTGCTACTAACATCAAATTAGCTAGGACTAAAATGGAAGCTCTGGTAATGGAGGTTCTTGGACCTCATGCTCTTGAAAGTGTAGTTAATGATTTAAAAGATGAAAACATGTATTTCTGTCTGCAAACTGATGCATCCAATAAAAAAAACATCAAATTATTCCCTTTAGAAGTTCAATATTTTACTGTGGAAAAGGGAATACAAAACAAACTTTTAGATTTTTACGAAAATTCTAATGAGACTGCTGATGGCATGTTTGCTGCTATAAAAAAATCTATGGATATGTATAATATCCCTTTTAATCGAGTATCTGGCCTTAGTGCCGATAACACAAATTCAAATTTTGGTGTGCATCACTCATTATACACTAATATGGTAGATGTAGTACCGGATATTGTAAAGGGTAATTGTCATGCACATATTGTGCACAACTGTGTGAAACACGGAATGGGTTTTCTAACTTATGATGTTGAAAATGTTATATTAAAAATATATAGCCATTTTTCCGTGTCAGCTTGTAGGAGAGAGGAATTAAAAAAGTTTGTTGCTATAGTTGAAGGAGACTTTCATGAGCTTAAGAGACATATTGGCACTAGGTGGTTATCATTACTCCCTTGTATTGATACTATATTATTGAATTGGCATCCAATATGCGATTATTTTAAAAGTCTTGATGAGGATTGCCCTATGATAATTCAAAATCTATTGATGTTAGATTGTAAGCATGATTTCATTGAAATTTATCTACATTTTGCCAGCCATATTTTAAATATATTTCACAAACTATTAAATCTCTGGAAGGTAACTCTGTCACAATTGTAGATGTTTTTGGTTTAATGGAAAATTTAAAATCAGAATTACTGCAAAGACAGAAAGACAACTATTTTGGCTATACAACAAAACAGAAATTAAAACTTATTGAACAATCATCACCTGACTTGTTTAATAAAATTAACAGGAATTTTGCATTGTGTATAGACAAATGTTTAATTTATTTACAAAAATGGTTTGATTTTAGTAGTGATAACTGGCTATGTTCACTAAATACAATATCTCTAAGAACTAATATTGAATTTAATCATTTTGAAAAAATTATAGAAGGAAAACTTAATTTACAAAGACTAAAAATACACATGGACAGTTTATATTCAGAAGTTATAATTTTAAAAGAACTCCAAGCTGAATTGTTAAATAACACAGATTTTATGCAAAAATCCACTGCAGAAAAATGGCAATTTATTTTTAAAAAGTGTCCTGGAGAATTTGATTGTTTAAAAAAAAATATTGGCTATATACTCTCTGTTCCCGCCACTTCAGCATTTACTGAAAGAGTCTTTTCGATCATGAATGTGAAGTGGCGAGAAGAGAGAAACAGAGCTTCATTGAAATTGATTAAAAATGAGCTCTTGATCTATATAAATTTAGAGTTAGAATGTTCGGACTCATACAATTCTTTTAAAAACAATGAAAAATTGTTATGTGCTGCAAAACGTACAAAAACATACCTTTTTAAAAATTTAAAATAAATGATACTCTTTTTTTTATGTCCATACTCTTTATTTACCTCCTTTGAAATCAGATATACTCTATTTCTTCTACAAAAAGTTGGCAACCCTAAGTGGCGACTCGGTTTACCTACGATTTTAAAGCATAAGTTTAACCTCATTTAAAATGTCTAATGCACAATTTGGAATATTGAGTAGTTTTGACCACAACCTACACACGTGGAAAACTCATAAAAGCCGCATCACACAATATTTTATTGCAAACGATACGGATGCCACGGGCAAGAAGGTCAATATTTTTGGAGCAGATGGCAAAAAGAGTACATAGGGGAATTGCAACAAAGGACAAAATGGAGAACTAAACACTGGCAAACTCAAAATTGGTGATATGGTGCTCCTCCAAGAGGATTATGTTCCACCGTTAAAATGGCGCCTTGGAAGAGTAACTCGTCTATTTCCTGGACCGGATGGAATTTCCCGAGTAGCTGATGTAAACACAATGAGAGGCTGTGTGCGGAGGCCTTTGGTGCGCATATGCCCATTGCCTACGGAAGATGAACTCCAGAGTTGAAAGGAATCTTTCAACGGGCGGGAAGATGTTCCAGCTCAACCTTTCAAGCTATTCTGCAGTTAATTGCTATAGCGTCTCGCAAGGCGCTCTTATTTTTTTTTTACGGTAAAACGCACGTCATCATTTGATCAAGTAAGCTAGCGTTAGGCGCATTGATGCCAAAATTATATCTATTTAAAGAAGTCTTGAGTTTTATTGGCTCCAAAGTATTCATGAAGATACAAAATGGTTGGAAAGAAATAGAGGTATTTATTTATTGGAATGAAGGATGTATAGACTATAGAGAATTTCGACGCATAATCGTTCCATATTTAGCAAATAAGGTAATCATTGTAAATGGTTTGGAGAAGGTGAAGTGGATCTTTGTGCGAATTGTAAAGTATCAGAAATTGGTAGTGAACAATGTCCTAATTTCTCTGCTTTGCATAAAAAATACTGTGAAGGAATGTCAGATGTGTGCTAAATGGTGGGCACGGTATGGCAACACTGATCCAGACTTCGTTAGATAGGTTGGCGCACGGGTCTCAATCTTCGAAGTGAATATCCTAGCATTATGTCTATGGTTAGTCTATGGGCTCAATACATGATTTTGACATTTACCTCGTCCCCTTCCCACACCAATTTCCCCTAATTTGGCGCCATTTTGTTTCGTCTGTCAGATTGTTGGATGTATTTTGAACATTCGCCATTACTGTTTTAGTTTTGATCGAGTGAAGTTTTGCGTAGATTTAATTCCGTGACTTATCCTCTCAAGCTATTACTGTAATATTGCGCTATGTGTAGGACGCCGCGGGATAGAGTGGGGAATCTCCAACGTTCTGGAGGATTTAGATTACGCCGACGACATATGCCTGCTGAGTCATACACGCGCAGACATGCAAGCTAAGCTCGACGACCTGAGCCATGAGGCAGCAAACATGGGGCTGAAAATCAACATCCGAAAGACCCAAGAGATGCGATCTGGAGTGACAAATGTTACACCGTTGCTGATAGGCACAGAGGTTGTGGAACGGGTCCACAAATTTACGTACCTTGGTAGTGTCGTGTCAGAATCTGGAGGAACTGAAGATGACATCTCTTCTCGGATTGCCAAGGCCCGAGCAACTTTCGCACAGCTGCGCCCCGTATGGCAGTCTCGGAAGCTGACCCGAAGAGTTAAGCTCAAGATATTCGGGTCCAACGTGAAGTCTGTACTTCTGTACGGGTGCGAGACGTGGAAGGTAACCAAGGCCATCTCGCACCAGCTCCAGGTTTTTGTCAACCGATGCCTTCGCCAAATTCTCGTTATACACTGGCCCGAGAAAATCTCGAACGTAGAGCTCCGAGAACGCTGCTACGAAGCACCGATCGACCAACAGATCAAGCGTCGCAAATGGAACTGGATTGGCCACACTCTCCGAAGGGACCCCGACCATATACCCAAGCAGGCAATGGATTGGAATCCGCAGGGGAAACGAAAGCGTGGCCGTCCCAAACAAACCTGGCGACGCACTGTGCTTGACGAAGCGAAGAAGATCGGGAAGTCTTGGAGCGAGATCAAGCGCGAAGCTCATGACCGATCGGGTTGGAGAGTTTCTGTGGACGCCCTCTGCCCCATCTAGGGGACACAGGATCATAAGTGTGAAGAAGTACGCTATGTTTAACAAGTGCTGTGTTGTTGGTTGTAACAGTAGACGTAAAATCGTCAAATTGTTTCAATTCCCAAAGACTGAGATTGGACTCCATAAGTGGTTAAAATATGTGTCGCTTTGTGACAGTGATAAAAAGAAGACTCTATGTTTGTGATAAACACTTCGAGAAGCGATTTATCACACCAAAATTTCGTCTTCGACTTGGAGCTTATCCAACGCTTTTCTCGGCAGACGAGATTGCAAGTGGACTACCCAATACGCCTGATGTAGAAACAGGTAAGTGAGACTCGTAATAAGTAGTGGTCATCAACCACAAACGTTATAAATTATATTCTATAACTTATTAGTAGTTTTAAACATATTTTTAATTTCATAAAAAGAATAAATATATTTAACAAAGCTGAGTTTCCCTGAGCTGAGTGAGTATAAATAAATAAATATAATGTATATGTAACTAACCCGGCTTTGTTTTATATACGTATATATATGGAAACAAAAAGAGAGCAAATATTAACTGGTGGAGACCATGGTATGTATTAAAGTTTTACTATATTTCTGTAAATTTTCTTTATTTAGAATTGGTTATCTTATTAAAAACATTTTAAATTAAATATGATAATCATAAACGATCATCACTTGAGTGTCATTCATGATCCACCTCACCTGTTTAAGGGTCTAAGAAATAATTTCTTGAACAAAGATATTAAACTGGACGGAAAGATATCGAAATGGAGTGATATAGTTGAAGTCTACAAAACCGACTGCAAGCACGCTCAGATGAGGTTATTACATAAATTAAAGATGAACATGTCATTCCTGAAAAAATTAAGAAGATGAAGGTAATTTTTTATTCAGAATTCCTGTTTTCATCAAACCTTATAGCTGTTGCCCATGTAAAATCTTTAATTTATTTATTAGTTTTATGACCCAAGAAAAGTATTTTTATAAACTGTGTTAAGCTTTTACATTTTCTGATAATAATATAAAATCTCTAAGAAGTTATAGAAAGGATTATAGATAAAGCTAGATATGTTATACCTAGATAGGTAGATTCAAAACAACCAGATAATAAATTTATTTCTTAGAAATTTCATAAATAACTGGCCCCTTTCATCTTGCTCCCTTTTTATCGCCCCGCTTGCTTTTGTACAAATCAGTATTACAATAGATATTTCTTCTATTTGGTGCACTGTTAACCCGGCTCCCTTTGATGCCCCTGAGCCGCCCGCCGTTTACTCGTAAACCCCTTTTTACATTATTTTGAAAACGCGTTCTACACAATTGTGGCCAGCTAATTAGGGACACTAGCACTAAATGACTTATATTATTATTTTAGTCCCGTGTTATGTTATATATTCATGAAACTTTATATTTAACATTGTGTATTTTTTCGGTTTTAGGTGAAAAATTGTGCTCGCGTTTTCAGCAAGACCGTGGCTGCAACTTTAGCATATACTGCCCAATTTGGTAAGTTTATATTTTACTTTTGTTTATTTGCCGTAATCATTTCAAGTCATTGATTTTTAGAAAATGCGTTTTTTTATTGCAGATAACTATTCTGATGGAACACCGAAAAGCCCCACCTTAAAAACACTGCTGATGTGGCATCATTTTTCGACGATTTATTCGATTCCGTGAATGGGGAAAGTTTTGCTGGTAAAAAAAAACAAATGCAAACCCTTAAGAAGTGTTGTCACAAAAACTTCACCACACCACCAATTTTGGCGACAGGCTATAGATAAGATATCTAGAATGAGATATGTACATAATGGTACCGATAAATTTGTACCTTCACAAAATAATTGGATAGTAAGATTAAAAAGTTTCTTAAGATTGTGGCATTTTTTTGAAAAAATAATATAAAAATCATGCGCCCACGCTATTTTAATTCTGACCCAATAGAAAACTTTTTTGGTCAGGTGCGCGCGTATAATTATAGAAATAATAATCCTGATTGCCACACTTTTAAGAACACCTTTAGATCATTGTTAATCACTAGATTTATAAGATTTCACTCCGATAGTTTTAATTGTGAAGAGGATTCAGCTAAGCAATTATTAAAGTTAAAATCATTATTTACACGAAACAGTTCTTCACAAAACGAAACAAGTGAATTAGATACTTTTTATGAAGAATTGTTTTCTATTCCATTTGCTGAGTCCTCTGATAATCGGAGTTTTAATCCAGAGAGCTTTCATCTGGCAGCAAGTCAAGAAAGACTTAATGTGCACTCACAGGCTTACACAACAGGGTGGGTTATTAGAAAAATATTAAAAATTATAAAGTGTTCCACTTGTGAATCTAATTTAACATGTAATGAAAAAAATACGGTTCACAAGTGGATTTCTTTCAGAGAATTTAAATCAATGAAAAATAATGATAATAAATTAACCTACCCTTCTGAGCAATCGGTAAGATTTTTTCGCTTTATAACCAAGGAAACCATCAAAAGGAGCAACAAGATATTTTAAAGGAAATAAAAGCTATGATAAAATCCAAGTATTCGACAGACTTTCTAGCCTGTGAGACACATAAAAATGTTGATGAATACTTTCTAGATTACACCTTAAGATTAACAATTTTCAATTGGTGTAATACTATTAATAAAATATACATATCAAGAATTAGTAATAATTTGCCGCCAATGCAATTGAAAGCATTAAATAAATATAAAACAAAATTGAAAAATAAAATGTTTAATAAGTACTCATTGTTTTTTTATTTCTATTATAATGAATGAATTAATTAACAACGAACAGAAACCCGCATAAAAAGCATCAATTTTTAATCTGTCCTTTTTTTTTTTTAATGTCAAACTCTATTATTGAGGTTTCCTATGAACAATTTTATCATCTATGAAGATATCCGTCTGATGCGTAGCATCTCTCCTTAGTCTGTGGGTTGGCGTCTAATTTGTTTGTCTGGTTTGTTTTAAATATTATTGTATGTACATTCTTTAATGTGTTCCGTCAAATAAATGTATTTTCTTTCTTTCTAATTAGAAGCTTGGCTGTAAAACTAATTTTTTTTTTTTTTTTTTTTTACTGTGTATAGACCTGTGTTTGACCACAATCTCACCATGGTAAGTGATGATGTGGTCGAAGGTGGTAAGCACACAAAGCCTAGAAGGAACTGGCTCTCAAGTGCAGCAATAAATACATTAAATTGAGACTGAGACCCTGGACTTTATTATAATAATATACAATATCTTACATGGCGCTGGGACATCGAAACCTTAAACAAAAAAGGGTAAGAAGTAAATATACATCTTAAATTATGGAGCAATTACAGCCTCCGCCGCCATTATTGTTGGGTGAATCCAAATCTAAGAAAAGATGCTTTTGAAAATTGGAAGCAAAGGTTCGATTTATATTTTCTCGCAAGCGGAGCGGATTCGCGAGTAAACAACGAACAAAAGAAAGCGCTGCTGCTACATTGCATAGGGGCTTGCAGATTTACAACAGTTTCGAAGACAAAGACACTTTAAAGTATGAAGAAGTACTTACACGCTTAGAGATACATTGCAGTCCTCCTACAAATGAGACTTAGGTACAACAGATGTTTTTCTCAAGAAAACAAAAAATGACGAACAATACGAAAAATATCTAACTGTACTGTAGGCCTAGACAAAAATCATTTCTGTTAACGCTAACGCCAAACGTTATTTCCAAAATGTATGGGAATTACATTACCTGTGGAAAAGACGTGTAACGTCACGCTAAGTTCGTAGACAAATTTAAAAAAGTAAAGAACGCTAACGTTAACGTTTGGAGCGTGAGCGTTAGCAAGGCGTCGTTCTTATAAAGAGGCAGACAAGTGGTGTTTTTGACAAACGCAACCGTCGATTTTAACGTTTATTGATCACGCTTCCTTAGCGTATGCTCGAACCTTGCCGCTAACGCTTTGAGTGTCAGCGAGTTATTGTGAAAAGTGAATTAGTGATTGATATTTTACAACAAAATGCATTGTTTGAGGCTGTTATGGGCGGCAAATAATGAAGAAGCATGGATTAGGCGTCGAATAAGGATTCATCGGCGTGAAATGGAGGTTATTGCCGAAATGTCTGAATTGGAATTTATTCAGCGGTTTAGACTGGATAAACAAACATTTCGCAGTCTCTGCAATGATCTCAGGCGCCTGAGTTCTCTTAAAGGAACCAAGGAAATATCTCTGGAAGTTAAGGTTAATATTGGAACAATTTTTTAGGTACTTAAAACTTACCTTACATAACCTAATTGTTGTAATGTTTTTTGTTTAAGGTTCTTTGCACTCTTAGCTTTCTAGCTACGGGCTCATATCAACGTATTGTTGGCCTCACACAACAAATAGTACAGAGGACAGCGAGTAGATGCATCCACCAAGTTGTCAATGCCTACAATTTTGGGGAAATGGATAGTATTTCCTCATTCACAACAAGAAAGAACCCGTCTAAGACTTGAGTAAGTTTTAAATAGCAAAAATAACATATTATTTTCTGGGTAAATACATAGGTACAGTGATATTGAAGAAGATAACTGTGACCTAAAATTTTTACTTATATTTACAGGTTTCAAAGGAAATTTAGGCTTCCAGGGATTATTGGCTGTGTCGACGGCAGCCATGTAGCCCTGGTTAGGCCTAGCGAAGATGAACATCTCTATTATAATAGAAAAGGGTATCATTCACTGAATGTTCAAATGGTAAGTAGTTTTAGTAAAAGTTCAGTGTACTCTTAGTTAAAATGTCTATCCTCTCTCATAATTATTTTCAATTATAATTGATGTGGTACTTTATTATAGGTATGTGATAGTGATTTACGAATAATGAATGTGAATTCCAAATTTGGTGGTGCAACACACGATTCATTCATTTGGGCATCCAGCAGAGTAGAACTATTCTTGCGGGAGCTTCATCAAAATGGAGAGCAAGTATGGTTATTAGGTAGGTAGCTCTACCTTAGTACTTTTTTCAATACCTATATTATGATTTTAAGGGTTCAGAACCCTCACAAGCCCAGATAAAGTATAAACGAAATTTTAAATTCTGTCCATTTATTGATCACATTGGTTAACAATTAACAAAAAATATTAATAGGTTGTATGATATGGGTGTCCGAGTTTTGGTTGTCAAATATTTAAGTATTTAGATAAAGAAAATCTTTGTTTAACACTATATAAATGAGCCTAATGATATGCTGTTATTTAAATACTTAAAGTTGTTTAAATATAGTTATTTCAGCGAAATCTAAGATTGTTTGTATTATGAAATTTTTGTTATTAATTTGTTTTAGGTGACTGGGTATCCTCTGCGGCCATGGCTGCTCACACCTATATTAGGTGCAGCTCCAGGCTCTCCAGAAGAAACATATACCCAGCGGCATGTTCAAGCAAGAAATTGTATAGAGCGCTGCTTTGGATTGCTTAAATCACGGTGGAGATGTTTACTGAGGCACCGGACGTTGCATTACCATCATATTAAAGCTGGCAAAATTGTACTTGCTTGTTCTGTCTTGCACAACATGGCAATAGAAGCAAGTTTACCTCTTCCATCTACTTTAGTAATAGAGGAGACCTCAATAGAAGAAGTTCCGGATAATGTTGCCAATGTGGGTAGCCAAAATGAGTTAATCCGGGGCAGAGCTACACGGAACAACTTATTGTTAAGGTTAGGTTACTTGTCTTAAACCTTATTTATTAATAAGGAAGGAGGTTAATATGTAGGTTCTTTAATTTATAGAAATATTTAAAAAACAAAACTGTTACTGACTAAGTTTCACTTAATACTAAGAGCAAAAAAACATGTATCACCCACCCAATATATTTTGGTATAGAATATCAGTCATGTAAAGTAGTGTAAGTCTCTTATTGTAGATATAATACTTCTTAGGTACTTAATATATTACGGTATCTCCTCGCAGAGGATACAATACTCAATACACATTCAGTGTATTATCTGCTATATAAAAATAAGTCGGGTTTTCCTTCCTGACGCTATAACTCCAGAACGCACGAACCGATTTCCACGGTTTTGCATTCGTTGGAAAGGTCGCGGGCTCCGTGAGGTTCATAGCAAAGAAAATTCAGGTAGGGTAGGGTAGGGTAGAGTGGGGTAGGGTAGCACCATAGGGTAGGGTAGCACCACGCGAACGAAGTCGCGCCGCACTGTGGATCGAAAATCAGCTTTCGAAGACATAGGGATTTCAATTTTTAAATTTCGTTTTTTTTCTTGGTAATGGATTTTGTTTACCATTACTATGCTCAAATATTCACATAAGTTTCATTTAGCATACAAACGGACGACTTATGATTTTTTTTCGAAAAAATTGTATGGAGCTCGTATGAAAAATGCGATTATCTTTGGAACAGCAAGTTAAACCGTAATATCCTTACAGTGAGTTTTAGAACTAATTTTTTATGATTTATTGACATACCACACATAACGTTATCTACTGCAGAAAAAAAGAAAAAAAATAAGAAATATATATATTTTTTTAAAATTTTGTATTTACTCGTTTTAAAGCACCAAGACAAAATACCAAGTTTATATTAGCTAATTAGCCTGAAAAAGTGATATTTAATCATTATTTTGTAGTACCATGACCACCATGCAACAACACAAATCACAAACTATTATCTTATTCTGGCAAGTAGGTAATTAGGAGTTCTAGTAAATATTTTCAATAATAAAGCACTTTAGCTAACACATCTTTAATGAGCGTAGTTAACAAATATAAATCTCTAATGAGAGTAATTAAAAAAAAGACAATTTGCTAATCACCTATGGTTTTAATGATCTATTAACAGCTATAAATAAGCTAAATTTGACTTTATAGTTTAATATATTCCAAATTTTTGGACTGCGAACATTAAATCTGTATCCTGTGACCGTAAAATATTATAATGGAAAGTCTAACTACCAACTTAGACTTGTTTGTTTTTCTAAGAAGCGGAAATACTTCATTTGATCATGAAGTATTGTTCAGGGCAGTGGGAGCTCGTCTAGGTGATCGCCTTTTTGAGGAAGATCGTGTAACGCTTAAGGAATTTTGTCGAAAATTCACACGAGCTGCTTCACAGAGGTGGCAGAAATCTCACCGTATCCTTGATACATTCAGGAAGCATTACGAAAATTGGCTTCAGGCTAATGTTGATTGGCCAAGTTGTGTGCCAAATAATTTTGTCTTCCAAGAATCGAATGAAGAGAGAAATAGTGCACATTTAATGTCTCCAGAACCGTCGACATCGTCTATTGGTACAATGACAAAAATACCTCGAAAAGCATTCGAAGATCTGGGCAGCAAACAGAAGAAGAGAAGGTCTGACGAACATAAATTCGAAGATCCAATTGAATTGGCCAATTCAGCTGCATTACTTTTAAGAGAAGATGGTCGTGAGGATACTGCATTCGTAATCGAATATATGCTGAAAAATCCAGATGCAGCTGCAAAAATTAAGGAAATGCTTGATAAACCAATTAAATCTTTATTTACACCACAAAAAGCACTAGGGTTGCTCCTTTCACTAAAACTGTCTAAGTGGCAATACATCACGTTGCGAGAGACAGCCATAAGGGAAGGTGCTAAAGATATTTACCCGTCTTACTACAAAGTTCAACAAGCCAAATTGCAATGCTATCCTCCGAAACAATCAGTGACAGTAACGGATTCATCAGCTAGGATAACACTTCAAGCATTACTAGATATCACGGTGAAAAGGATCCTTGAAAGTCTTTCTGGCAATGTAGAAAATAAGGATCTGAAACTAATATCCAAGTGGGGATTTGATGGTGCTTCCAACCAAAGCCGATATAAACAAAAAATGGAAGGGGGACAAGATGATTCAAGTATATTTATGACCTCCTTGGTGCCACTCAAGCTGACTGCTGGAGACGAAAGTTTATGGATGAATCCTAAGCCATGCTCAGCCTTATATTGTCGTCCAGTGCAGTTCACTTTTGTAAAAGAGAACGAAGAAGTGGTCATCAGTTGCAAAAGGCAAATGGATGACGAAATTAAGGATCTTATCCCCACTAAGTGCAATAATAATAAGGTGAGTCATCAACTTATGATGACAATGATCGATGCTAAAATTTGTACGTATTTATCGGAAGCTAGATCAAATGCATCATGCTACCTGTGCTTAGCCAAACCTACAGAAATGAACCGTTTAGATGCTGTATCATCAAAGACTGTGTCAACTGGCGTATATGAATTCGGCTTGTCATCACTACACGCCCGTATAAATTCTATGGAATGTCTTTTACATATTTCATATAGACTCGACTTCAAAAAGTGGGCTGCAAGAGGAAATGAGTACAAGGCATTATTAGAGGCAAGAAAAAAACATATACAGGATAAATTTAAAGATGAGCTCAATCTTTTGATTGACATTGTAAAACAAGGCTCAGGAACCACAAATGACGGGAATACAGCAAGAAGTTCGAGTTCCCCGATAAAACTGCAGCCATCACTGGGTTGGATGAAGAGCTTGTTCGAAGATTTGCCGTGATTCTGCAAGCAATAACATCTGGGGAGCAAATCGATGTTATCAAATTTAAAGATTATGCCCGCAAAACAGCCGAAAAGTACGTGGAGTTATACGACTGGTACCACATGTCTTCGACCGTCCATAAACTGTTGATACACGGTGCAGACATCATCGCCAATAACGATATTGTGCCAATTGGGAGCCTTTCAGAAGAAGCCTCAGAGGCCCGCAATAAAGATTTTAGGAGGTTCCGAGAACATCATTCGCGGAAAAAGAGCAGGCAAGCTTCCAATGAGGATATCCTCAATATGCTTGTTCTTTCGTCTGATCCTTTGATCAGTGCACGAAGACCTAAGTTAGATACCAACAAAAGCCAGGGTTTCTTCGCTGAAACTAAAGAACTGATCAAGTTTCCGGAAGCTCAGTTTGAGTTTTTGGATGTATCTAATTTGGATCCTGATTCCGAATTGGAATCCGACGAGAGCGATATTGAATATTAATTATTGTATAATATAGGTAATTTTTATAAGTTTGTATTGTCTAAGTATTTTTTATTATTATGGAGTAATTTAGATTTTTTGTAGAATCATGCAAATACAAACATTTATTAAAATAATTATTGTTGGTATTTTTTTTTTTTTTTTTTTTTTTTTTTTTTTTTCTTTTTTTCTGCAGCAGATAACGTTATGTGTGGTATGTCAATAAATCATAAATAATTAGTTCTAAAACTCCCTGTAAGGATATTACGGTTTAACTTGCTGTTCCAAAGATAATCGCATTTTTTATATGAGTTCCATACAATTTTTTCGAAAATAAATCATTAGTCATCCGTTTGTATGCTAAATGAAACTTGTGTGAATATTTGAGCATAGTAATGGTAAACAAAAGCCATATCCAAGAAAAAAAACGACACTTAAAAATTTAAATCCCTATGTCTTCGAAAGCTGATTTTCGATCCACAGTGCGCCGGGCAGCTAGTTTTTATTGTAAAAATACAACATTGCAGATTCTAAATTTAGCATTACATACAAAATAAAAATTTAATAAACTCTATAAATTGAAACTTGAAACAAAATTATTTTAACTTATTATCAATCTTCAACATCCTACTGTTGGGTATAAGCCTCCTCTCCTTTATATCAACCCTTTCGATATATTGCTGCCCTAAAGTAATAATAATGGTTGTAATATTAAAATTTGGAACACTGTATAAATAAATAAATATCCTGGGACAATCCTCACACACGCTGATCCCAAACTAAGCAGAGCTTGTACTATGGAAAACAGATAACTGATATAATACATATACTACTTTTTGTTTGTAAATACATACTTAATATACACTAGCTTTTTGCCCGCGGCTTCGCTCGCGTAGACTATAAGATTTGTTCGCGTAATAAACGCTAAGATATTAATTTCGTGAAGATTCCTAATTGTTCTTGTGAACTCGGTGGCCAATGCGATGATGGGAGCGCGGCGCGGCGACGGCTGGTGGAGGACCACGTGCTCCCATCCATCAATCAGCCAGGACTTTGCTTTTTAAATTAGTTATTTTAATCTTTTATATAAAGCCGGCCAAGCGCAAGACTTAGTCTCACTCGCGCACCGAAGGGTCTGACCTTCCTTGGACGTATATTTATTGGATTGGGCCCATCACTGTTGTTTAAAACCGGACAGCATAATTAAGTTTGTTTGTGAAGGAATTTGGATGATATTGAAAAAACTGTGCTAGTTAGAAACATTGTTCTATTTTTCCTATACTTTTTCCAGATTTTTCGCATTGCGGACCTCGGAGATTGGAATTATTCATCAACAGTCAAAAAGTCTTAAAAAATAATAGAAACATGTTTTAAAATGTACAAATAAAGCCCTTTCACATGATACCTCACTTAAATTTGTAGCCCTGCTTTGAAATTGCAGGGCCCACTCTGTTCACCTTTACAACCGTAAAAGTAAAAAAATATATATTTGCAATAAGGTTGGGTAAGCAATATTTAAAACTATTCCAAATTTTAAATCAACAGCATTACTGGTTGTTGAAATACCGCTGTAACAGTCGAACAGATAGACTAACTGGCACCATAAGGGTTCCTTTATTAGCTTTTTAGTTCGGAACCCAAATAAAAACGAAATACCAGTCACTAATAACGATACCCCAAGCACTATATAATCATTTTATAACTATACTAAAAATTAGTGCCAAAGTAAATGCCTCATAGAGTAGGTATAGGTATGGTATGGTTGCTTCTTATGGAATAGTTGCTTGGTATGGAATAGGTATGTTGTATAGGTTGCTTAATCATTAATCTTTTATAAATTCAATTGGAATTGATTTCAACTTTATTATTAATCAAAGGTTTTATTGAATGTCACATGCAAAAAAAAATATCAAGGCATCAAAGTCATCATAACTAAAAACATATTGTTATTATATTTTAACTAAATTTAAAATAAAAGTAATACTTACTTCAAAGCCTCCTTCTTGTATTTCTTGATGTCCAATAATAGACCCAAGGCCAATAAATCTTAATACCCTTTCTTCTAAGGGATTAAGTGGCCTGGCTCTACTTGGTCCTCCACCAGTGCCTTGTGTTTCTCTATTAATAAGAGCGGCTTTCTTTTTGGTTTTTGTTTTCTAATCAGACCATACCTAAAACAAAACAGTGAAATACTGAAAATTCATGATCAGCAAAAGCTGCAAGCCTAGATTCGACATAGCTTTATCTAATTACTTAGTTTGGTTTGGTTAGATTAGTAGTATTTTTATAAAATGGACATAGTATAATATACTACATTACTTTGTGACATTCATGAAGGGTGGGATAACTAAAGTGAAATTTAATTTAAACTTTAAATAATTATTACCGTACTTAGAAAAGACAAATAATTGTAAATAACATGACATTTTGTCAAATTTCATACAAAAAGATCAACTAAATGCTAGTAAAATGAAGTCTTAATGTATGGTAGTTAGGAAACTACATTACCCTTTTCCATTTATCTGCCTGTTTTTGAACAGCACTTCCACCAACAGAATTTAAAAGTTCTGTGAGTTCATTCCACTGCTGTTCTGATCTTAGACGCCCTTGAGCTCCTGGCTGTGGTCTTGAAACATCACCATTCCTTAAAATAACAAAATTGAATTGTATTGTATAAAGAAATAAGAATGCTTAGTTACTTTAACATAGTAGAGCTCATATGAATGAGGTCATGCATGAAGAGGTATACCAGTCTGCCTCTATTGTATAGGTATTAAGGTTCGAGCACATTATGCCGGGCCGCAGCGTGTCGGGGCGGAGCGCAATAATCCGCTCAAATCGCTTTAATACAATTTGTATGAATTATCGCACACTGTGCCGGGCCGCAGCGGCTCGCATTAATGCGAGGCGGATTCTCGTCCGTGCGATGCGGCCCGCCCCGCCCCGCTGCGCCCCGTCAACAGTGTGCTATAGCTAGCGGATTGGTGCGCACGCGCGCACGTGTTTATTTGATATTGCGTTTTTGAGTATTTGCGTGTTCCTGAACAAAAATGAATGAAGAACTTTTGATAAGTTTAGTTCAAGGTTATAAAGAACTGTATAATTTACAAGATTCCCATTATGATGACCAGCAAAGGAGAGACAACATTTGGAAAGAAATAGGGGAGATAATGAAAGAACCTGGTAAGTAACACTGACAAGTATTTATTTCTTAAGTTATAAAATATGAAAATTGTGATTACATTTGACGTATTTAGACAGATTTCTGAGGAAATATTTATTGGAACCAGGCTGTCTGACACCTTTTTTTAAAGAGTAATAGTATTCCTTGCTGACACCAACAACCATGATGTATCGTTCATTATTAGAGTAGGTATTACTTTATAAATTATGACAATAACTAATTAATATAACTAAGTAATAATAAGTAATCAGTTTTTTTATGTAGGTAAGCGGGCTGTGTCGAATAAATCGCCTTACTGTCAACAGATTAGTTTCTTCGCATACCTCTTCTAATAACCCTGGACTGCCACTCAACCGTACCAGTTGGAGATACAAAGTATCTTTTAAATTGATCACGGACACACATTGCGTCTAGTGCTGCATGGCCTCCAATATATGGCAAATCTGTTATAGCTTCTGTTACCACATTTCTCTGAGCTTCCTCTTCAGACCAGTAGCAAATGTCGTTTCGCAGTAAATTGTGCAAACAGCAAGTGGCTAGTATAATAACATTAACGTGTTTCGGCAATAACGAAAAACGTCTTTCGTAAACTCTAAACTTTTTCACTAATAGACCAAAAGCATTTTCGCTCACACGCCTAGCTCTACTCAGCCTATAATTAAAAGCTTTCTTGTCTTCGTCATTTGTCAACTGATTTGCTGGATATGGTCTCATCAAATGTCTGGTTAAAGGAAAAGCTTCGTCTCCAACGATGACATGTGGTAACCTTAAGTCTGTACCCGGTATTAAACGATCAGCAGGCAAATTTAACTGTCCATCGATTAAAGCTTTGCCAAAATTAGAGTTATTGAGTATTTGGCTATCAGAATTTTTACCCAAAGCACCAACATCGATGACTGTAAAATGGTAGTCCGCATCGACTAAGGCCAATAAAACTATAGTAAACGTTTTTTTGTAAGAAAAATAAAGGGAACCGCTATTCGGTGGTGCTTCAATAATAACATGCTTTCCATCCAGTGCCCCAATGCAATTTGGAAAGTTCCATTGCCTTATAAAACGCTGTTCTTTACGTTTCCAGTCTGCTTCTGTCGGTACGGGCATGACATTAGGTGACAGTTTCTTAAATATGGCTGTACATGCTTCGTAAATAATTTGTCTAACAGTTGATTCACCAAGTCGAAAAGTAGTGGCTAATGACTTCATTGAATTTCCTGTTGCCAAATACCTGAAACATAAAAAGCAATGTAGTTTAAACATCTTGCATCTTTTGGCCGATCTTTCCGTTAATGCAAGCCAATAAGGTTATGCTCCTTGGTGTCCTTTAATCGCATCATCCTATTTATGCTTTATGTTCTAACTTTACAAATACCTATATTTTTTCTTCCACAGCTAAAACTTGCAGAGGCAGATGGAGACGTATAAGAGATAATTACAGACACGCTAAAAAGTTAAGGAAAACAAAAAGTGGACAAGCTGCTACAAATATGAAGAAACCAAAATATGAAGATTTATTGTCATTCCTTAACCCCTATATTAGCAACGAGGATGAAACTTTTTCAAATTTTCCACCAAATAATTTCCAAGAGTCAAGTAATGAGGATAATAGTCTTTTAGATGATACCCATAGCCGTGATAGCACTGGTTCAAACGCTGGTACTTCACAAAGCACTATAAGAAATCGTCCTGGTTCTTCAGAAGACAGCTCACCTCGTCCTTACAAAAGAAATTCCAGAAGCTTAGATACTCCACCACAGCTTTCACCAACACATTCGTTATTGCAAGAGTATTTAGAGGTGTGAAGAGATTTCTGCAGGGTCGGCAACGCGCGCGTGATACCCCTGGTGTTGCAAGCGTCCATAGGCTACGGTAACCGCTTACCATCAGGCGGGCCGTATGCTTGTTTGCCACCTAAGTGGTATAAAAAAAAAAAAAAAAAAAAAAAATAGAAAAAAAATACAGTGCCAAGAAAAATAAATCAGACAAAATAGTTGATTTTTTCAAGAACTTGGGGGAAACTGTTTCAAATTTTCCGGAAGATGTACAAATTCGTGTAAAACGTGAAGTTTTTAAAATAGTTACCGATGCAGAGGAGTTGGTTTTCAAGGACAAGTCTAAACCACAATATGTATTAGAATTATCTCAAGAGAGCTCATTGCCCATGATCGTTATTAATTCAAACGATGTTGATGCGCAACCTCCAAACCAAATAATAACACCAACTTCAACAAACGTTGTGAATCCAAATGATATTGATACACAGGAAGAGATTTGTCTTGATGATATCGAATTAAATGCTTTTTTAAATTCTATTCAACAAAGATAACCAATGAATGATATTATGAGCGATGGGCTTATAAGAGGCCAAACACAAAGAGAAATGGAAGATGTTGATTTTACTACTCTTTAAGTTAGAAAGATTTTTGTTCTGTGATTTTGTGATAATATAATTTTGACATTATGTCTTCCGTTTTCTTTTCTTTAAAATGAAAACATACCGTAACTAGCGCCGCTGCTAACTATTAAAAAGAAAAATACTGACGTACTTTTTTTCGAATAAGCTTACTTAAAGTTTATTTCATTGAAGCCTTGAACACATTCATGTACAAGTATTATGACAAAAAATTGCTAGCTTGATAAATATTTTTGACTTGATGTATTTTAAGATTAAACTTTAAAAACGTAATAACTTAATTTATTTAAGTATATAAAAAAAATCTCGATTGGCGGCTTTAATGACGGTCTGTTTTCACCAAAACCACAAGATCCTAACGTACCACCTCACTAACAATTTAAGATACAATTTTCACAGGATTAAGTAGGAGGATAAAAGGATAACTATAAATCAATAGGTATGCTATAATGAAACTTACCTCAAACACACCACAAGCCGCTCTTCTGGTCCGATAGGCTCACGAAAAGTTGTCGTTTTTTTATGCAGATCCCCCTTTATTATTTCAAGTAATTGAAAATATCGATCAGGAGTCATACGAAAATATCCCCAAAACTTGTCTTTGTCTGCTAAAAGATCGCGAAAAAGATGATGGTATTCGCCGAATACCTTTCTCTTGGCACAAATTGGATGTATCCATATTTTACGTTTCCTTTTTTGTTGTCTATGTTCAATAACTTCATCTTCTAACAGCAGGCAAAAAAAAGAAAGTTCTTCGTCAGAGCTATCCATAACGTACAGTTGCATGCAAATTCTGGCAGTACACTGACTGAACTCAAAATCCGTCAATGCACTGTGACCCGGCCCGTCACTAATGTGCTAGGTAAACATTTTGCGCTGCGCTGCGGCCCGGCATAATGTGCTCGAACCTTTAGAGTCGCAAATACGTTGCTTCCATAAATAACGAAAGCCACTTAAAAACTAAGGGCGGCGGGCGCTAAGAGCTACACTCGAAACAAAAACGTCATTGCATAAACAAATACTTGGGAACTAAATATTTTTGTGTACTTATATCGTAATTTATACATACCTTTCCATAAAATCTATTGTAAATTGCTCGGGGCTCGCACGTTGTCTAATTTCCATCTTAAATTAGAAACGTACTTTTATCTTTCAGGAATTTGCTATTATTTCATTAATTAAAAAGAATTGATAAAACTTGTTGTTATGGGACTCTCTCATCTATATTGAACAATTCTTATTTCCACATCACATGCAATGAATATTATAATAATAATCAAGCAAATGTACATTCTTACCTTATTCAATTAACACATAAAACTTCTAAAACACTGCACAACTTTTTCAAATGGTTTCAAATGACCGCCAGTCACTTCACTCCCTCAGCCGCGTTTGACGTTTTAGCTTTTTTTTTTCGGTGTCACGCTAATTTTCATAGACAAAATAGTGTGTTTCCTTTCGACGCTGCGGAATAAGCGTTTCTTGTTTGCTTGGTACTTACTTTGTCTACCACTTGTCGTTAGCGTGCTCACGTTAACGTTTAGTCTGTAGCGTGTGCGGAAAAAAGTATGGATGATTTTTGTCTAGGCCTGAAACACCTAAGCTAAGCTAACAGCTAAGCTTAGACTGTAATTTTGGAAATCTAAAGGACAGTCTCATAAAAGATCAAGTGATTCTAGGTATGATAGACGACAACATGAGAGTTTTTTTTTTAAGAATTCCGATTTGACCCTTTGTAAAGCAGCACAGGTTTCACAGTCAACTAAAAACACTAAACAGCAACTCAAATGAAGTGGGTGCAGTAAACAAAAACTTGGGAGCTTGCAGTCGTGCATCATCAGGTAGCCGAGAGCCAACAGCTAGGGGTCGTAGTAAAACTCCAGACAGACAAAAAAAAAAATTCCAAATCGGTTAATAAATGACGGAGTTATGAGGTAACAAACACGAATTGAGAACCTCCTCCTTTTTTTGAAGTCTGTTAAAAAATAATATAGCTATAATCTATAACCTACTAACATTGAATTATTAATTCAATGCCTACTAACCAATAAAACTCCAAAACCGTATAAAATTCAAGTTATATTCAAAAGTCTTTAGATTAAAGACCTTGTTTTTCTCTTTTCAGTTATTTAAAAGCTTTATTATATTTAGTTTTTCAGTTCTTTTGGCGCTTTAATTTTTTTGTTAAAAAGTTTTTGTTTTTATGTTACCCATAGATGCTAACTACAGGTATTTAAAGTACGAATTATTATTATTATTTTTTATGGTTTAAACTAATTACTACAGACATGTGGTCCGTACTCTTTTTAGATAATATATTACGATTTTTTTGCTTTTAAATTACACAATTTGGACATCTTGGTCCGCGCAATAAATAAATTAGTCTAATACATTTACAATTATATTTTTATTTGGAAGGGTACACTTCCCGTTTGGTCCCATTCTCATCAGATCAGGATTTGATTACTTAGTGTACTTTGAAGTCGGTTTAAGTTTTTTTTTTGTAAAACGGTTATCAGTTATTTTCTTAATAATGATACATGTATATCAAATACAGCATCATCGTCGTCTGATGAACTATTGTAGAATCAAGCAAAACAAACACAATATTATCCATTTCAGAATTCAAGCGTTTCGATAAAGACCGTGATGACACATTGGTGACCGCATATATATCTTACAGTGTGAACAGCAATCGCGGGATGTAATATACAGCTCAAGATGTAATATATATTACATCCCATAGTGAAAAGCCGGCTTAAGAAGTGACCTCCTCAACTGTGGGGAAAATTATCAACCTATTCAGACGAAGGAAGCCCCGATAAGTTGGATATCCTGAGCATTGATGAAGATGATGCAGAGAAGATTAGTCTTGGAGGAGCGATACTTCACCACCACGTTAGCTAAAATCAATGCGTCCTTAAAATCAATTGGTAAAAATATCATCTCAGACTGCCATAGTGTTCCAACATGTAAGTTTTGTTACCTTCTATTGATATAAAACCTTTTGATGGTAGGGACTTCACTAAATTCAAACCATTTTATGACCTGTTCATGGCAGGCATTGACAATAATAGATCCTTGTCAAATGTTCAAAAGCTGTTTTACTTAAGGAAATATGTGATCGATGATGCTTTGGCTGTTATAGTTATTCTGCCGCTGGTAAACAAATCATATGGAGAAGCACTAGAGTTATTGAATAAGCGTTATGATCATAAAGCGCGTTTAAAAGGAACTCATATTAATGTCATATTAGATTTACCTGTAATGCAGAAAGGTACAGCGGCCTCTAAAAGGACGTTTTTGTCTGATGTGAAACAGCAGTTGCATGCATAAAAAAATTTAGATCAACCCTTCAGTACGCACGGCTACAGATCCTATACAATGTGAGATCAGCTTATACTGGAAATGTATAGCTTGATCTGTAGCCGTGTGTACATGGGACATGTTGTTAATATCCATTTTGACTAAAAAATGAATAAGTAATCGAGCATATCAATTAAAAACCGAAATGTTTTTATCTAAATAAATAAAATAACGGATTTAAAACCATTTCATAATAATAATAACTATGCGAATGAACGCCCTCGCCACATACAGATAAACCCCTTGATGTTTTCGTTGTGTGGTTTTAATATACGTTGTTTTTTTACAGCATTTTGAATAATTTAAAAAAATAATTATAGGGACTCTCTGAAAAGATGCCTTCCATGGCAGATTATAAACACATATGTTATAATTATATTATTAGAACCAACATTATTTGGAATGTATACATTAGATTAATAGGTAATCAAGTTTCCTGTGTGAGCCGTTGCATGGCCAGGGAGGACTTACTTAGCTCGTCCAATCAAGTTGCCGTAATAATTATTAAGAGGCGGGCCTCACGCGCCACTTTTCTTTCTACGTTTCGGAAGCTTACCAGGTTTGCCTTGGGCATTCCGGTCCGACTAACGCTAGATTCACATGTTAGAAAGTTTATGTATAACTACCATAATAAACGTAACTTTGTATTCATCACATATTTCAATTACCCGCCCACACCTCTGAGTCTAGTACAACATAGATATATTTCTACATTTCCTTGAAAAGCGTGCTATAGCGGTTCAAGATAGTTAGCCCCCTAAGAGTACTTGCTATGAAGGTACGCATAGACATGCAAAACCAATGCCATCAAAAGTTGCCAACTTTGGTGCAGAGTGTAAAAAATTATGCAAATATTGTAAATAACCTGTTGCATGATCAGGTTCTTTACATCTGTGCAGGATTTAAAACAACAGCACTAGTGGATCGCCTAGCATTTGTGAAGGAGAATGAGCTGTTCCCTTTGTCTTAAATCACATGGTGGTAAGGTGGTAAGTGTAAGTTACCTTTTAAATGTAAAGTATGTCGCCTTGGTCATAATACACTTGCATCAGGAACAAACTAATGAACAAGACCAAGAAGCATTGTTATCAAACCGTGTTTCCAATAAGATATTAAGAGAGGAAGGGCATAACAGGTTGTCCCGTTCAAAATTCGGAGTAGCCCGACTGGGGAAATACCTACACCTTACAGATGATCGCATCCAAATAGCGCTACTTAATATGGTGTTGTGTTCCTGTGGTGAGTAAGGTCGTCAGAGCTCCATGAGGAAGCGCTCTGCTCGCAGTGTGGGGGGGACCAGCGGTGTCGCACCACCGTTGTGTTGTGCAGTCGCTGCGTGTTGTTGCGGCGTACAGGTAGACCCGGTGAAACAGCTGCCCGCAGGTTGTAGGGGTCTGACTTTGCATTTCTACTCGCCTCAAGTTTGAAACTATGTTCGAAAAACGTTTAGTACGTGTCCTTCGCATCCAAAGACGATCTACAATTAGTATCGAAGTATTGATGGTTCTCCTAGGTTCACAGGCGAAGCTTTCAAAATACTAAAATTTAAATCCGATAGCAGTAAAAAAACGAATTTGCAATCTGTTTGCCGATGAAATGGCAATAAGACCAGAAAATACCAAGGGAGGCCATGGAGATGTAGACATTGGTACAGGGTAATCAGGTTCTACGGGTAATTCAATAAAGACTACACAAGCTTGTGCGCTGATTCTGTATGTTTCACTAAATGTCATGATTTTGGCATGAAAGTAGTGTCTCTTACCTTCGATGGTTACCCTACAAATATTTCAGCTACAGATCTTTTAGGATGTCATTAAAAGGACCCATTTAATCTGAAAACCACATTCAAACATCCAGTCGCTGATCATGATGTAGCTGTTCTCTTAGATCTTATATTATATAGAGATTATCTTATATTTTTATCACATGGTAAAACTCGTCCGAAATCATTTTGAAGACAATCATGACTAGACAGGAATGAAAATGAAGTAGATTGGGATGATATTAAATTAAATGATTTAAAGGAAAAAGAAGGACTAAACGCGGCTAGTAAATTATCTCTTTTTGCTGGCAGCAAAACTAAGACTCGTCTTATATATTTTTGTATGTTATTGTATAGAATGCCATGACAAGAGTAGGTAAAGTACAAATGAAAAGTTTAATGAAGGGAAAATAAAACATATTTTTTGAATGAACCAGATTGGTTAGGTATGGTTTGATAACACCAAGCGCGAGCCGAGCGAGCGTAGCGAGCGGTGCCGCGGGCGCGGCCGGCGAGCGCTACTTACAAATTTATGCACAATAAAAAGGATCCAAAAGGTACACAAATAAAAATAAAAAATGGGTTGGGGCGCGCAAGTTTTCCTTCACATGGGGGTTTCTACACTTACCCCCCATTCCCCTCCCCTCCCGCTGGTTCTCGCGTGGTACGCGCGTCCCATAGCGCCCTTGAGTTCGTTTATCAAAGATTTAAACATGTATATACGTTGTTTTTAAAATTATTATCGATAAATATAATCCTAACTTCCTAACTATATAATATTATAAATGCGAAAGTGAGTTTGTTTGTTTGTTTGTTAACTAATGAAACGATCGCGATAAAATTTGGTAAGCACATAGGCCATCCATATCCACCCGCATTCTTGGGATAAAAAGGAGCCTTTGTTTTCTCCATACCATGGCCTATGTGCATTCCAAATTTTATCGCGATCGGTTCATTAGTTTCTGGGTGAAGCTTGAACAAACAAACAGACATATATACAGACAACATACAGACAAACAAAAACAAAAAGCGGCTGTTAAATTACAAACATATCTGTAGTTATTAAGAATGATATTGATTGTCTGTGCACATCTCTCTCTCTAATGTCAAGGCTAATGTAAGTGAGTCACTAAATAAATTTGTTCCAGTAAAAAGTATTTTTTTTATAATTAAAACTATCATAAAGTGGTGCCGAAACCTTTTTCGGGGTCTGGATATCGCGGTTATATCGTTATCTCCCCAAAATCAGCAAGATTGATAACAATATTTCGACAAGAAAATTCGCCGGCCGGCGTGGTTCGTGAACACGAAACTGAAAGGGACGTCATACGTCAAACTCAAAGAGTGTGAGGAAGACAAACGACACTAGTGACGATTGCATATATAGCCATTTTGGAGCCGAGACAAAACATTTGTTTTTTACAAAGTACGACGCAGTTTTACAATAAACGAAATCAATAAAAAATGATGAACCCAAATGATTCCGAAACGATGAAAAAGCAGTTGAAAGCGGTTATTGGACAATTTAAGGGTCATATAACTCGAGCCACCAAGTTTGCTAAAGAACAAAGAAAACAGGTGCTAGTAAACGTCGAAGAGCTGAAGTTACGAGTACAAAATCTACAAGATGCATTGTTGTTGTACAGAGAAAGTCATCTTAAGCTGCAGTTGTTGAGAGGCACGTGCGATGACGTGGATTTAGAGGAAGACGATCTGATCCGGATTCCGATAGTTCCAATACAAGCAAACCCGTGCAGCAGTCGCAGTTGAATGCAATTTCACGCAAGCTACCGCAATTGGAAATTCCTGTTTTTGAGGGCAAGAACGTGGTGCAGTACAGCGGCTGTTTTGTTTTGTCTGTATTACGTATATAATAAGTACTACTTACGTTTAAAAAAAATCTTTTCTTTTTATGTACAGATTTGGCTTTCTTACTATTATATGTATGTGTATTATATGTACTAGCAAAATTTTTTGTGTTTTGTATTGTATAGCTGTTGTATATCCGACGCTAAATAAATCGCTTATTATTATCGTTTTAGATGTGGAATCCTAATCGTTCGTCCGCCGCTCCCAGTGAGTTTTATGATGTGTTGGAGGACGATGCGGACTCTGGGAGCGAGCTGGGCAGCGAATTTGATGAGGCTTCCATCCACTCTTTTGAGGACGAGGTGGAAGCTGATGAGGTGGAAGAGCAGGTTGTTACAGAAAATTTATATTCTATTTTATAACTAGATAATAATAATAATAAATTTATTTCTCTTCATAAGTAAACCTCACAAGTAAGTTCACAAGTTCTTTCACATTACATATAAAAACTAAACAAACCAAACCATATTGAAATAATTCCTGTATTTTTAGATGGACATCGAGTCTATGTTAATCCTTTCAATGGATGAAGGCGGCACGCTGCATAGACTGTAAGTTAAATACTTTATTGACAAAGAATATTGGTGAGTATTTATATTTATTAACAAAAATAATATTTCAGCGATAGTCCCCCATTACCATCACCGGATCGCGTGCCTGCGTCGTAGAGGACACCGTCTCTGCCACCCTATAGGCCAGCCCAAATGATAACCCTGGGCAGGACAGGTACCGATTATATCTATACTTATAAAGAGAGAGTGCGAATTTTGATTGTTTATGATCCACTGATCGGATTCCAAAAATTCATTCACTGATAGGAACTTGGTATCCTGGGTTAAATTTTACGCGGGGATTGATACTTTGATGAATGGACAGATTTATATGAAAGCACATGTATGCTTATATTTATTTTCTTATAATTATAGAAATGTGGTGCGTTTCTACTCCGATTGGCATGGAGAGACTGCTGGCCAGGATGATGAAGACTGGAGACCGAGGTACCTATTATTGATTTATGAACAAGTACTCTTCTTTTTTTATTAAACTGTATAAGCTTATAGCAACTACCTACTACAATAGACGTAACTGACTACAATTACAGGGCCAGTTCAGTCTCTCTTCGTGGCCGTAGCCGCGGTCAGCCGCGATCGCGCGGCACCCGTCCACGAGGTGCCAATCGGGGTAGAGGACGCCTGCCTGCGGTGCAACGCCCGGCTGGGAGAGGGCGCAGCGTACCAGCTGCGAGTGCAGTGGGTGCGGGTTTTGTGCGGCCAGATGGGTTGGTGGTGGAGGAGTGCCTGGATGACGCTGACGTTCCGCCAGCGCTGCGGCAGATGGTGCATGAGCTCGCACAGAGCCGTGCGAGGCAGACCAGGCGGCAGCAGTCTGTGCGAAGGCACGCGGACGAGGAAGATGAAGAGGACGACGAAAGCACCGTGGTATCGGAGCTATTCGGTGGGGATGAGTCGGCGCGTAATTTTGAGTGGTCGCCGATGGCCACTTTTGAGGGATCCAGGTGTCCTTTTGACCCTGGATTCGAAGTTGGCCCCACCCGAAGTTGCTCCGATGCCTACGGTGCTTTTCGGCAATTTTGGGACGACGAAATCCTTGAGCATATCGTGAGGGAAACCAATCGATATGCTCAAGGATTGAAGGAAAGTTCGGTGAGGTTTGCGAGGGACTGGTATGATGACACCAACGTCCTCGAAATTTTAATCTTGTTATCATTTTGGATGATGCTTGGCGGCATCCATCAAATCTTACTTCTCTTATTCCCCTCTTTTGAAAACCGAAATTTTTAGATCCCTTATGACGCAGTCGCGTTATTGGATATTAAATCGGGCGTTACATTTAGTAGACAATGGGACGCGAACCGCAAACTCGTCGAAGTTATTTTGTCTTGGCCCCATACCAGAACATTTCAATCGTAAATTTAAAGAATGCTATAATCCGGCCCAAGACATTGCAATAGACGGGTCGCTTACGCTCTGGAAAGGTAAGTTAAGTTTCCGGCAGTACATAAAGACAAAGGCGGCACGTTTTGGTATCAAAACGTTTGAACTTTGTGAGTCGGCGACCGGATATTTATGGTCCTTTACCATTTATGAGGGTAAGGACACCACCAGCACATCGTCACTTCCGAAGAGCACGGAAGTAGTAGTGCGTCTTATAAGACCACTGCTAAATAAGGGTTACCGGTTGTTTATGAACAATTGGTTCAACTCTCCAATCCTTGCAAGGTTTCTCAAACGGAACAATACGGACTGCGTAGGTACGTTGCGAAAATCTCACAAAGACGTGCCTTCACTTATTAAAGTCGCAAAAGTCCCAGAAGGAACCTTTGTAGCGCGTCATTCTGGTGATGTGGCCGTCATGGTGTACCAGGATAAAAAAACACAACACTGGCGTTACTCATTTTGAGGGTAAGCCTGGTAAGCCGGCTCATTTCAAGCCTACTGTCATTGCCGACTACAATGCCAACATGGGGGGAGTAGATCGTAAGGATCAAATGTTGGAACCATACCTAATTGAGCGAAAGAGGCGCCAGAAATGGTCGAAGAAACTGTTCAAAAGGTTTTTGAACATTTCTATTTTCAATAGCCATATTATCTACGAGAAATCATTTGAACGACATAGCCAGACCAAACAGTTGGCATACCGCTTGTCGTTGGTCGAGCAAATTATGCAACACCATTTGGCCCACGTGCAGCAACCTCGAATTGCCAGCACTGTTACAGTAAGGCCATCAGTTCTGCCTCCTTCGCGCTTTGATCGGCAAGCATTTTATTGTACGTGGGGAGGTAGAACAAAGGACAACGGGAGCCGCCCGAATCTCTCAGAGTCGCCGCTATTGTGAGTGGAGTGATCATGAAAAAAAAAGAAGCAGAACTGTTTGAGTCTGCGATACCTGTGAAGTACCGCTTTGTTTAGAGGGGTGCTTCAAAAAGTACCACACCTAAAGTGGACTTGTGTGCTGATGAGTGTGTGAGCTGATAAGTGGGGTGGCAAGGGGAGACCTATGTTCAGCTAGGAATGTCAATGGTGTTGCAGGTTTTTATGGGGCCTACCCCCATTTGAGATTACTGAGATTAAGTAATCCCTGGGCCCTGGGAGGCTGACCCGCCGCCTCGCGCATAATCCATGGTATAGTTGGTCGTGCCGGAGGAGGAGACCGGAGTGGACCCGGCCGACTGTATCATGGGGGGACCGGGGGCCCTTCCGGCTGCCGCACCAACAAACCGCATCACCTGTCGATGTCGCAAGGTTACATGCATCACTTGCCTTCTTGAGTATATTAATCCCAGCGACGATCGTACAACACTTAGAAATATTCTCACCGAACATGATCAAAAAATTTGCCTCTTCGTCGTTCATTCGCTGGGAATTTTTGGTAATGGTGGGAAAACCACAAATTCATTTAATAACACATATTTCGAAAGGAGATATACGATTCTTCAGTCACAAGGCTCAACATTGTTCGAAATTAACGGACGAGTGGATAATGAGTCTATTGAAACCAACGAAATTCTACCTGATAACGGGACAGGACGAGTGGAGTATCAACAAAATTACCTTGGAATTGACATACAACAGACTTCCATTCAGCAACAATTTGACATTAGACCGATTTAAATGCGGGGAATCCTACCCTACCGTGATACAGTTATTGAACTAGTACGGAGGGTAGAATACTAAATCTGCAATTAGCTTTGTTACTTCGTTTGTATTAAAATGAAATGTTGTAGACTTAAACATCAACTAGCTTATTTATTTAAACAACAAAATAATACACTTTATACACTTGTTCTTACACTATGCAAAAACAGAGCTTTTAACTAAGGAGAAGCACAAAGGGCTCTGTGCAATACAACTGAAGGGATTGCCGCGCAGTTTGATCGGAATTTTTGAGACTGACTCAAAACCGCAATATCAATATCCAGTATCCAATATGAGAAAAAGTATAAATAGCTACAACATCCGATACATTGGCACATCATTCATCGATGGCTCACACACAAGTGACTATCACATCATCAGCAACGTTGACATAAGCGAATTACTTCAAGAAGAACGTCAGAAATTAAAACATTTCAATGGAAGCCGACTTGCTAGAATTAATAGACATTCCACCGGCGTCACCACTATCTCAAGAAATACCACCATCATCGCCGTCTCCAGAACAACAAGATGTCAACTACCGACCGCGTACAAAAACACAAAAACAACAATCGAAAATACCGAAAACGAAACAGAAGATAGGAAAGAACGAGAACGATCACCCCTTAATGACGCAGTCTGCCCTATTCTTACGAGAACGGAACATAGACAACGTCAGCCTCAAGGAACTCCTTGGAAAGTCATCAGTTTCCATACGGGGACAGCAATGACCATTATCATATTCATATCATCTACATATCCAGCGCTAAAGCGTGGGGACATTATAGTAAACTTGGAAAAATCATTAAAGCAAACGACCATCGATGTCGCAAGGTTACATGCATCACTTGCCTTCTTGAGTATATTAATCCCAGCGACGATCGTACAACACTTAGAAATATTCTCACCGAACATGATCAAAAAATTTGCATCTGCGTCGCTCATTCGCTGGGAATTTTTGGTAATGGTGAGAAAACCACAAATCCATTTAATAACATATATTTCGAAAGGAGAGATACGATTCTTAAGTCACAAGGCTCAACCAAATTGAACAGGCTAGGTCTTATTATGGGGAACATATCCGAACTAATGGTACGTTTGTAGTAGAAGTCAATGACAATGTAGCTGTTACGAATGTACCAGGCATATCGTCATCACATGAGACAGTTCTGATTAGAGTAAGGATAAGGTCCCGCCATCATAGTAACACAATTTATTATACATATACAATGTCACCCGTCGAGAAGTGACCGCCCGAAAAAATATTAAAATATACGTAAAATCGAGAAAAATGTTGTAAGCAGTGGCCTAGCTGCTATCGTTTTTTTTTTTTTTTTCATGTTTTAATTTTTTTTTTAAGATTCCTGTCTCTTGGACAAATTTTATTTCTATCTCGGGTAATAAGTGATATATCACACAGATTTCTTCTTGAATCAATTGATACTTAAGTACACTATTATAAAAAAAATTAGTAATGTTTAATCTGCACCAATTTCTTAAAAAAAAAACGGCATAACTGGTTTTTTATTACGAAAAAAGTGTATATTTTTTATAAAACCAGGAAAATTTTAAGAAAATGCCTAATTATTAATGTGGTTTGTTTTTTTTCCCTTAATCTACAAGATATCACCTAAAAAATCTTAGAACGTCTCATAAGTCTAACTAAAGTAATCTCAGAGAAACGAAATCACAAAAGATACTCTTTTTTTGCAAGTAAATGATACTAACAAACAATAGAGTAGCAGGGGTAGCCCTTTAGCAGGTAAAAAATGGTTGTTGACACAAAAGTTGAACGTTGGCTTGTCGCTGGCCGGACCGTCGGCCGAACGTTGTGCTCGTGAGATAACGTTTTGTGCGCCTAACCTTTTACATATGTGACACTTTGAAATCGTACTTCAAAATGCCGAGACTGTCTGATTTACCACCTTCCCACATTGCCGATATGCATTTTGTATACGGTTTTTGCAATGGGAATGCTAGAGCCGCTGTTGAAGAGTATCGGCGAAGATATCCGACAAGGCCAGTTCTTGGGTACCGGTCATTTTTAAACTGTACATCGCCAGTTTACCGAAACTGGACTTTTCCAAAGAAGACGTGAATCAGGTGTGAATGTAGAAGCTGACTACGAAGTTTTGCAAATGGTGACAAGAGACCCAACTACAAGTATTCGCCTTATCTCAATCCGATTAGGCATTCCACAGATAAGGGTGTGGAGAATTCTACGAAGGGAAGGATTACATCCCTTTCATTTTCGCCGCGCTCAACATCTTGGCCTACACGACGCTACACCGAGGTCAATTTTCTGTAGTTGGATACTGCAACAACAGAGACAGGATTCAAATCTCCTAAAGAAAATTTTATGGACTGATGAAGCGACGTTCACAAGAGCGGGAATAACAAATCATCGGAACTTACACATCTGGGCACATGATAACCCACACGTAGTCCGTATTACAACATTTCAAACGCAGTTTTCAGTTAACATGTGGGCAAGGATAATTGACACCCATATTATTGGCCCTGTAGAACTACCCAGCAGGCTTACTCAAGAAGTGTTTCTGAATTTTCTACGAAACACGTTACCTGAATTATTGGAAGATGTACCTTTAGCAACACGTAGAAGATTTTGGTTTCAGCTAGATGGTGCACCAGCTCATTTCGCCCGATTGGTTCGCAATTATTTAAATGAAAACTTTCCGCAATGGATCGGACGAGGAGGGCCCATATCTTGGCCACCGCGATCCCCTGACTTGACGACCCTAGATTTTTATTTCTGGGGCTACATGAAACAGAAAGTTTATGCAGTGGAAATTACAAGCCGCGACCAATTGCTGCAAAGAATTTATATCGCAACTGCAGAAATAAAGAAAATTTTGCTGAAGTACGGAGAACTACTCAGAGTGTTGGCATAAGGGCCCAAGCATGTCTGCAGGCAAATGGAGGACACTTAATAAACTAATTAATTAAATTTATGTTAAGATAATGCTATGTTAAGTTATGATAATCTCTTGTAAAACCTTTATAACACTAGTAAAATTGTATGAATAACGTGGATTTGTATATTGTTTTAATAATTAGCTTGTGTACCCTGCTGTTAAAACAATTTAAATATGATACAAATAGGTTTTAACCTTCTAAAGGAGCCAGTCCCTGCAACTCTATTGTTTGTTAGTATCATTTACTCGCAAAAAGAGTATCCTTTGTGATTTCGGTTCTCTGAAATTACTTTGCTTAACGGCTATCACAATTAAGTGATAACCGGGACCAACGGCTTTACGCGCCTTCCAAAGCACGGAAACGCTCGATTTGAAATACCACCAGGCGGTCACCCATCTAAGTACCGATCACGAAGGTGGTAGCTTAACTTGCCGATCGATTAAGAATGGTTTAAGATTCCTTTATGCAAACTAAATCAGCACAAGAATAATACCACATTAGTGGTAAAAAAAAAACAATTTAAGATATGATTAAAACAAATAAGTCATGATAATTGCCTTTTGTAATGTTTGTGTGAAATGATATTTACGCACATGTTAATATTAAATAAGTACATCGCAAAAATACCGTAAATTCAAGTGTGGGCGAGATGAAATTATACAAATTGATTGAAAATGATTGGTTTTTTTTTGATAAATTGTTAAATGAATACTTTGTACTGATATTAAGTTCAATTTCGGAATTTTGTTTTTTCTCACGGATTATTTTTGTAATATTACTTTTTGATTACTAATGACCTATACATTCATCCCTCAAGAGGAAATTCACTAATTTATTAGGATTTTATTATATTTAAGAAAAATATTTATCGCCACAAACGTTGACAAAACTATTGGCTAGCGCTAACATCAAGCCTGGTATATAAAATATTTAACCAATTGAAATTAAAATCAGCAGATATGAAAACTGTAGAAAAAAATTGCATTTTATTATACGACGAAATGTCACTCCAAACGTACAGTGGTGGTCATATAATTAAGAACGCTGATATAAAGGGAAGATTTTTTCCAACTAAGATGCAAAACTAATTGTATGCATTTGTTTTTATTTCTCTCGGGATCGTAAAACATTTCCATATTACCACTGTATTCATTGATACACATGATTGGCTAAAAATCAATAGGCAAACTTTTTACACTACTTTTAAACAAAGTATTCCTTATTACTGGATGGTCACGTAATTAAGAACGCTAAGTAGTTTATACCTTTATTCAAATTTAAATAGAGAACACTCAGTCGATTTGTTACTGTTTGTATAATTTTGGCGCCATTACGTGCTGTAAAAGATTAAAGGTGATTGCTTCTTTAGAAAAAACAATGGGAAAAAATAAAAGTTGTGATAAATCTACAAGGGAAGTAATAATAAAACTTCGCCGGAAGAATTGGTCTTATAAAAAGATAGCCGACCATCTGCAATGTTCAATAAACCGGCCAAGTGCGAGTCAGACTCGCGCACCGAGGGTTCCGTACAAACTTGTAGGTATATAAGTAAATGGTAGTATAGACCTGAGTATTTGATATTAATTTCAATTTATGATGTATTAAAAAAAAACTACTTACTAGATCTCGTTCAAACCAATTTTCGGTGGAAGTTTGCACCGTAATGTACATCATATATTTTTTATAGATTTATCATTCTCTTATTTTAGAAGTTACAGGGGGGGGGACACACATTTTACCACTTTGGAAGTGTCTCTCGCGCAAACTATTCAGTTTAGAAAAAAATTATATTAGAAACCTCAATATCATTTTTGAAGACCTATCCATGGACACCCCACACTTATGGGTTTGATGGAAAAAAAATATTTGAGTTTCAGTTCTAAGTATGGGGAACCCCCAAAATTTATTGTTTTTTTTCTATTTTTGTGTGAAAATCTTAATGCGGTTCACAGAATACATCTACTTACCAAGTTTCAACATTATAGTTCTTATAGTTTCGGAAATAAATGGCTGTGACATACGGACGGACAGACAGACAGACAGACAGACAGACAGACAGACAGACAGACAGACAGACAGACAGACAGACAGACATGACGAATCTATAAGGGTTCCGTTTTTTGCCATTTGGCTACGGAACCCTAAAAACGATGGCTGTAAAGCATTTTGCTACGTATCAAACTACTTCGAATGTTCCACGTGTACCTAAACAGAGAAAAACAACTCCTCGAGATGACCGAAGCATCGTTCGTATGGCAAAACAAAATCCTTTTAAAGGGTCCAATGAGCTTAGAAAAGAATATTTTGGTGAAAACAACCCTTCAGCAATTTCAGCACGCACTATTCGAAGACGTTTGGTAGAAGAAAAATTGCACGGTAGGATAGCAAGAAAGGTACTCATGTTAAAACTTTGCCACAGGCAAGCCCGGCTTGCATTTGCGAGAAAGTATGAAAACTGGACTGTGCAACAGTGGAAAAATGAACTTTTTTCTGACGAGACGAAAATAAACAGAGTATGTTCTGATGGAAAACGATATGTACGACGTCTCCCGAATACAGCATTCGACCCAAAGTACAGTCGAGGACATAAATATGTATACAATTAGTAAAATTCAACAACGGTTTCCTCTTAAACTACTGATTGAAATTATGAGATATCATAAAGACAGAATCTTCTAACATATACTATTATGATTTGTGTAATAGCTTAACACTTAAATGTTAAACATGCGAGAAAATCGCTTTTGAATTTCAAAAAGTGTATACATATTTATGTCCTCGACTGTACACGAAAGTTACATTAAAGCACGGTGGTGGAAATGTGAAAATTTGGGGTTGCTTTTCTGGACATGGTGTAGGACCTGTAAAGTTGATAGAAGGTAACATGGATCAGTTCCAATACAAAAATATACTGGAAGAAACAATGTTACCATACGCTGAAGACGTTCTACCGGTCATTTGGACATTCCAGCATGACAATGATCCAAAGCACACTGCACGCACCGTAAAGGAATTTCTTACAGCGCAATTAGTTTCTGTCTTAGACTGGCCTGCTAACAGTCCAGATCTAAACCCAATAGAGAATCTGTGGTTTGAAGTAAAGAAAAAGGTTTCAAATACAAAGTGTGGAAATTTAAGAGAGCTGTATGACGTTTTTTTAGAAGAATGGAACTCTATTTCTCTTGCGAAATGTCAAAAATTAATAGAGTCAATGCCTCGCCGGTGTAAAGCTGTAATTAAAAGCCGTGGATATGCTATAACTATTAATTTTAGTTAAATATTTATTAAATTTCTTTTTATGTTTCCTGTGCTACATAATATTGTGATTTTTTAAATCTAAGTGTTATACAAAACAATTCCCGAGCAGTTAAATAAATCGTTCTTAATTATTTGTCCAGTTTCAGTACTATTTGAATGTGTTACTTTGATAAAATCAATAAATTGTGCAAAAAATTGTTAGCGATTTCATACTTTATTCTTAAGTCAGGTTGCTCTATTAATGTGACTATTATATAACATAACTAGTTGCTTCTCAGAAGGTACACATCTCTGTGTATGATACGATTTAAATAAAAAACTTCTAGAACTTCAAATCGTTCTTAATTATATGACCACAACTGTATAATGAAAGAAAAGATGTAGTAACAGGCTTTGTGACCAATGATAAAGAAACGCAACCGATTTTTGACAATCATGCTTTAGTTTATATAATCAGAGGACGTTACAATAACTATAAGCAGCCAGTTTCTTACTCATTTCCACTGGTGCAACAAGCAGAACTAGCAATCCAAATAAAATATGTTTAACCCGTTTACAAGAATCTGGCTTTAGAGTAGACACTAATAATCGTCAAGCAATAAAAAATGAAATTAATGAGACACGAGGAGAGTTTTTGAGGAAAGGAGATACCCCAAAAGACTATGTCTTTAAAGTAAATGGAGAAGAAACCTAGTATACCACTGTACGATATAGTTATACGATGAACGGAGAACTAAAAGTAGCCAAGTGGCAACATTTGGAACTGTTTTATAAAGAAAGCCCTGGCTACAAAGGCGTGAGGCTTGTACCCAAGCTCACGAACAACCACATTATTCCAAAAAAATTGGGAAAATGTAAGTATCAAGCGCAACTGTTGCATCCAACATGGGATACCTTGCAGGTATTTTTTGTTATCAATATTACAGTTTTGATTAATTTTTCTACAAGATGCCACCCTGCGGGTTTACCCAGCTTCTCGAAGGATCTTATGTTCGGGTGTTAATGGGTAACAAACATCTACAGATGTTCATGTAGTTATAGTATGTTACTTCATGTAAATATAATTATTTTAAGTCATCTTTTATGTTTCAGATAAGAAAATTCTACCCGAAAAATGCAAAAATACTGCAGACCTACTGTTACCGCCGTCTTTTAATAACCAAATTTAAATCTACCGCTTCAATATTATGAATATATTATTAGAGGTATCATTCCAGTTCCCTTTAAAATTAGTTTTCGCAACCGACATATTTGCCTCTCTATCCCACACGCACCAAACCATATTGGCGATGTCGCCGTCTCGCTCGCAAGATGGAAGTACCAAGCTCGCAGCGTGTGGAACGCACTTGTTTTAAAGAATCCAATGGCGCGTATGCAGTTTTGTTGTGTGATGTGTATTTAAAATATAATAAAAAAATAAACTATTGTTGGCGGCCGCGTTTAACCTAATAAACTATAACCAAAGTGAAATATACAGTGGAAGCAGACCAGAAGACCACAAGGAGATCAAAGGTTGGTGACTCTGGTGGTGGTTGATCACTCCAAGTTTTCCTCATGCCGGTTGCTTTCTTCACTTTTTATCTTATAATCTAAACGAATCCTAAAATGACAGTCCACTAATTAAATAATATTATATCAATTACGCTCCACCTACTCCTATTTTTTGATCAATTGTTTGGCTCGGTGAATGGAAGCTATACAAAAAAGAGAAGATTTGCCAAACCTCTTTTAGGCCCTGCAACACCCACTTCAGTGCAACATATTCATAAATTATGGAGCGAAGCAAATACTATTTTAAAATCTTTGAAATTCATACATGTTAATGGGAAAAAAGAGGTTGTGCCTAGTATTACTATTGGGTGGTAGAGTCCAATGAAACTATGCTCAAAAATGAATTATTAAGACTCGTTGGTCTGCACAAACCTAGTACTCCAACGTATGTCTTAGATGATATTATATATAAGACTACCCCCGTACCACTGCCAGTATAATCCATTCGAGCTTATCTGGGCTCAAGTCAAAGGATTGTTTGCTTGAATTTCAGTTAGGTAGGTACTTTAAGTATTAACTACTGTATAATTAATCTTAGTAAACATATGTTTTCTTTTAAGGTACGCTGCCAGACACAAAACAACATCGCCTTTCACGGCAAATAAAATGTTGCAGTTATTAAAAAGTGCGGTCGACAATGTATCTGCAGAAGTGCAGAAGACTGGAAGAAGGTGGTAACCAAATGCAGAAAACTAATGGAAGAAGATTGGGAGCGGGACGTCCGATTTGATAATATTTAATATAATCCAGACATAACAATAACAAAGGCTCGAGAAATAACATCATCACCAACACCGTAACGAACGAGATTCGGCCGCACCATTAAAGAAAACCGTGAGATTTGACTTATAAATCTCCGGTGGACTCGGTCAGTCGAGTCAGTCATTCGCAACGAGCCAGTTCGGTCGGTACCTATTACATTCATCATCAGTCGTCACTTGTATGTAACCCACTGTTATCGCACTCAAGCTAGTCTACAATACAATTATACATCATAGGACAAACACAAGCCTGAACTACCATCGTCGCAAAATCGCAAAGAACACCGCAGCCGCCATCAGCAAAGACTTGAACAGGCGGAGCGTGAGGCAGCACATAGAGCTGCTGAGACACCAGAGCAGTCCCAAGCTCGGCGTCGACTGCATGCTGAACATCTGTTATCTCAACGGGCTGCTGACACATCTGAACAGTCCTAAGCTCGACGTCAACAGAACGCTGAATATCTGGCATCTCAACGGGCTTCTGAGACACCCGAACAGTCCCAAGCTCGGCGTCTTCAGCAGGCGACTTACATAGCGTCAGAAAAAAGCGCGAGAAACTGTTGACGTAGCTGAATCTCGCAGAAGTGCTGTTGCTGAAAGAGCACAACAGCAAGGTCTAATATTAATGGTAGGTAATCTTTTCTTTCAACTGTAAAGTAATAATTTTGGACCTTGGTTCTTTTAGTGAATACAGATTGGGCCCCTGACAAACTAAGAGAAATTGTGCCATTTTTTGAGATCCATACCCAAAGGGTGAAAATGGGACCCTATTACAAAGCCTCCGCTATCTGTCCATCCATCTGGCTGTCAGTGGGCTGTATATCATGAACCTATGACGGTTAAAATTTTCCAAGAATGTGTATTTTTAATGCAGCTATAACAACAAAAATTAAAATGATAATAACTAAAAGAAATTAAGATTCAACAAAGTTTTTAACGGACCCTTTGTGGGCGGGTCTGACTGAAACATGGACAGTTTTTTTTATTTCAACCCCTTTCTTTATTATAACACCTAAGCACCAACTCTTGGATTTAGATTTTGTGATTTTCGTTTTAGACACACTACAAACAATGTAACTCCATGAATTGTGGACAACTGCCCATAGCGTCAGAAATTAAACAACCTACTGAAGCAACAAAAATAACTTAGCAAATCTATGACAGATAAATAAAATTAATGTATGAGAATACCTACTAATCGAACACCACCAAAGAAAAAAATTTGTATATATATACGAGTAGTTAAAATAAGAACTACATCACCACTATTATTATCCCTTATTATCCTGGGACATTCCTCACACACGGTCATCTGATCCCAAACTAAGCAGAGCTTGTACTATGGAAACCAGATAACTGATATAATACATATACTACTTTTTGTTTGTAAATACATACTTAATATACATAATTACACCCAGACTCAGTACATACAGACATGTTCATGCACACAAATGCATGTCCTGTGCCGGAATCGAATCCACCACCTGCGGTGGCGCAATAATCTTCTGGTGGAATCTTTACCAGACTCTTAACCAACTGCGCCAACTGGCCCGTCAACTGAACTTAACTACAGCACCACTAACTGTCACATAGAGGGCTTGTTACCTTATCCTCAACAAACAATAAAGTATACTAAGTAAAACCCGAGCAACACCTCTTCAGGGACACCATATAAAGATACATAACAATACATGACATGTCACTATTGAGTCCAAGCTGTGTGTAACATTCAACCAGACACTATCTACTGTCTGGTTCAATGTACCTACTCACATGCTTGTTGGCTCAATAGCAACCTGACATTTGGTGCAACCACCTTTACTCCTCTCTCACCTTTAATTGAATATATAAAAACCAAAAATATTGAAAGCCATGACTCGTGGAAGATAATTTGAAAGTTTTTCATTTATGTTTTAATAGCGAGTAACCCTGAAATGAGTAAAATATGGCTGAGAATGTATGTTTGCACACAAAATCACTTCAGTATGATAATAATATCTGATGACGGCAAGATATAATGATCTGTCCTCATTAAGGAAACCATATGTTAATAATACCAATGAACAACCAATGAGAATACCACACATATGGGTACAAGAACAAAAGAAACCGACTTGTCAATACTTAAGCACATTATTATAAACTAGCTGACCTGGCAAACTTGACTGCCAAATAAATGTTCCACAAAAGAATTTTGGTTCTGTCTTGTATTAGGTATGGCATTTTATATGGATTGAAATTTTATGTAATATTATTACTTTTCCAATGCGCAAGGAACCTCTTGAGGCTGAGACGAACAAAAATGAAATATTCAACACTAAAAATCAACTAACCTGAGTTTGTTTTATGTATATAAGATACTACATCTTCAGTAACATGTCAAACACTACCAAATAGTATCAAGTGATAAAAAAAAACATGGAAAATGAACTGAACAAGTTTGCAATATTTCTTCCCTAAAACTAAGTTTTAGACAAAATCAATCTTCCACAAATATAGCGATTGTCAAGGAGCAACATCTGAGCTGACTGTGGCAGAGTGTAGCCAGCATGCAGCTTGCACATGGCTTGCCCACACCGCAGCGCAAGCATCTCATCTCTATGGTATCTGAAAATAAGATAATAACTTTTGACAAGTGATTATCTTGATAATGAGCTTGAGCTACTGAAAGGGAAACATAGCCCAGGGGTCATGTACCTACTACAGCTGCACCACCCGTCACCTGTCGGCAGATGCACTCGAGTATCCTTTCGTTTTGTGTGAGCCGTAAGCTCCACATTCAGCCATATTATCTTCAGCTACCACCGTAGATGGAATGGGCTATGATGACACTTTCTATTTGAAACAAGGCAACCAAAGCTAAGTGTTGATTATTAACAAAAAGATTTAAAAAATTGTAGACGAACTCACTTTTCGGTCAGTAGGTATGTAATCCAGGGCAGTGCTGCCAACTCTTCTAACCAAAAAGGAGCTGCCAGTCCCTTGAAAAAGCGCTACATCGAGCTAAATACTGTTTAGACGAGAAATAAATGACAAAAATAGACAGCAGTTGGGAAAAACCCTAATTTCAGCACCAAATTCGAACTGTTAACTTAGCACCCAATAAATTGAAGTGACTACCAAGCATTTTTTTATAATATTTCGCATGTGTTAGCACGACTGATACGATTTCATTTGGTCCAAATATAGCAGATAGTCGGACTGCGTCAGTTTTGGACACAATTTTGGATTGTGGAAAAAGCGCTATGCACTAAAACGAGCTGTACATAAAAAAAAGCGCTAGATCTGGCACCGAAAGCACTAAGTTGGCAGCACTGATCCAGGGTGACCATCTCAAAATCAAAAATGGCGAATCTAATCTGGGTAAGGAATCTATGTGATAAAATAATCGATTTATAATCGTTTTTTTTACAATATCAATTTTAGTAACCGATTTTTACATTGCAAATAATAGACTTTTTAAATCGATTTTTCATCTGCCACATCCCGACATTTAAGGTTATAAACATCAGTACCGAAGCGGGAAATTTGAATTTTTTCGAGATTTTTTTTTAACCTTCGTAGAACAATATGGATAGATGTTTCAGTGATTAGCGACCGTAGAAGTTCATTTGGCACATCTTGTTTTGAATGTTTTTTTGTATAGTATGCGCCATATTTGAACTTTTCTCACTCTCACGGTTTCTCTAAAAACCGTAAAACTGACGTTATTTTGGGAAATGTACTAAAATAGTTAATCTCAAACAAAAAGTATAAATTCTACAATATGCTAAATGACGCTACGGTCGCTAGTCACTGAAATATCTATCCATATCCATATTGTTCTACGAAGGTAAAAACGCAAAAATTCAAATTGCCCGCTTCGGTACTGATGTTTTTATTTTTTTTATTGGTTTAAACTACTTACTACAGACACGTGGTCCGTACTCTTTTTAGATCATATTTTACAATTTTTTTACTTTTAAATTTTCACAATTATAATAATTTTACCTAAAAATGAAATTGTTATTAAGCATACTTACCTTATTCCAAGCCTATAAATTGAGAGACTACTTGTTTCCGTTTCCGGTACAGCTAAATAATACCCCACAGTGACGTCAGTTCCGATTTTAATCCGACAGCTCAGCAATAGTGGGAGCTAGTGAGCTCAACCGCAATCATTGTGACTCAATTTAATTATCATGATGGCATGGCAAGCATGATTATTTTTAACACCTTAGGCATATAAGTATTAGGATGCTTATGATGCCTTAGGTGATAGCCACTTTTTACCCGACTGACCCGGAAGGAGGGTTATGTTTTTCGAGTGTATGTATGTATGTATGTATGTATGTCTATTTCTTTGGCACGCTCTGCAGCCTAAACGGCTTGACGGATTTAAGCATAAGAGGTGTCGTTAGATTCGTCTGAACTGTGGGAGTGTCATAGGGTATATTATTTTTATATGGCGTCTACGGATAAGAAAAGAGGGGGGGTATTAAAACCAAAAATTTCGTTATTACAACTATATGGGTATCAAATGAAAGCTTGTGAACAGCCCATTCCATATATGTATATATTGTAATACTTTAGTGCTACCATTTAGACGTAAACTGCAAAAAACCATGTTTAATGCAAGGACAGTAGGTATAGGACTCTGAGCGGTTACCGTACGAAACTCACAGAGTTGCGATGGTTGTTAGCGTTACTTTACCTCACCGCTCATTTACTTACTAATACATACAAATCATTATGTATAAAACTAAAAAGTCTGAAATAAATTAAATTATTAAAAGAAACAAAAAACCCGACTGCTTAAAACAAATATTAACTGAAAAGAGAAAAACAAGCTTTTTAATCTATAGAATTTGGAATATAACTTGAATGTTATAAGGTATTGCAGTCGGGGATAAACAAATATAAAAAAAAAACACATACTTAGGTTATTGGTTATTCTATAGATTAAAAAGCTTGTTTTTCTCTTTTCAGTTAATAGTTGTTTTAAGCAGTCGGGTTTTTTGTTTCTTTTAATAATTTAATTTATTAAATAAGTAGGTAAGTACCTTGAATCTGAAAGGGATTAAGCTTAAATATAAAATAAAAGAGATTAAACTGAAATAAATTCATATTAAGCAGACAGGAATTTAAATAGGCTTGGAATAAGGTAAGTATGCTTAATAACAATTTTATTTTTAGGTAAAATTATTATATTAAGCACCGCGATACCTTATTCCAAGCCTATAAATTGAGAAGTGTTTGATATCGGCTGCTGGTTTAAAATTAAACGCCAATGTGATCAAATAAAACAATATATATCTAAATCATATGAAGAATTATATATCTATAATAAGCACGCAGGTTGAAAAAGATTCTGTAATAAATTATCATTAGTATTACTTATTGAAGATATTATTTGCTTCTTATAATATTTATGAAAAGTAACTGCAGACCGCCAGTTACCACGTGTCAAAATCTGATCAATAGGTATATTATCAACCCAACTGAGAGGCTGGTTTTGGAGGACCACACGTACTTATAAATAATGATTTTATGTCGCCTCTTCTATTAATATTACTAGATTGTTCTATCATTTTTTTCACCCAAAATATCAATAAGGATCAATGTTGCGATTTGAACTGCATTGAAGCAACCTCCAACCCGACTGTCTGTATTTTATACTATCTGTTTTTGAACCAAAATCAGGCCAGAACGTTAACTATCAGTCTCAATTTCACACCTATCATCAACTTTTAAAATCGTTAAATCATGAACTCTACGGCCTGAACATAATAAAAGCAGTATTGCAGTTCGTTTTTAAATTTTATTATTTTTAGAAATTCCGTAAGAAAATTAAGAATACTGAATTGTAAAAAAAAACGTTTAACATGATGAAGTAAATTTAAAAAAAGTTATTTTTACACGGTTTATTGCCCTTGAAATAAAATGTATTTGTTTCGAAACTGCCGTTTTGAAAGCTTTATTTATAATTTTAACCGATGATTTATGCCTACATTGATATAACTTTCAACTATGTATTGCCTTAATCAAATCAGTGATAAATAGATGACTTTTATCGATATTGTAATTGATCGAACAACACTATCGATGCTCGTGTTTTGGGGTCACGATGAATGTGAAAGAAACGCAATACATTACGTGCGGAGTTGCGCTCGCTACCTTACAAATTATGTGAGTAATAGTGAGTGCAAAATTGCAGTAGTATCAGAGTTAATCGTTTACATATAAAATATACATTACAATACATTTTTATAAATATCACAATTAAATAAAGGTTTATAGACTCATCGATGAAAGGAAATCCCTTCTTGAGTTACGCTTGACTCCTCACTTCCGTTCCTACAGGAAATAATAGCGCATCACGGCATAATTAATATTTTTCGCGGAGCTACGCAACTCTGCTAAGTATGGCGGATACTAGTTATAGTGTATTATCTATGGATACTAGGAAGCGTTGACGCGCGTTTTGGTTGATATATGCCCATCTGATGTCATGTGTGGCGCTCGGGCTCCGCTAACATAGCGTCTCTATTTATTTCTTTTGTGTTGTTTTATCAATTTTAAACTGTTGGTCGCTGTTTAAATACATATATTATTGTAAAAATGGAACTAAACATGTGAAAAAATGGTAGGTAATTTATTGATTTTTAATACACTCGTGTTTGATTTAATAAAAAATCATGTTTTATTTAACATTTAGCTACTTCTAGCACCTTTTTTGAGTAACAAAATCTGGCAATCTAGCAACTTTTTGCATGATAGCTATGGCTGGCTAAAGCTAGCAGTTGGCAACACTGTTTGTTTGCCATTTCTCATCAGCGTTGCCATTAGGGTACGCACTAGTACGCATTGAGAACTAGTTCGTTAGGTAGCGTTCTCAGGTACTCTCCCGCCAATTTGCGTACTATTTTATAGTCAAGCCGAAAAAAGAAATTCAAATTCAAAATCGAAAAAAGAAAAGCTAAATGTTTAGAACTAACGACCCCGATGTGTTTCTTTTTAAAATACGTTTTTTTAGGTTTACTTGTATGTGTGTATGTATTGGAATCTTTTAAAGTAATTTTCATCAACTTCCAAAAGTCTGAACTGTATATTGAACAAAAGATTGAACTGAAATTTTGCACATTTATCAAGAATCGATGACAATACAATAAGTTGGTACCATCTAGCTGAGATCAGCTCTGAATCTATCATCAGATGATGATGGATGCACTGGAACTCCATAATGGAGCAACGTTTCCTAGCCGTGTTTGGGCTTGTTGGAATTGTCGTAAGATGCACATTGATCATATATGATTTTCAGGGTGTGATGATGGAGTCGGAGGGTAGGCACTGAAACCCCATAGCGGAGCAACGTTTATTAGCCGTGTTTGGGCTTGTTGCTGCCAAAATGTAAGCAATTTCTATAATTAAGTTTAATATTTGAAAAAAGCGTGGGGCTCTTTTCCTTGAAACCCAATTTGTTATTATTATGAAGAAATATCGTAAAATACAAAATGAAAAGCACTCTACGTTTTTTCATTCAAATATTAGACTTAATTATAAAAATTGCTTAGATTTAGGCCCTTATGGGATAGACAGAGAAAATAGGTACCTACTTAGGTTCAATTTTATTATTATTTAACACTTTTTAGTGCAGTGCTTTCAAAGTGTGAGTTTTCGTTTTTTTAAACTGTTTTTAATTTTTATTCCATGTTCCATGTGGGTTGGTTTTGTTCTTTCGTGGTTCCTTCGGTTTCGGTGGGCAAACGTCACTTACAAAATACAATTAATAAACATACTTTATCTGAGAAATAACTTGAATTATTTATTTTTTTATTCACTGCGTACTATGAGTACGAGTTAAGTTACGTACTATTTTTTGGCACTACTTGCGTATCCTATCATGAAGTCACTCTGGCAACGCTTTTTCTCATTTCTTTTCTTTCTGTTTCTGTTTGGATCGAGGAGAGAACCTTAATTTAAACGAATTCTAAGAGGAGAAAGAAAGAACTACCTACCTACCTACTGTTAACTACTGTAGTGATAGTCACAACAGTCTTTGGTTGAAGAATTGATAATTTGATAGAATAGAATTGGATTGATTTGATCTACTGCTTACTGCTTCATAGTGAATTGGTGTTCTCAATTTCTGTCCGGCGCGGGCGTCAACTAATTGTCTTGATTTCAATAAGAATAATATGGAACACCGTTACATAATCAAACAATATAATTCCTTCACAATAATTTTCCAGCTCTTTGTAGCTGAGCACAAAGTCTTGCTTTCTTCTTTTGTCTTCAGCACGTGTTAGTATCTCTACTTGTTTTTCATTCACTTGGATTTCGTGCACAGACCACTGAAGATACTACGTAAATCTTGTGGCTGCTGTATTCTTGTGCTAGGGGGTTGTAATAATGCTGGTTTGCGGGTAATGAATTAACTAATTGAATTCAGCATATGTCTATCCTTTTATAACATAACAATAATGTTGGCATTGTAGATAATGTAGGTATTTGTTATTGGAAAATTTCGTCAGAGCCAGGCATCTTTGTTCAAATAATTGTGATGTACACACGGCTATACATCAAGCTTTAAATTTCCAGTATAAGCTGAACTTGCATTGTATAGGATTTACGTACAATAAGAGTTCACCTTATATTGGAAATGTATAGCTTGATCTGAAGCCGTGCATACCTAAGTGGTAGGGTCTCATATTCTGTTCATGAAGTGCCTCAGTGGTGTTCACATTACCTAATGATTCAAATGAGGAGTCTCAAAGGTTCCTCATTGGTTCCGAGGTGATGTAAGAGGGTATATCACTTTACTTTTCTTTTGTCATGGGAACATGCATTTTGTGTGGTAATCAGACCAATAATCCTTCACATTTCTGATAGATTGAAGCTCTGCAGCAGACAAGTCCACAAAAAGCTACATTTAACCCGCTGGCTCGTGAAAAAATAACAATTGACTTTAATTGTTATAAAACTCCACGTGGAGCTAAGAAAAGCCAGCGGGTTAAATAAACAAAACTGCAAAGAAAATATATTATTTAGGATCATTAGGTGAAGTTAGGGATTTTGTTTAGACGGGGGGGCGGCCATCCAGCTGAACTAAGCACAATAATTTAATGAGTGATCTTAAATGAAACCTAGTAATACTTGTAAACAGTCAGATGCAATGATTTTGATAATATGTTTTGTGGATTAATTAATTATGGGGAATTGGTGTTCAATCTAAAATTAAAAAGCAATTAAATAGTAACTAATGGCTTCAATACTGTACATTTTTCTACGGTGGCAAAGAAGTTTCTGAGATGGGCATTGCTCACCCTTGCCCCACAAGCTATGCCCAAGTTTAATATTGCAAAATTCTATTTTACCTAGAAATTGGCAGTATACATAGTGGCTATTGTCCATGCACAGCTGTTTCCTATTCAGACTACCTGTATGACATGTTTACAGATTTGGATGCTAAATCGTTTATCAGTTCAGAATCACCTACTGAATCAATTCATGTAACTTTATATACAATTAATAATTACATAAATCAATTCAGAAAATGATACTGTTACACATTGCCATGCATAGGTATATACATAACAGCCTAATGCATAATTTACAATACCAAATGGATCAAAAATCAAATCAAATAATTTATTTCCTGGATATGGATATGCTGCATTATGATAAATAATATTTGAGACTCTAATTATTTAGTATTAGGGAAGAATATTATGTCAATTCAAATTATCATAAACAACAATAAGACATTGAAATGTTTAGAAATATTTTCTTCAAATCATTGTACATGGTATGTACCTATACTCTGTCAATTTGAGGAATGAATTTGCTACTATTTACTTAATTTTTACTTAGGTTACTAGGATAAGGTAAAGATCTAATATTATTATTTCTTTTGTTATTTGGCACAGCATACAATTACACTTACATATTACCTAGGTACCTACTATATGACATTTTGTTTTGCCATTCTTTAAGTGTAATCCCCCATGGGCCATAACCACGGAAAAGTTTAGCTTAAAACCTGCTTTATCTGTTGCTATTTTCGAGACAACCTTAATCAGTTTTTCTATAGGTTGGTCTTCGAGGTCTTGTTCAAGACTTCCTTGCGTGTCGCTGACTACGATTACTTAGGTCTTCATATTGTTTCGAAGTGGAAGGAGCACCTGGTAACCTATTAGATTCTTCTGACGTCGAGGGCAATACTATTGAATTTTGAATGGAACTCGTGGGTTCCTCTTCTTCTGATGCCAAAATAATATTATTTTCTAGTGCATGTGTTTAATCTAGATGTATTTGATGATGAATGTTGGTGGAAATGCGAAGATTAAAAATTGCCGAAAGCCATTTTTTGTTTTTATTCAGGAACCTTACACGAGTTCGAGAACTTGCTTTGTAAAGTTGTTCACATCTACAGATAAATGTTGTGATGGTTTTGGTAAAGGTGTCGGAGTCTCTATGGATATGATTGGGGATGCCTTTAGGGTACAGTGCCTTTAATACCTTTGCGGTTCTCTCAGTTGGGGAAAGGTACATAGATAGGTCGTATTTTCGGTCGTCGTAAATAAGCTTATTTTCTAATATAATAAATAAATAGTCGTTGCTTATGTTGTGTATGTAAGACATTAATGAACAGGATGGATTTAAAACCGTGTCACACAAGAAAAAACGAAATATTATAAGAAATATGCGGGGTAACGGGGATATAGACCACCTACTTCAAGCCGTTCCGAGTTCTACAGTATTGTACTTGTCAAGACTGAAAAAAGACATTTCTTGTGATAATATCACTGACTACATAAGCAAGAAAGGGCAATCGGTGAAAAAAGTGGAATACTTAAAACCATATAAGGAAACTGATTTTAATTCCTTTTTGTTGACAATAGATTCTGATAAAGTCGATATGTTTCTCAGTGATACTTTCTGGCCCCAAGGAATTGTTTACAGAAAATACGTGCATAGAAAAAAGAAAATTACACCGAACCGAAACGACAATTACATCCGAAATTAATTAATATCATTTAATGGATAAGTTACAACATCAAATAAAGTTATGTTCTTTTAACTGCAAGTCGGTTAAACGGTCTGTTGACAGTGTGCGTCAACTCTGTAAGCAGTCAGATATAATTGCACTTCAGGAAACATGGCTTACACAACAAGACATGGGGTTTCTGGGTGGTATCGACAATGATTTCGAGTATTGTGGTATTTCTGGAATGGACACCTCCCGAAATATTATTCGTGGCAGACCATACGGCGGAGTAGCCTTACTATGGAGAAGAAAGTTATTTCAAAAAGTGACCGTAATAAATAGTGACTGCTCGCGAGTGATTGCAATAAAGGTTGAGCTGTCACATTGTTGTGTTATTGTTATGAGTGTGTACATGCCGACAGATTGCCATGATAACCTGCCTGAGTTTGCGGAAGTGTTAAGTACAATGAATTCTATAATTGAAAATAATAACGTAGAAATGTCGTATATGTTAGGGGATTACAACGCCCACCCTAATTGTTTATTTTTTGAGGAATTAAAATCCTTCAGCCAAGAGCTTAAGTGGTACTGTAGTGACATGGATTTCTTAGGAACGGATAGTGGCACTTTCACATTTCTCAGTGAGGCTCATGGTAGTGTGAGATGGCTAGATCATTGTGTGTGTACGGAGGCGGCGGCTGAGTCAGTAAGTAATGTTAAAATATTATATGATGTCAAATGGTCTGATCATTTTCCGTTAATTGTTGAATGTAATGTAAAACAATCACCGCTCCCGTCAACAAAACCCTCGATTGATTATAACAGTAAAAATCATGTAAATCATGTTTTATGGGGAAAAAAGGACAAAAGTCAAATTCATAAGTATATACAAATGTGTGATCGTAACTTGTATACATGTTTATGTAATTTAAAAAGTAAACTGTTACTATGCGAAAAGAGGTCTGATTTTGAATATTTAATTGATGAAACTTATGATGATATTGTGAATATTTTGCGTGATGCGTCAGCGTGTAGCTGTTTGAAGAAAACAATTAAGTGTAAACACAAATTAGTGCCAGGCTGGAATGATAACGTCAAGCAGCTCCACGACGACGCAAGGGATAAATTTAATAGCTGGGTATGTTATGGGAAGCCCTCCATCGGTGATATTTATGTAAAAATGCGCGACTCGAGAAAAAAGTTTAAGGCTGCATTAAAATGGTGTCAGAAAAATACGGAGCAAATTAAATTTGATAATCTTGCAAACCTCCATGAAAGTAAAAACTTTGTAAAATTCTGGCAGGCTACTAATAACATGTCCTATCACCAAAAATTACCCGATCACGTTAATAATGAGCAAGAGCACAAATCAATCGCAAACATATTTAAGGAACGCTTTAGAGTTGAACCACTTTTGAATGTTGATGTTGGCCCGGAGGAATGTGGTGAGGCGGCGACTTTAAAATTCACACCTGTCGACATTGCAAAAGTTATAAAGAGCATGAAGCGAGGAAAGTCGCCGGGTCATGACAGTCTCTCTATTGAACATTTAATGTATGCTGGACCTCTGTTGCCTGAACTGCTCGCCATTATTTTTAATGTTTGTTTACAGTTTAATTACTTACCCATTAATATGTTAAAAACCGTAGTTGTACCCATTATTAAAAATAAAACTGGTGATTGTACTGACTCAGCAAACTATAGACCTATATCATTGGCTACTGTATTGTCTAAATTATTTGAAATTTTGTTGCTACCTTATTTAACTAAAAATTTTAAACTTGATGACAGGCAGTTTGGTTTTCGGGAGGGTCATTCGACGGACATGGCAATATACACATTGAAGCGTTGTGTACATAGATACGTTGGACGCCAAACCTCTTTATATGCATGTTTTCTTGATCTCAGCAAAGCATTTGATCGTGTTGATTATAATAAGTTATGGGATAAAATGGCTAGTTCTGATATTCCAAGCACGATAACTAGGACTCTGAAATTTTGGTACGAACATCAGACCAACGTAGTGAAATGGGGAGACGCCATCTCGGACACCTACAAGCTTAAATGTGGTGTGAGGCAAGGTGGAATTACCTCTGCTTTCTTATTTAACTTTTACATAAATGATTTGATCGTGGAGCTCACTAGGTCTGGCATTGGAGCACATATTGCAGATGTTTGTATAAACAATATAAGCTATGCTGATGACATGGTCTTGCTGTGCCCCACGATCAAAGGTTTAGAAACTCTGATTGGGATTTGCGAGTCATATGCTAAAGATCATGGATTGTTATATAACGCAAAGAAAAGTGAACTACTAGTTTTCAGAGCAGGAAAAGGCCCCGACTATGTACCTCCAGTATTTTTGGATGGTGTTCCTATTAATGTTGTAGATAAGTTTACTTACCTAGGTCACCGTATCACTAGTAGTTTAAAGGATGATGGTGATATAGAACGAGAACGTAGGTCTCTGACAGTAAGAGCAAATATGATTAGTCGTAGATTTAGTCGCTGTACGGCTGAGGTCAAGAAAACTTTGTTCCAAACCTTTTGTCAATCGTTCTATACATGTAGTCTGTGGCTGCAGCATACCAAGCGTACACTCAACACTATTAGAGTACAGTATAATAACGCTTTCAGAACCATCATGAGATTACCTAAATGTTGTAGTGCCTCCGGAATGTTTGCAGCTGCTAGAATTGACGGTTTTCATGCAATAATGAGGAAGAGGATTTATTCTTTTAGGACGAGACTATGTCGAAGTAATAATGTTATTATAATGGCTTTATGTGAAAATGTTTTTAATGTAATTGACAAGAAATGGACGCGAATAGTGACAAGTGAAAACGCAAATCTGTGACATTGACACTAACAATATTTTTAAGACATTCTTTGTAACTACTAACACACTATGGGTCTAGAGCCTGAAAATAAATGATTATTATTATTATTATTATTATTATTATTATGTCTCCTTATATATTTATAGGCACCCCCGGAGAGTGAAGAGCACCTATATTTGCCACTCGCTGACTAACATGAGGGTTGGCGCCCTCATATCCCTATCGCATTAAGTCACTCGGTTGAGGCCCGAAATGAGTCAGTTCCTGCTGAGGCAAAGCAGCGCCATGGGTCTTTACCGGCTCCATGACGCCTCACCCCCGCTTCTCCAGATATCCTGTACAGGTTTTAGCGAATGCTTAACGTGGGCGGACCCCTTCCCAATACCACACAATATCCTTCACAGAAGAAAAAAAGCTAGATAGGCTGTGTTTTGAACTACAGCGACACAGAGTTTGAGCCCTAGTCGTTTTTTTATGAAAAAAAAAATTGTTTATATTTTCTTCATAATGCTGTTCAGCTGCTGCTTCAGGATGGCTGTCAACACTTATATCACAGTAGATTTGATATATCTACTGTGCTTATATTGACAGTAACTCGTGGTGTTCAGTAAGACTGATCGCAGAGCACTTCTTGAAGATTACTGCCACACTTGCAGGCAACAATAATTAGTATGTATCGAGTACTCCGAAAATAGGTAGTTAAGAGTCACAAATGAACGATAATTCACTATATTAAAAATTACTGCAACCGGTCAGATACTGTTGCACGAAACAACTTTTTCCATAGACGTATTATACCGTTTCTAATAATAAAGGCTATGGATTATTCAGGTAGCATCGAATGTCGATGCAGCGAAACTGCTTAGGGCAAACAAAACCATAACGCGAAAAAACGACGCTAATAACTATGCTTGCAAGTAATTAATAAAATAATTAACATTGCATTGGTGTATATGTTGTACCACCCTGAGAAAATACTCTTCAAAAATAATTCTTAATTTTATTTATTTTAATTCACAATGTAGTGGGTAAAAATAATATTGACTTACTTACATAGATAAATGTGAATGCGTGTGATCGTGGCTGGGCTATGGTGTCATCTTGGTCATCATCATTAGGTTAATAATGGTCAAAAAAGCCGTGGCCGTCTCCAAGCTGGAGGTGTTATAATTACCGTAGACCTTCCTGATGTTAGATGGAGGCTGGGCCGGTGAGGCGGACTTGAGCAGTCGGTTTGTGAGGGACCATACGTCATCTTTGTCCTAGGCGCTGCAGAACTCTCTGAAGTTGGCGGTTAGGGCAGTTCTGAGAGTGGTGGCGTATTTGGAGCGAAGTCTCTCTTGGTTGCAAGGGCTTCCTCCAGGGGTCGTTTTTTCCTTTTTAGTGAGTGAATTCGGTGATGATTAGCTATAACTTGCCTTTTGAGATTAGCAAGTTCGTCGGTCCACCATTCCCTTCTTTCTGGTAACCCCTTTCTTAGGGCGCGAAAAACTTGCTGGATGGTCTCGGTGGTGCGTTTTAGAAAGTGCTCGATTCCGGGCTCGTCAAGCGACCCAACCTCCACATCGGTTAACCCCTCCCTAGCCATCTCTTCGGCGAACGCCTCGCTGATAGGCTTCCAGTCCCTGACCATGCTGGTATTGTAGGCTAATGTCGATGATTTCCTATTTTGGGCATGGGGCAGCAGCAGGATTTAAGTGGGCGCCACGCACTTTTGTAAAGTGCGAAAAGATTGAAAGGTATATTGTCAACAAAAAAGTTGAAGAATGAACAAATTGAAATAATTACTTTGCTCTTCACTTAATTGTATAGGTACAGATGAATCGGTACTTAAATTAATTAAATGCTTAGGTATAACAACCTTATACAAAGTCTAAACTGTAGGATGACCAAGGTAAATAACCGTTGTATGTTATGTAAATATTTAAAAAAAGGTACCGCACAGTCGATCTTTTGTAGGCGGGAACACGTGGTGGTTCAACGCCCCAATGAAACGAACGCGGCGGTTCAACATCCGTTCATTATCCGGCAATGAACTTGAGACAGGTAGATTTTGATACCATGCATGTAGCTCTATAGGTATAAGCCATCTTTGCACAATTGCTCGAGGTCTTTCTTCTTCTGTAGTGAGATTGAATAGAATATCACATTGGGATGGGTCTTCTCGAATCTCCAGCTTTATTTTTAACCATGACACTTTTTGACCTTCTGTATCGTGTGTTCGATTCTTAATGGTACCTGCTGCCAAAGCATGTAAATTACATAGATAATGAAAACTGACATAATAAAATTTAACACATGTTAATTTTGTTTTAACAGCTGTTCTAGTGCTGCTTGGTCTGCCAGGCATGTAAAGTCCAGGTTCGCCTGTTTTGCGGGATGAGGTATGGCTTTGTAGGGCACCGGTTTTTCTATCTCTCGGTCTCCTACTACTCGCTGGGAGTGGCCTCTCTTTATTTCAAAAAGCAAGGCTGCTTCGCGGACTCTGATGTCCAATGGAAGCAGCCCAGCGAGTAGTAGTGCCGAGTTGAGTGAGACTGTTCTGTAGGATTTGTTAATTTTCTGTGCAGAGCCACGCTGTATCGCATTTAGTTATTTTTGAATACCTATCTTGTCCGTAGCTGGCGCCTATGCACTGGCGGCGTACATGACGGTTGGTTCAATCACAGCCGTGTATATGGTCTTTATTATCTCCGGCTCTAGACCCCAATGAACTTTTGCGGCTCTTGAAAGTTGTTTATAAAAATTTACCGCCTTACGGCAGACGTTGTCGGTGTGGGCATTAAAAATTAACTTCTTGTCAATGGTGAGGGCTAAGTTTGATTTCATTGGACATACCAATGTCAATCCCCCCCCTGTTTAGGTGCGGGGTGTCGTGCTTAAGCTTCCTTGTGATGATCATTGCCTTGGTCTTGTACGGGAGCAAATTTTAATTTCTTCCGGACCCCCACACCCGAACATTGTGCTGTCTTTCCATCAAAAACCAGGACGATGTCATCCGTAATCCTCTTTTATCTAACTCATTTAGGGAGTGGGTCGAGGAGTAAGTTCCACAGGATGGGGCCTCCGATTGATCCCTGGACGCATCCCTTTGTTGTCTCCACGGCGAGCTCTTCTCCGGCGTATCTAACCCTGACTTTGCGGTTTTGGAGGTAACTGTCGATTACCTTTCTCAAGTTCACGGGACACTTTTTCTCAGCCAGTCGGACTCTGATAGCTGGCTTCCATGCGCTCTCGAAGACTCCCTCTATATCCAATGACACCAGTGTTACCATCTTTTTCTGGATTCATATGGATATGTTGCATTAGAGTATAGAGGGAGTCCTCGGCGCTCTTCTGGGGCATGAATCCGAAGTGGCGAGTACTCATCCTCGGTAGTCGGTAGAACTTCATTCGGGCAATCAACATCCTGTCAAAGATGTTATTTATTTATTTAGGACACATACAGTCATGTATGCCGTATTGTCCGTAAAAACTTAAATTTATAACTTCAAAACAAGAAATAAAGATAAAATTGTGACTCCTAGATTTAGATTATCTACAGTTAATAAGTTAATAACTCTCGCCATCGACGGGGAGTCCATCCTCACACATTGAAATCACTGTGCGGGCAAAAAGGAGTTTTCTTCCGCGGACGCTCAGACTGTGGAATGAGCTCCCCGCCGAGGTTTGCCCAATGGAATACAGCATGGGGTTCTTCAAAAAGGGTGTAAAGAGATTTCTGCACGGTCGGCAACGCGCGAGTGATACCCCTGGTGTTGCAAGCGTCTATAGGCTACGGTAACCGCTTACCATCAAGCGGGCCGTAAACTTGTTTGCCACTTAGTCGTATAAAAAAAAAAGTCTTCTCGGAAATTGCGTTCGATTCTATAATAAAATCCCACTTGAAGTAACTATAATAACTCATAATAAATTCAAAGATTTCATAAAGCAGATGTTAATTGACAAAGCCTACAATAATAATAATAAATCTTTATTATCAGGCTACTTTGGCCCATAGATATATACCTTACAAACTAACATAAATATTAAAATTAAAACAATTTTTGTTAGTATAAAAGCTTAAAACTATGTTAGAAAAAGCACTACGTCACAGTGCGATCGTGCAGCACTTGTCCGCGGAAGCGACGAAATACCACAACTATAAGGTGGCTCATTACGAGGAAGTCAAGAATATATGGTTGTAATAGCTTCTGTCTGCACTTAATTCCCCTCTGTCTTGGCTAACATGAAAAAATCTTCCACATCTAAAAAAAAAGCCTTGTTGAGTTTCTTGCCGGAGTCTTCTCAGTTTAAGTGTATTCCAAACCGGTGGTAAATTCAACTGTATGTAACGTTCATAAGTGCCTTACCAGGGCATAAACTGAATAAATTACTTTGTGATTTTGTACTCTCACTTGCGCCTCATTGCTAAATGCTTTATGCTCTGTTTTGCCTATTTTTGCTTTCACGCAATTTACGCAACGTGGTTGCACACATCGATGGCTTCGATGGGTTCTGACAGAACCGCTTCCCGTGTCCATACCCCAGACAGCCAGAACACTGTAAGAGGGGGGACTGGTTCGCGACCCGTATCCTCTAGACGTCTATGTGTACAGCCTCTGCGTCGGTCAGGCGCTGATAGATGCGCGGCGACCCCTTAACCACCACATGGGAGGTGAGCGGGTTTCTTGCCCTCCTTCCTAAGCGTACCTCCATCCGGTCCTCCTCCGCACATATCCCTTTTAGTAGGTGCTTGTTCTGGACTCGGATGGCCTTTACCGACAGGCGACGGCGACGTTGCCTTGTCCACCGTGTCACTAACACTGATTCACTGATCGATCTTTGTTCGCGCACACTATTCACTTCATAACTATGACTTGCTTCAGTACCGATTGGTGAATTCTGGCTATGTAATCTTCTGATTCTCAGACCTGCCCAGATGCATGTAATGATTCCGATGATAACGATTACGCAATAAAGTATGTAATTATGTGCATTTGAGATGCAACTGATGCATGAAAGTAAGATTTTTGTTCTTTTACACTCAATCTGTTCCTTCAAATGGGTCCAGTGCCCTGTATGATTTTCAGGAATAAATGTGTAGTCGAATGTAGGGTATTAAGTTATTCGAATTCACGTCGTATGCCGCCATTTTAGTTCGATATTAGAATTGCAGAAATGTATTACTTTGTTCTTTACAAAAATGATCCCCTCATGTGATACCACACACACACTCGCTTCGCTTCGTGTGATAAACCTACATTCGTGTTTTAATGATGAATGATGTTTAACGAGCTTATAAGTCCAGCAGGTTCACTCCATAGAAGACTTTTCAAGTACTACAGTTTTTGTAGCGGACTTAACTGTTCGTTGGAGTCGATAAATCCTTCGAATAGCGACTTAAAGATAATCCAGTCACTAAGATTGCCTTCAAAAGTTGGAATCTATAAAAAAGGTTTATATTAAAAAATAAAAGGTAAATATTTTAAGTACATGTGATTTTAAACCGTCTTTATGATGTAGGGACTGTATAGTGCCCGAAGTCTGATTTAGCTCGAAATCCTTGACGAGCTCAGTAATTTTAGCTTGGTATTGAAAATATTTGTCCTCAGTCGACTTTCTCTCCTGATCATATGAGGTTTTGTCTTCGATCATCTCAATGTCGTGTTGTGTGGCATTGTATTTGTTGAATAAATCAGCCAAGCTTGTTTGGCGCACTTGTGGCTCATAGATTTTATCGTGATTTTTATCATCATCTAAGAAATTGTAGATTCTCGTAAGCCTTCCCTTGAAGTTGCTTCTTCTTGAAGTAAGTTTGTCAATAGTTTCCATGTTAGCACTGGAAGCCATGCCTTATTAAGTGTTGGTTGAATCTTGCTGAAAATGTTAAAATGAATGATTGTAGCTGTTGCTGGCAAGTTTTGTTGACTGTATGTGATGCCTTTTTGTAATTGTATACGGCACACGGCTTGCTGGCGGAACGCACGACTTTTCAATAAAAATAACTTGAATAAATTGAAAATAATAACACTTCCGGAGCACTAAACACGTAACACTAGACAGGAGTTATTAATCCGGTTGGAGGACCAAATTAATATGTTAATGATTAATGATTGTAATAAAAACTCATGATTGAATTTTTCTTATGTATCCATAGGGCTTGATTTATTTAAGAAAAATATAATGACAATGTTGTCAGTAACAAAAAAAACAAAGTTGCCACACTATAAAAATTTCGGTGGCATAGACTTTACATAATAAATCTTAAACAGTTGGGTACAACTGTACCTCGGGTACACAGCGAGGTTTGCGGAATCATACACGCCAAGGTAATTACTGTGCTTGCGCGTGTAGTGCTTTTTTGATTCCCTGCCATGTATAACATGGCCGCACAGCACACATTGGCTGCGCGCTGTATGGTGGCGGCGGTAGCCCTGTCGCCTCTTCTTGTTGCCAGGTATCCTCTTGTATGGTGTAGCTCTTCCCCTGCGCGTACCGGTTAGTGGGTGGGGCACCGATGCCTCATGGTTAGCATATTCTTCCTCAGCCGCCAGCACCACGCTGAATGAGGGGGAGGGTTTTTGTATTGTTTCTCCCATTGGTGACAGAGGCGGCGGAAGCGGAGACGGCAAATTGTATGTTTTATTGCATTTTTGATAATACTCTCATTATTGTTTGCATACGTATCATTGCAGTTGGTAGCAATGTCGGTGTCAGTGGTGCCTGTGAGCAGCAGGTCCTCCTCCCCCGCCATACTGACGTTCGAGTAGTGTGCTTTAACAGGGAGTCCTAGTTCCATGTCTACGTAGGGAGAGTGATCCGCAGGCGCAGCCGTGTTGTTGGCGTCGTTTGTGCTATTGTGGTGATTATTACTGGTGCTGTTGGGGGTCGCATGCGCGTAGCCAGGGCAGTGTCCCCTCGCTATTAAATTGTCTATGGTTTCAGATTGCTTCTTTATTATTTCGAGAGCATTAATATATTATTAGTTCCTCATTATGAAGAGGCATGAAGACTTCTAATACTTTTTGTTTATCAGGAGATAAATCTTTAACTTGCGTATTATTACGTAACCAATTGAATACTAAAATCTGATTTAGTTTGGTATCAATGGCTTCGTGTAAGATAGGTATACCTAAAGATTCCATATCTTTAGCTGAATAGATAGTCTGTGTAGAATCAGATTCAGATGGTATTGGAAAGTCTGTTCTTCGGCTGTATCTGATTGATTTCGTGGACTTGCCGTGACTGTTGCTTCGGAGTCAGAAATGCTTATGGTCTTAGAATCGTCTGTATTCCGTCGTCTTGATAAGTCTGTAATTTGTTGTGTCTAGTCTTGTAATTGTTTTATTGCTCAATCAAATTACATAAAAATCATAATGCAGCCCTGTCTTCTAAATTAGTTGTCTCTCGGTGTAACTCTTCACAATAAGTTATGCACCGGTGTGTAGACACCATTGGTGCATAGCGCAGGTGCAGAGCGGATCGCGACCCCCGCGCTGTATGGGGTGGATAAATGTAGTTTGCTATTTATAGTAATAACTAGCTTTAGCCCGCGACTTCGTCCGCGTAGATTATTTCTTTTTTCTAGATATGAATCATTGTAACAATAAATAAATAAATATCCTGGGACATTCCTCACACACGGTCATCTGGTCCCAAACTAAGCAGAGCTTGTACTATGGAAACAGATAACTGATATAATACATATACTACTTTTTGTTTGTAAATACATACTTAATATACATAATTACACCCAGACTCAGGACATACAGACATGTTCATCCACACAAATTTATGTCCTGTGTGGGAATCGAACCCACCCTGCGGCTTATGGCAAATATAGAGCTTTGTTCATGGCTATAGCCCGCCACTACGAGTGATATTTGACAAAAGTTCAGGAAGATTGAGATCTTACATGCGAGCATGCCACATAAAACTGAAACAGTCCTGCCGCAAATAAACTCTAGCAAATTTCGGAGTTCTTCCCTGTGATTTATTAATAGCCATCGCGAAACAAACCTTGATAAGGAACTGTAATCTTTTAAATTCAAACGGAAGGTGCATTGGGATCAATAAATAAAAATAAAATAAAATATCTTTATTTCAGACATACACATCCATATTGATATACATCCATATTGGCAGTATTGGCACACAAGAATAAAGCTAACAATAACAAAATGACTTACATTCTATCTCAGGTGGCAATGTCCACCCATCGTCTGTACATTGACGTCTGTATCAGTCTTTCCGCCAGACTCGCTATTAAGAATATAGGTATCGCTCGTTAAGAATATAAATATTGAAAACTAGTGGCTCAAATACTGCCAGACTCAAAAACACGGCCAATATCTGCCTCTGAGCGTATGGTTCGCGCATGCTTGCCGTCTCTTTCCCGCACGAAATGCGCCCTCTCTTCGTCCACGAGAACCACCAGCGCCACTCACGCTTGCGACATTCATCTCTGGCTAGACGGAACAGCTGACGATTGGTCCGGGTGAGGCGCTTGTTGATGTAGAGTAGACGGCCCCTGCCAGGCGGCGTCTGCCGTAGTGAAATTGCGCCTTACGCGTGCGGCCCGAAGCAGCTCGTCCCGCAGTTGACGGCGCGCCAAGCGCACCACCACGCGGCGCGTGCGGCTTGGATCGGCCGCACCTACACGCTCGGCGAACACGATGTCCCGATTTTCTATAGAAACGCCCAGTTTTTCAGCCAAGACGGTCACAGTGTGAATCACATTTTCCCCCGTTTCCTCTGGGATATGTCCAATATCGAGGTCGGAAAGTAGCGCATCCTGATCTCGATCATTAAGTTCGACCTTCAGTTGAATCACGGTCTGCTGCGGTACAGCGACTTCATCAGATGCGGGTGCCACCTCTCTTAGCTCGATGTATTTGGGGTACCTATGTAGGATGTTTTCTATTGTAATGCTTTTTACTTTCTCTATTTCTTATTTCAATTCCGCATAATGTACATTGTTGCATTTTTACCGGTTTTTATTTAGTTTTTTATTGTTGTTGTTGTTGTTATATGGTTTTGTGGCATTATCGGGTATTGGTGCAGCCTGAGCGTCAGGAAGGTCCAATAGTTCTGTAATCTCCGGGAAAATGAAGGGAGCAGGGGTGCCCACTGGTGTATGAAGCGGGGTGACTATTGGTGGCAACGGGGAGGGCACCGGCAGAGAGTTGGAATTTGTATATGTTTCGTTGTGATCTGAATAGTGAGCCTCCACCAATTCTCTCGCCCTGACCACCAAGTCATTTTCGTCAGTTGTGAGCAGCTGCGTTGACGCTGCAGACAATGTGGACGAGGTTAGGTTAGAAATAAACTGAATTATGAACATCAATCAGTCTTCATTACAATGGAACATGTTTTTATTTTATATTATAATTAAAAGAAATCAGTAGGGTTTTTATCAACCCAATGTTGTCATTCTTGTTTTAGATATCTACTTAAAAGAAATGTTAACTCCATCTACAACCTAAAATCCATCTGCAGCATCTCTTTCAATTTAAAATTTTGTAAAAAATATGGGTATCTAAACACAAAGATCAAAACATTTTAACTGACATTTTAACAATTTATAATAAATAATTAAACATAAACGGGCTCTGCCTTTGCCTAATAACAAAATAAACTTAATTATGAACATCAATCAGTCTTCATTACAATGGAACATGTATTTTTATATTATAACTAGCTGCCCGGCGCGACTTCGTTCGCGTGGTGCTACCCTACCCTGCGGTGCTACCCTACCCTGTGGTACTACCCTACCCTTTGGTGCTACCCTACCCTACCCTACCCTACTCTACCCCACCCTATCTTACCCTACCTTACCCTACCCTACCCTACCTTACCCTACCCTACCCTACGGGTATGAAAAATAGTTTACGTCCTATTTCAGACCTATATACACACAAAATGTCATAAGAACCGGTCAAGCCGTTTTTTACAAACACTGAGCCACACGCAAAGAGATTGACTCCCTCCCGTACGGCCCCGGCCCGTACCCCAGTGACGTGATTTTTCTGCTAATACTTATATTTTTAAACTCGTGATATCTTTCGAATGGAATGTCCGAATTGAATAATTCAAAAAGTTATATAAAGGTATTGAAGCAGTCTTGAATATGAAGTAATTTATTTTGATAAGGATTAATACCAAGATACAAATAAAGAGCCTTTTCTAGAGGCGGCATTTCAATTAAATTTTTAAAATAGAAAAACACTTATTGTGGCATAACTATAATCGTTAGACATATGGTATCGCGACACTTTTTGTAAATAATAATGTGTTCTGCAAAGTCGTAGTACATTATTTTATTCTATCATCAATAGTTTTCGCAGCGCACGCGATGTAATGAATATTTTAGGTAATTTTTTTACACCTTAGGTTACAATATTGGAGTTTTAGTAAGGATTCCTATTTTTTTTGAAAATATATTATAGCCTATGTCACCCGGGGATAGTGTAGCTTCCCAACAGTGAAAGAATTTTTCAAATCGGTTCAGTACTTTCGGAGCCTATTCAATGCAAACAAACAAACAAACAATCAAATCTTTATAATATTAGTATAGATTAAAATAAATCAGTGGCTACAACTAAAAGTCTCATGCCCGGTTTCTGAGGTGCTGTTAGATATCTCTTCATTAATTATTAATTCGATAAACAGACAACCTTTTTACCCGACTGACCCGGAAGGAGGGTTATGTTTTTCGAGTGTATGTATGTATGTATGTATGTATGTATGTATGTATGTCTATTTCTTTGGCACGCTCTGCAGCCTAAACGGCTTGATGGATTTAAAAATATGAGGTGTCTTTAGATTCGTCTGAACTGTGGGAGTGTCATAGGGTATATTATTTTTATATGGCGTCTACGGATAAAAAAAGAGGGGGGGTATTAAAAACAAAAATTACGTTATTGTAATAATATGGGTATCAAATGAAAGCTTGTGAACAGCCCTTTCCATATATGTATATATTGTAATACTTTTGTGCTACCATTTTGACGTAAACTGCAAAAAAAACATGTTTTATGCAAGGACAGTAGGTACTATGAGCGGTTACCGTTACCGTACGTAACTCACAGAGTTGCGATGGTTGTTAGCGTTACTTGGCCGTACCGCTCATTTACTTAATAATACTATACTATTAAATACACTTCATTCTGTATAAAACTAAAAAGTCTGAAATAAATTAAATTATTAAAAGAAACAAAAAACCCGACTGCGTAAAACAAAAATTAACTTAAAAGAGAAAAACAAGCTGCAAAATATAATATAAATATGCAAAATACCTTATAAAATTCAAGTTATATTCCAAATTATATATATTAAAGAGCTTGTTTTTCTCTTTTAAGTTAATTTTTGTTTTACGCAGTCGGGTTTTTTGTTTCTTTTAATAATTTAATTAATTCTTTATTAAGTCCTTTGTTTAAAAATGCTTTTAAAGGCATTTGCTTATGTAATTGCAGTTATGTCAGTAAAATCGTTTTTAAACAAAGTTTAATGACAGCTAAACATCAGATAAAGTTATGGAATAAATAAACAGCTGATACGGACCTCAGAAACCGGGTATTAATCATCAATTCAAACATAATTATAAGTATCTTAATCATTGGTTAACAAAGTAAACATATTTGAAACAAAACATACTATTTTAAAACATAAATTTTCTTCTCTCATTTCTTAGCCTTAGAGTAAATATTTTGGACGAATACCTTTATTTTTTGCCAGTCTTTATTCTTAAGTAAATCTACATGTTGTTCTTTTAGTTTCTCACATTTATTTCTTTTAGGCGGTTGGTGATTTTTTTATGTGAAATTTAAAGTATTTTGTAACTACGTCCTTTTGTTCCTTTGTCCAAGGTACCAATGTCCTTTTTTTTCCTTTTCGTATTTTGTTTTCGTTACCTAATTGAGACACGGGTTCATTAATAAGTTGTTGAGAATCATTTTGCATACCAGATGGTCCAGCCTGAGATAAGTCATTTAAATTACAATATGTTTCTACGTAATCATAATTAGCATCTAAAGTAGGTTCAGGATCATAGTCTATAATTTCGTTGTTGCCCACGGGCTCTTCAATTAGCTCCTCATTCAAATCTAAATCAATCTCTTCGAGAGATTTTCCTTTGTAAGCGTCTGCTTTTCCATCTTCCATAAGAATGAGAAGCTTTGATATTTTAGCAGTTTGGTATACGTCATCTGGCAACCTGTAAGACTTTTTATGTACTTCATTGGTATGGCCCATGAATGTAGCCAGCTGCTCCATATCATTTTCAGACATGCTAAAAATCTGTGATAAGGTGGCTAAATGTTTTCTTAGCCTTGTAGAGGATATTGCTTTAGGCTGTTTCGCCCCTGATAATTTGGCATGCTTTTCCAAAACTTATTATAACCGGGATTACCAAACAAAAATTGATTTGGTGTCGAAGCAAAAAAAATATGCCTAATCGATAATAATAATTTAATATCATCTTGAACTTCTTTATTAAACAGAACTGGTACTCCGCGGCCGCGTTTACCTCTAATGACAACACGTTTAAATTTCTTTACCAGAATCCTTTCTGAGGCAGTAAGCGCACGATCAAATTCTTCATACTTATTATTATCATTATTGTCGCTTTCTAAATAATCGTGCACTGTAATTCTTTGAAGTTCTCCAGGCCTGCGCCTATTTAATAATAAAACCCTACAATACACAGTCTCTAAAAGTTGTGTATATGTTTCAGTAGTTTGTAAGCCTTCTTTAATTTTTATAGCAGCATCCAAGGATTTTTTATTTAGGTATTCCTTAAGAATTTTTAAATCATTTGCTAAAGGCACAATAGTTATCTTATTCCACTTTTTCTTGTTTAAATCTGTTGCAGCTTGTGTAGACACATCATATTTCCAATTTGATTCAATAAGTTGAATCAAAGTTTTTAAGTTGGCTTCTATTTTGCCAGTATCTACTTCCGTGTAAGGCCCTTGCTTTTTTAATGCACACATTATTGCAATATTGCAGCATTGTTTCAAGGTGGTGGACAGATTCATTGCGAACGTAGGTGTCTCATACCTATCTTTTTCTATGTCATAATTTCCCAGTATTTTGGTTTCTTGTACAATGATATCATAATGAATTGGTCTTAAAGCAGAAAAGAAGTCATTAATGGATGGATCAATCTTTTTTAATTCTAGTAATAATTTTGCAAGCTCTCTCATTTTTCTCGACACTACGTTAACGAAATGTTTTTCTCGGTGAGTTTTTAAATATTGAGATCCGAAAGCACATATAAGGTTATCTTTTTTTGCAATAAGTGATATTTTGTCTGCCCGCATTGGGGGAAATACAGTTTCCTCAAGTTTTTCGTCGATTTTAAGATGACGTATCAGTAGATTTTGAGCCTCAGATTGAATGTTTTTACTTCCTGATTTACCACTACATTTCTTTTTATGTTTCCACAATAGTTTTTTAAGAATAGAATCCCAGACACTGTACACGGCAAATAATCAGTAAATTTGAATTTTCGCATCGGTTTAGTGACCTCTTTTGAATTTACAAGGTAGTTTCCTTTTTTACGTAGAGCTGCAATTAATTGTTTTCTATCAAGACTTTTTTTAGGTTTTGACACAATTTTTTGGACTTCAGTTTCATAAATATGGTGTCGGAGTAAATGACGAGCAAAATTTAAAGCAAATGACTCACAGTAAAAGCAATAATCTTTATCTCGAACCTTTGAACTTTTGGGTTTTTGCCTTTGGATAATTGTTGTACTATCATTGTGTTTCTACAAATACACTACATTCAGAACCGCTTATGTGACTAATTTCGCTATAATTAAGATTAATTGACCTTGACCAATGAATCGAAGTTCGAAACACATTCTAATGGCGTTAAATTATTCGAAGTTCCAAATTCATTGCGAAAAGAATCATCAGAACTGGTCTGCAACAAAAAAAAGCTTACTATATTTTGTTGTACTTTACTATTGTTGCTTCGTTAATATGAAGGTAACAACTTGATTAGTGATATAGGTGTTGTCTATCCCTTGCTGAACATCAAAATTACCTATTCCCGATCTCAATCCTGAATTGGCGCTCGCAGATATTTTTAAGCCACCTAGAAGGTTACTGACATGGCTTAAGGACTGCTTCGGCTTAGAGTGCTACCGCTTTTGGGATAACAGCCGTAAGCATTTTATTATTAATGAATTAATGAAGTATTTTAGTTAAACTTACTTCGTGTCTCGGTGGAGTGTAATTAGAACATGTCGCAGAAAAATCAGATATTGAACCAGATTTTGAATCAGATAATTCCTGTAAACAGAGATACATACAATAAAATACATGATTAACAACACTAAAAGAAGTAATTGAAGATGAACGAGACATCATAGGTACTTTATTCTTTTTTTAATTAAGTAAAGTTAATGAATAGACAGCAGTAGCTATTAGGTATTCAGCTGGGAAAAACTCGAACCAACACAGGCTGATGTGAACAGATAAATTCAGAATTGGATAGGTAAGTACGTCTACATAGGTAAATCAGAGACGGATTGGTAAGTATGTATAAACAGGTAAGCTTAGAGGCACAGGCTGGTGTGAACAGGTAAGTCCGGAGTTGGACAGGTAAGTATGTATAAAAAAATGTGTGTACGTAAGTCGTGTTTTATGTAAGTTAAAACACACGTACCTCATGTAAGGTTTCTGGTTGGTTTTCCTTTTCTTCCTGTCTCTCTGAAAACAAAACAGATATATTTGTATTATTATAAAACAATAAAAATTTAAATACCCTCGACCCAAAAGCAAACAAAAACAAGAAAACCTATAAAACGTAAGACACACTCAGGTACGCACGCACGCACTCGCATATACACACGCCCACCCGCGCATTTACATCCCCCACGCATACGTCCCCCCGAAGCCCACCGCGGTTCCAATCATGATTATATATAGTTCCAATCGTAATTGTTGTGTTGCAAATCTTACTCACCCACCCAGATCCAACCACAATACATCCTATGTGTGCGCACGAGTTCCGTTTAGTTAGTGCCTACTCTCGCCTGTCCACTCGTTGCGTTGCCGCCATATAGGTGTGTGCATAGTGCATAGTGCAGTGCAGACGCACGCAGACAGTATTCGGGGAGGGGAAGGGTCCGAGTTATGTGCCGTTAAATGCCTTAAGCTTTCTTATTATGTAGTTAATGTGTTTTGTAAAGTTTTCAGTAGTTTGTTCTTTGGTTATAACCTGTTCTAGATTGTACGGGTCAATTCTGAGATAGTCGGCGACGATACGCAAGTCCAGACGCGTTGTTTGGAATCTAGGACAATCTTGTATGAGATGTTTGATTGACTGGACTGTGAGATTGTCGCACGGGCACAAGTTGTCGCCGACAATTCCGAACCGGAACAGATATTCTTTATGATATCCGTGGCCAGAGAGAATTTGTGTTATCGCAAAGGTGGGTCTGATGCATGAGAGTACTTTATGTGGTATATCTAGGGTGGGACACCATTGTCTGAGTATAGGTCCCTTGGTGTTTTTAATGTATGCATCTGCAGCCATTTGGTTACTAATAGTTTTGTTTAGGCGCTTGGCGTGGCTGATCGGGAACATGTTGTATGCGCTGGAACTGTGACTGGTAGCTGCCTCCTTGGCTGCTGTGTCCGCCTCCTCGTTGCCATTGATGCCGCCGTGCGCGGGTATCCATGCAAAATGCACCTCGATTCCGTTCGCATGCACGGTGCGGTGTATGTCTGCCACCAGGGGGTGCGTGCTGTTGGGGTTTGCTATTTCCTGTAATCCTGACTTGCTGTCAGACAGAATGCCTATTTTGTTAAGCTTTCTAGTAGCGGTCCATAAAATTGCCTCCCTGATGGCTAACAACTCAGCCTGGTACACGGAACAGCAGTCGTGTAGTTTTAGTTTTTTGGTTGTTCTGTCTCCGTTAGGGTGGTGAACCACAAATGTAGCTCCCACCTTGCATCCATGCTTGCTGCCATCAGTATATATAAGATGAGTATTCAGGTCAACCATTTCATCTATTTCCATTTGGTTTTCAGCCTCATGAAGGTTGATGTATGCTCTGTCTGCAGGGCAGTGTTACCAGATAAATAAAATGAACTACCGTGTTAATGGATTAAAAATACCGTGTTTCAGACTCAAAATACCGTAGACATATTTGAAAAATACCGTGTAAATTATCATGTAAAAAACAAGAAAAATACCATAGTTATTCAATATTTGTATTCATAAATAATTAACAACTTTCTTAATCATCTAAAACAAGAACTTCTTGGTCATATATAGATGCATTCATTTTTGACAACATATTCTTATCAGGCACAAAATCAACATAGCTGTTTCCATGTCGGTGAATAGACTGTTGCGCAAGTATATTTTCTTTTATGGTTTTTGTAACTAATTTATTTCTTTTCTTCGTTTTAATGTCGTTGACCTGGCTAAATACCCTTTCACAGGCAGCAATTGAGTGGGGTAAGGATAAAATATTTAACATAAAATTGGGCAGGTACAGAAACTTTTTCTGTCCGTTTTTCTCCTTTAGCTGAGCTATCTGTAAACAATAAACAACAACGTTAATTATATAATACATAAGAAAGAAACAGTATTTAGTTTAATAGAAAATTATAGACTACCTCGTGCCAGAATATGTCAACATTATCAGTTGAGGGTGAACACTGTATTTGAGACATATTGTTTTTCCAGAGCGAATCCACTGTTATTATTGACCTTCATTCTAAAATAACAGAACTATATAAAGAGCTACTTCTAATATTTATGAAAGCTGCGTATGTGGAAGCCACTAACTTAGATGAAATCGATCCAACAAACGGTGACCAATATCTCAGCTTAGACGAAATGTACCTTGGGTTAGGTGCTCGGCAACAGCTTAATTTACCTGAAGTTTCAAATTCTGAAAAACAAGAATTTAGACAGAATTGTCGACAGTTTATTGTGCATACACTTATATGGCGGCAATGCAACAAGAGGACAGGCGAGCGTGGGCACTAAGAACCTGGTCGGCTGCGCGGGCGCGCGGTGAGGGGCGAGATGCGCTCCTTGCGCTGCGCAGCCACCCGCAGCCACCCGCACTGGCTCGCGCTGATACCGTATCAACGCTGACTCATTGATATTTGTCATTACATTAACATAGCATAGAACTTAACCCGGACCCCCCTACTTGCCATGGAAATCGTCTGCACACATCCGGACTGAACCACACATACACCTACATCTATATGGGGGCTATATGGTGAGCGGGTAAGTGAGTAAATGTAGGCGCCGGAAACTCGGATCGGCTGCGAGGGTGGGCGGGGAGGGACGGAGGGCGCGCCTCCGCTGTGCAGCAGCCCGCGCCTACCCGGGCTAACACCATACCTACACCGGATCATTGTTGTTGTTGGGTTTGTTATTACCTGTCTGCTTGACCATCTATCTGCCTTGAACATTTTGGTCACCAGCTGCTGAAAAACTGGATCAAAACAACTCTTTTTACTGTTCATAAATAATTTATTAAATCAAGATACACCTAAAACCGTTACACAATTTTGCTAATAATTAACAATCAACAATTAGTAATCAACATCAAGTCAACATCAAATCAACATCAACATTAAATATTCAGTAAAACAACTCACACAGATTTCAGACAATAAATCAACGATGACAATGGGAGATTACAATAATCAAATAACCAACAAAAAATCAACAATAACTAACTAACTATCATAATAAACATATAGGTACGACAATAATCAACAATAAAAGAAAAAGAAAAGAAAGAAAAAAACATTTATTTTGACATACACACAACATTACAGAATTACATAACACACTATAATAAATACATTAAATATATATACATATTCAGTAATATTGTGTGATGTCGAAAAAGGATTACGACTCAGTTTGACTCCAAGGTAAGTGGTACATACCTTGGAACTGGTTTTCAGTCGAACCCTATCCGACATCACAAAAAACTGAGACACTAAAATAAACATAGAAAATTACATTAAAAAAGGTACAAAATTCCAACTAACTAAAAATTTACAAACAAACAAATTACACAAAGAATAAAAATGTTTGGATTGACACCAACCTAAAATAATAAAAAACTAAAAACATCGTAAAAACACAGTAATTCCCAAATAATTGGCAACACCACTAATAAAGTGTAGTAAAGCTGTGGCACGACTGTGGCCATGACCCCCGTGCCGGCCCCTAACCTGACTTAACCCTACAAAGTAGACAGAATATAAAAACAAAACCACATGGCAAAGAAAATCTATTTAAATCACATATCTGGCTGAAACTCCATAGATCGCAATAGAGGTAGATGCACGATTAAAAATAATAATAAAATAATACACTTGTTGTAAAAATAACGGTCATCATAGTTAAAATAATTTCAGTCATCATAGTCCAACCAGGGCCAGCGCCTCCTCACGCCAGAAATAAACTGACGCGAGGGCTCTCGCCTCGAGGTCCCATGGCAAGGAACCGGCCAGCACACACGCCGCTTCGCAGGAGATCGTGCGATATCCCCGTACTGCCCTGATCGCCACCACCCTCTGCGGTCACCGCAGGAGGGCGATATTGCGGTGATTCAGGGCCTCCGCCCATACGGGAGCTCCGTACGTCACCATTGATCGCACGATCCCCAGGTACAGCCGCCTACAAAGGGCGCCCGGTTCGCCAGTATTCGGCAGCAGCCGCCCGAGAGCAGCCGCCGCACCCATCACCCTTGGCTGAGTTGGGTTGGATGGGGGATAGGTGACTGGCGAGACGGCACTCACCCGGGGATGCGAGTGAGCTCTGTGATAACCCTGCATCTACACTGGCAGCAAGGGGAGAAATCATTGGGGGGAGTGGGCTGGGTGCCTCTAACGCAGCGGTGGCACACCATCCAGCGCATCCAGGGCCCCCAATATGACCTCCTCGTTGTTGGTAGCGGCTGAGGGATTAATAGAGATGGGCTGCACATTCACCTGGACCCCTTCGGAGCCCGCCATTTCCACCTCCACTAAATCACTCAAAGTGATTAAGTCATCTTCCCTATTGTCTGTGTGAGTGGTCGCGGAAGTCGTGGTGGTCACCCTGGACTCGGTCTGCGAAACAGTGTAACCCAGTGCCCTTCCGACAATTAATCCATGAATCTCCCCGTCTCGAGTACTTAGGATCGACAGTGCATCAGTGAGAGCACTATGGAGCCTTACACAAGACTCGCACCCGTCCATTATGCCCAATTTTGCATCCATTTTGAGCACAAATGGTGTATAATGTAATGTATAATAATGTATTTAATTGACACTAATATCACTGTCTGCACTATTTACTAATTACACTCACTACACTATTGCACTATGCTAACTCAGTGGGCAGACATAAAAACAATAATAACAATAATAAAAAATCCAACCCAGCTGCAATAATATCTAACAACGACCCCAAAACTAACACAAAGATTACTGACAACTGGAAAAGAGAAATATCCTTCCGTAAAGTCAAATACGCCCCTACTAAAATTACCCCCCTCTCAGGCAATAAGCTCAGGGTAGAATTTGATACTACAAAGCAACGCGATGAAACTATAAACAAAATCTGTGAAGGGGGTGCGATGAGGGCGGAACCAGCCCGAAACCTTAGACCAATGGTAATTTTAAAGGGTATATCTAGGGACACACCAACAAAAGAACTGGTGGACGTAATCATCAACCAGAATGAAATATACTCTAACACTAATTGGTGTTACTGCGAATTGGACTGTAATTTTAGGATGATTTTTTTGTGGCGCGGAGTATGTCGGCGAATCGGACAGGGAAAGGTGAGGATAATGCACTCCTACCTTTCTTATGTCCAGCGATCAGCTTTCAGCGTTATTTTTCTTCTCTCAGTTTCTTCTTATATATTTTTTCACATTTTTTTACAGCGACTGCGATCTTCCAAAATTTCTTCTTGTGAATGTCAAAAATATCTTCAGTAATTTTTTTATGGGCTTCTCTTTTCTGCAGCCAGTCCTATGGCGCGGCGGACTGGCGCGTCGAGTGCGACGCGCATATTTAGGTAGGCGTGCGTGCGATAAGGAGAAGGATAGGGAAGGAAAAAGGATTGACCGCCGACATAAATGCAATTTTGAAAAATGAGTTTTTATATGGCGGAACCACTAATCATGAGGACATAGCCTTATGCTTTACCAAGCCCAACAGGAACCCTAGCCTATACAATGCCGTATTACGAATAGCTCCCCATCTCTGGCAGCCAACAATACTAACACAAAGAATAAATATAGACCACATCAAAGTGCATCTTGAGGAATATTCTCCGTTCAAGCAATGCCTTAGATGCTTAAAATATGGGCATACTATAGGCAAATGCAAATCCGAAACCCAATAATGCCAATACTGTGCAGACCCTGACCATACACACAAGAACTGCCCCACTTAAGGCGACTCACAGAAAAACACCTGTCACAATTGAAAAATGCACAACACTAAATACAACACAAACATAAATATAATGCATCATGCAACATCTAGTCTCTGCCCGGGAGTTAGGGCCATGAAAATCAAATTGTCAAAACGTACTGACTATGAGTAGGGACAATAGACACAAGAAATGCTGTTGAATGCACAAGAAATGAGGTGCTGTCCTATGCACTTCACAACGAAATTAATATAATTCTACTCACAGAACCCTATACCCAAAATAACCTCAATGGCATCAGCAAAGTACCAGGATACACCATATACCAATACCCCAGCAATGGATGCACTAAGGCAGCCATACTAATCAAGGAAAATACGGGTGGCATATTGGGAGAAACCATGCTGTCTGCACCAAATCTGTGCACCATGGGTAAACCCAAAAAGACAATTGCAAATCATTTATGGTGGAATGATGAACTGGAGCAGCTCAAGAAAAAAGTTATAAAAAATTAAATTATTAGTCTCCTCGAGGTGCCAGGTGCCACCAGTGGCCCAAAGGCAGATGCTTTGGCGGCGAAACTGAAGGAACAATTGTCTGAAGAAGAAGTAAGAATCTCCCGGCCGACTAAATGTTTGGATCTAAGGATCCTAGACCTGGACGATTCAATCACAAAGGAGGAGTTAGTGACTGCTATCGCCAAAACTGGTGATTGTCTTGTAGACCAGGTAAAGTCCACAGAAATCAGGACAGGACCCGGTGGACTGGGTACAGCGATAGTGAGCTGCCCGGTTTCGGCCGCCCAGAAACTAACAGATGGGAAGCGGCTTCTTATCGGTTGGGTCTCGGCACAAGTAAAGTTACTTAAGCCGAGACCCATGCGGTGTTTCCGATGCCTATTGCATGGTCACGTAGGTGTCCAGTGCTCATCCGACGTAGATTGCAGCGAACGATGTTTTACTTGTGGCCAGACCGGTCATAAAGCTAATGTGTGTACCAACAACCCGCACTGTTTAGTCTGTGCCGCGAAGGAAAAGCCTGCTGGACATATAACAGCCTCCAAGGACTGCATATCCCAGTCTAAAAGCAGAAAGACGAGCCTCGCGCAACCGGGAAAACGGCCAAAACCGACACCCTCAACAAGTGCGAGAGAGAAGGACAGTACAAATATGGACACCAATTAATGTTTAATACAACACTACGCATACTACAGGCGAATATAAACCACTCCACTAGAGCTCAGGACCTCCTGATCCAGAGCATGGCGGAGTGGTCAATAAATCCTGGTCCACAATGGATACTCGGGCGCCTAGATCGTGAGGCACTTACAGAAGTTATTGAAGTGTTTCAATCGTTTAATGATAGAATAGATGTGATGATGAAAGCTGTCTATAGTGCTGGAGTGTTGCAATATTGTGGTTAGGTTAGGTTTTTTTTTTTTTTTTTTTAGTTCTGTCTACCTCCAACAGCGTTGCTGGAGCCTATATTAGCTGATTCTCTTTCATACCAGTTCTCGCATTTATTCCTCTCGCACTTTTATTCCGCATACTTGTTCTTTCTTTCATTCATCATCTTTCATTACTTCTATGGGTGGGATGCCCATCTATCTGTCCATCTGGTTCTATCTATTTATTTTCTATATTTACTTAACACCTTTAAAATAACACTACAGACATTGTTTTTTATTTAAATTGCCTTTACATGATTCTTTATCTTAAAACTATAACATCAAAAGGAAAACTGGCAGCATAGCGTTGACATAACTTACTTTTACAGAGGTTTTAATTGTTTAATCTTATTTATATTATTTTTATGGTCTTAGTCTAGTTTTACACATAGGTTGCTTATTTATCTATTCTATATCTTCTACATTTTTACTTAGTTTTATTTCAATTTTCTGATGAGAAATTAAATCAAAAAGAAAACAAACAATTTAAGGCCTAATTTGAGTCTAACATTTTTTTACGAATTTTTAACAATTACTTATTTATGACATGTTGTTAAGTTTAACCAAGATACATAACAAAGCATGAAAAGAAAAACAAAAGAAAACCAAAGAAGAAACAAAAGAGGCTACTCCAGCTCAATTTAAATTAAAACCAGGTATATCTGTGTGTGTTCCACTAGCTCCACATAATATTGTAGAACTAGTAGAACACACCAGATTCAGATTTTCCCTTATGATGGGGACTAAATAGTGCACCTGACCCTGCAGTCGCATCCCCCCAGGAACAGACGTGACACACCCTTTACCTCATCATAGTTCCTCAGTCGATACTGCCTTGGGCAGTGTTTCAACGCAATGGGTGTGACAAAATAGAACCAATGGGGGTTCCTTTTGTCACACCCATTCCGATAACCCTCGTGCCTTCTCGCGTAGCGACGCCCCATCGCCCTGTTACATATTGCGATGCCGCACAGGATGCACTGATGGTAAAGCTTGGTATGCGGGGTTCGGCGTTGTGGGACTGGGGCAGTTGCACGTGCATCACTCTCAGCGCCTGAGGAGCAGGGAATGGGCACGTCTGGGGGAGTCCAGGAGACCGGGGACATAGGTGGGGAAATAGGTGAGGAGGGGATTCCCGTCATCAGGACATGATTGTGGAAATGTTATGAATAGTTGCGGTGGCGGGGGGTGGGTGTGGTGAGGATCGTGAGGAGGAGCTCGAGGACGATGATGATGAGGATGGTGATGATGATGAGGGGGACTGGTGGGGGGGTCGAGGAGAATGGAGAGTTGTGGGGGGAGGGGTACGGGGCTGGTTTGGGGGAGGGGTGGAGGGAGGGGACAGGGGACTTGAGGGGGGAGGGGATGGGGGCGCACGCTCGATGTTCTCCAGGGCACGGGTCTCGATGTCCGGGACGAGCTCGTACGTTATGACATCCATGGTGGGCTGGTCTATGACCTCCTCCACCTCAGCTGCCATCTCGAAGGTCGTCACCAGACCCGAGGAGAGCTCGAAAGTCCGGATTATGTCCGACTGTGCCAGGTCTTCGACGGGGACGGGGGCCGTGGCAGCGGTGGATGACGATAGCTTGGCCACCAGGTCGCTAATAATTTTTAGGTTGCTTTCATTTGCCCTTGAAAGACTTTTAATGGTGGCCAAGGCGTTGTCAAGCACCCTTGTCAGCCTACCACAGCTCTTACAGTTATTCATTCCCGCCAGTTATCCCCAGACACAAGTAATAAACTTATCTTATTTTGCTCTTAGGTGCACGGAGGTGCGCGACGCAAGGGCGCGTCCAGGTGCAGGCAACAGGAAACACCGGCACACACGGTTTTTTATTTAAACTGCTTACAGGGTTCTTACGTCTAAGGAATTTCGCTGTCAGCCTAGCGTCTACATAACTTAGTCTTTACAGGGGTTTAAATTTTATAGTCTTATTTATATTATATTTATAGTCTTAGTCTAGTTACACAGTTGGGTTGCTTATTTATCTACTTAATATCTTCTACATTTTTACATATTTTTATTCAATTTTATTACAACTACTGGTCTCTACTACATTATTTATTATATCAGATTAATCTATGCTTATCATTAATATACAACATATTATGAAAGCATACTTTCTTAAGCGGTCTTGTTTCCTTTTATTACTTTCATTGCAATTTTTGTGCAGTAGTTAAAAAAAAAATCTCGATTTTTGCCCGACACTATTTCATTCACTATCTTGGTCTCTAGTTTGATACCTAATTCCTGCTCTATTTCATGGCGTTCTTTGCCATACACGGGACACTCGAGCAATATATGCGGGACCGTCTCGTCTTTTGCGGGGTCGCAAATGCACGATGGGCTCTCCTTACACTTGAAACGATACAAGTATTCGGAGAACCCACCGTGCCCGGTCATAATTTGCGCTGTCACGCCTGTAACCCCAAGCTTTCTAATTATCCTGTATGCCAACCTCGCATCTGGGAAGAACAGTTTGGTTATAGACGCTGTTTCACCCGTTACGTATCTATGGTTCCATTCGTCAAGCGTTGCCATACGAATGCTACGCTTGACGTATGAAACCGGACACTGGTCGTAGTCAGGTTTCCGCTTGGAATTTGTGGCTTAGGTTAGGTTAGGTTTTTTTTTTTTTTTTTTTTTTTCCCTGTCCGGGCGCTATCGGCCCGGCCCGCGATCTAATCTACAGACTTATGGAGGTGCAAGGTGGATGACACCTCCATTTAAAAGGGAAGATCTTCCGCCAGGCTGGGACATCGTGCCTGGGGACCGCGGTCCAACTACATGTCGGACAGTTGTATATATGCAGATTCTCGGGAAAACTTCGCAAGCGCGATGCAGGATGTAGGCGCGCGATGCACGATAATGTGGCGCTACGCCATCTATCTTTCCGTGTGTGAACTATCTCGGTGTTACTGGTAGATGTCGCTACATCACTCCCTTCCTAGACCGGAGGTCGATCCATTGTTGAGTCGTTGCGTTAAGCTTGCAAGTGCCAGTGCTGCTCGAAGTCTACGGTGAGTCGAGACGGAGCGCAGATGCTGCGACAGGTTGAGCCGGCTAGTCCACGTAGTGCAGAAACCGCCACGCCGGAGAGATGATCCGGGCATGTGCTGCGGTGGACTGTGCGGGCGAGGAGCTTAGTCGCAGTGTTGCCTTGCAGGACCAGGAAGCACGGTGAGTCGGCTGCGATGGACCTGATTAAGGCGAAGTTGGCTTGCTGTGTGACTGCTTGCCGGTGGGGAGTGATGAGCTTGGAGAATCTGCTCAGAAGTGCTACTGCATGTTCCGTGATTTTGGAGGGTTGGAAATATTCCCATCCATCACGTCGGGGTCACCACTATGGAGGTGCAAGGTGGATGACACCTCCATTTAAAAGGGAAGATCTTCCGCCAGGCTGGGACATCGTGCCTGGGGACCGCGGTCCAACTACATGTCGGACAGTTGTATATATGCAGATTCTCGGGAAAACTTCGCAAGCGCGATGCAGGATGTAGGCGCGCGATGCACGATAATGTGGCGCTACGCCATCTATCTTTCCGTGTGTGAACTATCTCGGTGTTACTGATAGATGGCTGGTAGATGTCGCTACAGACTCTTGCAACACACAAGACAGATGGTCTTGCAACACAGAAGATTGACCTCTCTGGTCGCTCTTGTGATCGCTACGAACTCGAGAAAGGCGTTAAATGCGTGGTGGTTTAAATTTTATAGTCTTATTTATATTATATTTCATCCTTCTTCTTCTGGACTCGTTGCTGGTCTGCGAGATGGTGGGATGACCTGCCCCATGTCGGCTCTCGTCCTCGTTATAGTTGCTGCCTTTTTAAGTAAGGTAATGGTAATGGTGTATACGGTACACCATGTGAATTGACTAATTTAGTTTAAAAAATCACATATATAAAAGGGCTATGGAAGTAACAAAATTGTGATGTACGTCACCCGCCAGGCTGATCTTGAGGGTCTCCCAACTGCGTCCAGAACTGAAGAACTGTGTTCACAATTAGATGGAACGGTGGCTCAAGTCCTCGGGTAACTGTTTATCGTCACTACACTGGATTTTGAAATGGTTTTATGACGTTTTATTATTATTTTGAGTACTTGTTGTACATTACGTGCGGTCGCTAGCGACATAAATTTGAAAGACGACTGAGGCGCCACCACACTGCGGAGCGCGGAATTATTTGTTCCTGCGCCTACGGTTCGTAGCGCTGGTCGATGAATTGGCGGGTGAATTTGAATTTAGAAAAGCCCAAAAACCCAACAGGGGCTCTCTCGTAAACTTCCCCACTGCCGCTGATTGGATGTCTACAGCTTTGGAAATTGTCGACTGAATCCCTCTCACTGCTGATTTATTTTATTTTATTTTTATTTTATAAATGATACAAAATCCACAGCACTTTACAATATTAAATAAGTCATACAGTTGTTACATACTGCCAATTACGGATTTACTTTTTATGGATTTATACATGCGTTCGCAGAGTGGATGAGAAAATAATTAAAAGCAAACAGAAACATTATTAAAAGCAATCTAAATACTAATGTATAAATAAATACGCTAAGAGCGGTGGTGCCTGATGCGAGGTGGGCGGACTCATGCAAGGGTCCTTGAGCAGTGGCTCAATAGGGGTGGCTTGTCTGCGGGGTTGCTTGCGACGCGCGCGGAGTCTGCGCCTTCCCTTTCACTTGATGCAATATGAAAAATTACTGATGCCAGAAGTGCATCCTGGATGCGCTATTTTATTTTATGTTGATTTATCGTTTGTTATCAATAACAATAATTATAATACCCTAACTAAAACAAAGCATTAATGTATAATATTTATTAGGATGGGGGTGAGCCTATTTCTAGTGTCAGTTGACACTCAGCTGACACTGGAAATGGGCTCACCTTCGAGCTAAACTTTGTAAAATCATCTTGTGCTTGGGGGCCGCGCGTCTCTCGCCCCCCCCCCCCCCCCCCCCCGGTGGCTCAATAGGTAGGTGGCTTGTCTGCGTGATCGCTGGCGCGGCGTCAGCGTCTGCGTCTTACCTTTCACTCGATGCAATATAGAATACAATGCCTGTGCCAGAAGTGCATCCTGGCTGCACTATCTAACTTTGTAACCCTTATCTATAATAACAACTATCATTACCCAACTATAATTAACCATTAATGTAATATATTTTTTTCTTAGAATTTGGAATATTGACTATCACTAGAAATAGGCTCACCATTGAGCAATACTTTGTAAATACATCTTGTGTTTGGGGGCTGCGCGTCTCTCGCCCCCCCCGTGGCTCAATAGGTATGGCTTGTCTGCGTGATCGCTGGCGCGGCGTCTGCGTCTGCGTCTTACCTTTCACTCGATGCAATATAGAATGCAATGCCTGTGCCAGAAGTGCATCCTGGCTGCACTATTTAACTTGTAACCCTTACCTATAATAACAACTATCATTACCCAACTATAATTAACCATTAATGTAATATAATTTTTTCTTAGAATTAGGAATGTCGGCTATCACTAGAAATATGCTCACCATTGAGCAATACTTTGTAAATACATCCTGTGTTTTGGGGCCGCGCGTCGTGCGCCCCCCCCCCCCTCTCGCCCTCTCGCCCGGTCCTCATGAGATTAAACCGCTAGGTAAACGGGGCCCGTTGGGGGTGCGGGGGGATGGGGGGCGCGGGGCACGCGGGAGGCGGTGGTGCCTGGCGTGGAGTGGGCGGACTCGTGGGCGGGTCCTTGAGCAGTGGCTCAATAAGGATGGCCTGTCTGCGGGATCTCTTGTGCTGCGCACGACGTCTGCGCCTTGCCTTTCACTCGATGCAATATGAAAGACCACCAGTGCCGGATGGGCATCCTGGCTGCACTATTTAACTTGTAACTCTTACCTATAATAATAACTAGTTTCCAACCCAACTATAACAAATCATCAGTGTATTATATTTATTTTATGATTAGGAATGTCAATAATCACTAGAAATAGGCTCATCATTGAGCAACATTTGTAAATACATCCTGTGATTTGGGGCCGCGCGTCCTGCGCCCCCCCCCCTCTCACCCGGTCCTCGTGGGATCGAACCGCTATCTAGGTTGATGCGGACGGGACCTGTTAGGGGTGTGGTGGGGGGGGGGGGGCGCTGGACGCGCGGGAGGTGGTGGAGCCTGGCGTGGGGTGGGCGGACTCGTGGATGGGTCCTTGAGCAGTGGCTCAATAGAGATGACTTGTCTGCGAGGTCGCTTGTGCCGCGCACGGTGTCTGCGCCTTGCCTTTCACTCGATGTAATATGAAAGACCACCGGTGTCAGATGGGCATCCTGGCTGCACTATTTAATTTTGTAATTCTTACCTATAATAATAATAATTATTATTGCCCAACTATAACAAACTATCAATGTATTATAATTATTAGGATTAGGGGTGTAACAATATTTACAATTACCTAGCTATAATAAATTATAACCATATATATAGTAGGATTAGAAAAGGCAGCTGACACTGCAATTATTATAAACATGTATAAGAAAACTGGGCCCATTAAAATTCTCTGTCTGCAAATAATAGGTAAACTGCCCAGCCTTAACAAATACCAAATTGTAATCATACCATTCTATATGAAACAATCTTGAAACCCTTAAACTATAAATGACTCAATGTAACTATTAATTACTAATAATGTCAACTATAATAAGTATAGACACACAGTTGTATCACTTAGCATAGTGTTGTCGATAATATACTCCCCAGGTCAGGGGTGTACCTGGCCTGGGAAAACTAAAAAAAACCTAACCTAACCTAACCGCCACGCCATGCCCACAGAACACGTAGGGCATCTCCAGCACGGGACCTCTAGTGTGGACAGCAGATCCCCCGATCTACCGCCCACAGGTCCCCTGGGGCGGCGGCATCCGGGCCGCGAAGGCCCGACGCCGCCTGCCCCAGCGCCGGCGTCGGAGCGGGTGCGAGTCGACAGCGTCTTCTCGCTCTCGCTCCGCCGCCTCCTTCTGCAGCATCCACCTCGTTGCAGAAGGAGGCGACCGCCTCCCACGACTCATCACTCTCGACCATGGCCGAAACCACGGCCGGCAGCGACAGGTCCCCACCAATAGCCGCGGACAAGGCGGCGCGAGGGACCGCCCAAGCTGGGCACTCCTCGCGCGTATGTTGCGCCGTGTCCACGACCCTCGCCACGCAGTGGTGGCACTCCCCCGTGGGCTCTCTACCCGCCACCCGGCACAAGTAGTCACCGAAGCTACCATGTCCGGTGAGTACCTGTGCCAGGTGGAAGGAGAGAGCCCCGTGCCGCCGTTCCAGCCACTCCCTAAGGATAGGCCGGACGGCGGCCACCAACGCCTGGCTCGCCCCGGGATTTTCCAGGCGAGCCGACCACCTTTGGAGAAGGACCTCATGAGCGTCCTCCCTCCAGCGCCGGATTTCCAGCGGATGGGGGCGGCCACCATCGACCACCTCCGCCATCTTTCGCCAATACAACGACGCGAGTACCTCGGCTTCGAGGTCCCACGGCGGCGTACCGGCAAGCACACACGCGCCGACGCACGACACTGTGCGGTACGCCCGGGCCACCCTGAGCGCCATGGCGCGCTGCGGACGTAGCAGCGCAGCCAAGTTTCGGGCGCTCATGGCGTTTGCCCATATTGGCGCCCCATAGAGCGCCATGGAGCGCACCACACCAGTGTACAAGCGCCGGCAAGTGCCTCCGGGGCCTCCCAAATTGGGGAGGACACGCCCCAGAGCTCCAGCCGCTGCCACCAATTTTGGGGCCAGCAGCCGGAAGTTTATGCAAGCGAGTTAGTATTGCCGGCCACCACGCGTTGTCAAAAGCGGCTTGTATGTCGAGTGAGACGGCAATAATATGTTGCTTGTTGTTTTTGTGCATTTTTATGTCCTCGGTAATCCTGTTTAGAGCCTGTATAGTAGATTTTTGCTCCTTGAATCCGTACTGGTCCGCATTGGTTGTTTGTGTTTTCTGCATGTGATAATTGAGTCTTTTTGTTATTAGTTTCTCCAATAGTTTTCCTAGCACATTAATCAATCCGATGGGCCTGTACGCCGTTGTTTTTGTATAATCAGATTTACCGGGTTTGGGTATGATACGCACATAGGCGGTTTTCCAAGCAATTGGGAAGTAGCTGAGTTGAAGGCATCGATTCATTATTTCCAATACAACTCGAGGTAGAGCCCTGGGACATAGGCATATATCTGAGGTGAGATGGTCCATGCCTGGGGCTCTGTTGGGATTCATTCCCTCGAGTGCATGGATGACCTCTTGGAGGGTGAATTCAGGTTCATTATTAGTGTTCGGGATGTTGTTAGATTCCCTGACTAGTATGCATGTTTTTACCAGCCCATCAGTAGGGAAGTAATAGGTTTTGTAGCCTCTTGTATTTCCCACCCCAGCTTGATTACCTGAAGTGTATGGCTCCGTGATGAGCACGATGTTGATTTCATTCTGTAGGGCGTATGAGAGCACCTCATGGTGTGCTTGGTAACCTCTCGCAACATTACACTGAATAAATTGGATATGATTTCTTTTGTTTGCACTTTTGTTGTTATTACTCATAGTCGGTTCTATTTGAGAGTTTAATTTTCATGGCCCTAACGCCCGGGCAGTGGCTAGAGGTTGCATGATGGGCAACGTTAATGGTGGTATTAAATTTAGTATTGTGATTTATGCAATTGTAGCAGGTATTTTTGTTGGGGTCGCCCCTACTGGGGCAGTCCTTATGCGAGTGGCCGGCTGTGGCACAGTATCGGCAGAGTGTCTCAGTTGAGGTGCACCTACTCGCAGTGTGCCCATATTTCAGGCATTTGATACACTGTTTGAATGACGAGAATTCCTCGACATGCACTTTAATATGGTCAATATTGAGTCTGCGCGCCTCGATCGTGGGCCGCCAAAGGTGGGGGGACATTCTTAGTATGGCATTGTATAGTGCGGGGTTTCTATTAGGTTTAGTGAAACATAGTGTGATGTCTTCCCTATTGTTGTCAGTGTATATTTCATTTTGTTTGGTAAGTACTTCAATCAACTCATTTATAGGGGTGTCCCGGGACACTCCCTTTAATATAATTATCGGTTTAAGGTTGCGCGCAGGTTCCGCCCTCATCTTATTGCCTTCGCTGATTTTTTGTATTATTTCATCGCGCTGTTTATGATTGTCAAATTCAACTCTTAGTTTATTTCCTGATAATGGAATAACCTTCCTTCCTTTCGTCCTTTTGTCTGGTGTAGCCCCTCCCCTGTGTATGCCGGTTGGTAGGGGGGGGGTACAGATGCCTTGTGGTTATCGCACTTTTCCTCGGCCGGCAGCACGACGCCAGATGGGGGGGGGAGGGGTCCTGTGTTGTGTCTCCCATTGGTGACAGAGGCGGTGGAAGTGGCGACGGCAACTTGTATGTAATATTCTCATTATTGTTGTAAGTGGTGCTGCCCGTGAGCAGCAGGTCTTCCTCCTCCCCCCCCTCCCCCGCCTCACCGTCGTCCGAGTAGTACGCCATGACAGGGAGTCCCAGTTCCGCATTCACATAAGTAGAGTGGTCCACAGGCGCAGCCCTGCTGCCGGCGTTGCTGATGTCGTTGCGGCGATTATCCATAGCGCCATTAGAGGCCGTATGCGCGCATCCAGGGCAGTGTCCCCTTGCTGTTAGTCTATCTATGGTCTTTGATTGCTTTCTTATAATTAGGAGTGCAGTCTTGAGCGCACTCGTGACCGGCGCACACACACCGCACCCCTCATCTTCATTATTTGCTTCATTCGGCATTTTACTTTGTTTTTTGTATTTGTTATTTATTATTTGTTATTATTATTAATACCAGTGCATCCAGTCACTTTGTGATGCAGCTAGTAGCACCCAAAAGGTCCTTAGCAGTGAATGCACACAGAACAGCAACAAAACAGTAATTAGTTATTTTGAATTTTTAATCACTGCGCGGCCCTATTTTGACAATGTATCCGTTTTTTAGAGCAAAACTTAGACTAAATGTACGGGGGATTTGCGAGCTTAGGTGAACTTAATATAGGTATGTTGGATGGTCGCATCGCATGCTCGGTTTTGGGCGGTTATTTTGAATGTTTTGATATGGTATATATATTAATTGAGCTACCTACTATGGTTTGTATGGGTTTAGAGGGTGTGAGGGCAGCTGGATATAGGGGGGGGGAGGGGAAACTTTGTTGCAATTTCAAGTGCGCGTTTGTGTGTGTTTTCCCTTACACTTGTATATGCGCATCAGTGCCTGCCCGTCCCGCGTGCGCCCCCTCCCACAGCCCCGCCAGCAGCGTCGCGTTCGCATGGTGTTATAATGTTTTTGTTGATCTCCCGCGCCGCATGCATGCACACTCAAATGCGGGATTTCGATGTTGAAAGCGGCGGAGATGAACCTGGTCAGGTGCGAGCGTCCGTCGCATCCGCTTCATTCCTCCGATATGCGCAGCCAAGTGCGGGATTTCAGTGTTGCAGGCCACGGAGACCCACGCGTACAGGCGCAGCCGACGACCGTAGTCTCTTTGTTGTTAATAAGTTCGTGTCAGCTGCCTTTTCTAATCCTACTATATATATGGTTATAATTTATTATAGCTAGGTAATTGTAATTATTGTTATTGATAACAAACATTTAATAAAATATCGCAGCCAGGATGCCCATCTGGCACTGGCGGTTTATCATATTACATCAAGTGAAAGGCAAGGCGCAGACACCGTGCGCGGTGGAAGCGACCCTGCAGACAGGCCATCCCTATTGAGCCACTGCTCAAGGACTTGTCCACTAGTCCGCCCACACCGCGCCAGGCACTACCGCCTCCCGCGCGCCCAGCGCCCCCCCCCACACGCCCGCAACAGGCCCCGTCCGCATCAACCTGGATAATGGTTTGATCCCACGAGGACAGAGAGGGGGGGGGGGGGCGCAGGACGCGCGGCCCCAAAACACAGGATGCATTTACAAAATGTTGCTCAATGGTGAGCCTATTTCTAGTGACAGCTGACACCCCTAATCCTAATAATTAAAATACATTGATAGTTTGTTATAGTTGGGCAATAATAATAATTATTATTATAGGTAAGAATTACAAAATTAAATAGTGCAGCCAGGATGCCCATCTGACACCGGTGGTCTTTCATATTACATCGAGTGAAAGGCAAGGCGCAGACACCGTGCGCGGCACAAGCGACCTCGCAGACAAGTCATCTCTATTGAGCCACTGCTCAAGGACCCATCCACGAGTCCGCCCACCCCACGCCAGGCACCACCACCTCCCGCGCGTCCAGCGCCCCCCCCCCCCACCACACCCCTAACAGGTCCCGTCCGCATCAACCTAGATAGCGGTTCGATCCCACGAGGACCGGGTGAGAGGGTGGGGGGGCGCAGGACGTGCGGCCCCAAATCACAGGATGTATTTACAAATGTTGCTCAATGATGAGCCTATTTCTAGTGATTATTGACATTCCTAATCATAAAATAAATATGATACACTGATGATTTGTTATAGTTGGGTGAAACTAGTTATTATTATAGGTAAGAGTTACAAGTTAAATAGTGCAACCAGGATGCCCATCCGGCACTGGTGGTCTTTCATATTGCATCGAGTGAAAGGCAAGGCGCAGACGTCGTGCGCAGCACAAGCGATCCCGCAGACAGGCCATCCTTATTGAGCCACTGCTCAAGGACCCGCCCACGAGTCCGCCCACTCCACGCTAGGCACCACCGCCTCCCGCGTGCCCCGAAGACGCGCGGCCCCCAAGCACAAGATGATTTTACAAAGTTTAGCTCGAAGGTGAGCCCATTTCCAGTGTCAGCTGAGTGTCAACTGACACTAGAAATAGGCGCAAGGAGCGCATCTCGCCCCTCACCGCGCGCCCGCGCAGCCGACCAGGTTCTTAGTGCCCACGCTCGCCTGTCCTCTTGTTGCATTGCCGCCATATAAGTGTATGCGCAGTGCAGTGCAGGCGTATGCAGACAGCATTATAAGATGGTAGTGGTAAGAGTCATGTAACATTGAATGAATTTAATATTATTCTGTTTCTTGTGTCTATTGTCCCTACTCATAGTCAGTACGTTTTGACAATTTGATTTTCATGGCCCTAACTCCCGGGCAGAGACTAGATGTTGCATGATGCATTATATTTATGTTTGTGTTGTATTTAGTGTTGTGCATTTTGCAATTGTGACAGGTGTTTTTCTGTGGGTCGCCTTTCGTGGGGCAGTTCTTGTAAGTATGGTCAGTGTCTGCGCAGTATTGGCAGTATTGGGTTTCGGATTTGCATTTGCCTATAGTATGCCCATATTTTAAGCATCTAAGGCATTGCTTGAACGGAGAATATTCCTCAAGATGCACTTTGATGTGGTCTATATTTATTCTTTGTGTTAATATTGTTGGCTGCCAGAGATGGGGAGCTATTCGTAATACGGCATTGTATAGGCTAGGGTTTCTATTGGGCTTGGTAAAGCATAAGGCAATGTCCTCATGATTAGTGTTAGAGTATATTTCATTCTGGTTGATAATTACGTCCACCAGTTCTTTTGTTGGTGTGTCCCTAGATATACCCTTTAAAATTACCATCGGTCTGAGGTTTCGGGCTGGTTTATTTATTTATTTTATTTATTTATTTAATCAAATAAAATCCACAGCTCTTAGTATAATTTGAATGAACATATAAGATTAATCAAACAGCCAATGACGGATTTACATTTTAAAAAATTAGGATACATTTAAGACAGCGATTATTCAATTTATATTAAAATTAATTTGTATTTTAAAAAAGAAAAACAAAAGGGTGTCAGTGTGAATGGAGTGGGGGTGTGTTGGTGTGTGTTTTGGATGTGTGGGGGGTGTGTGTGAGTGTGTAATGAATGTATGTGAAATGAATGTATGTGCGCAATGTAATATCGTTTTATACCAAAGATGAGAGTTGTCTGATATAATAATGATACTTTATACAAGTATAGATATAATAAAAAAAATAAAAATAAGTAACATAAATAACATAAACACTGTGGTGAATGAATTATTTCTGGCCACTTTTAGTCAGGATATCTAAAATGGACTTTCTGAAAATCGCCTTATTACTGTTAAACAGGTCGATAGAATTAAAGTTTTTATTATAGTACCTCTGCAGTCGACATACAACAGAATTCTGTGCATAATTTGTGTGAGTCATGGGAACTGAGAACAGTGGCGTATGTCGCGTGCGCACCCTGGGAACACAGATTTTCAACACCAGAGTAGTGAGTTCTTGGCTATCAATAGTGCCACCACAGATATCTCGCAGAAATAGCATGTCCAGAAGGCAACGTCTCTTTTCTATAGTAGCAAAATGGTGTGATTCACAGGAATCACGACAATCAACATGATTATTGGGAGACCGGTAATTAAGGTGTTTCGTGAATTTCCTCTGAATCCTTTCAATTTCCTGTATATAAATGACGTACTGTGGATTCCATATTACGCTGCAGTACTCCAAGACACTTCTTACATAGGCAAAATAAAGCATTTTTAGGCAGCTAATGTCTGAAAAGGGCTTACTCACACGTAGAACAAACCCTAAATTTTTAAACGCTTTATTAACTATAGCCTGGATATGTTCCATAAACGTAAGCTTAGAGTCCAACATAACACCTAAATCCTTGACAATTTGAGCCCTATTGATACCAATTTTATTTATATGGTAATTATAATTAACCTGGTTTCTTTTGCGCGTAAATGTAATATGCTGACACTTACTGACATTGATGTTTATACTATTGAAACAGTAGTAAGTACTTAGACGATCTAGATCACTTTGCAGTTTAGCACAGTCGGATTCACTCTTAATCTTCATGTAAATTTTTGTGTCATCTGCATACATAAGGAACCGCCCTCATCGCACCCCCTTCGCAAATTTTGTTTATAGTTTCATCGCGTTGCTTTGTAGTATCAAACTCTACCCTGAGCTTATTGCCTGAGAGGGGGGTAATTTTAGTAGGGGCGTATTTGACTTTACGGAAGGATATTTCTCTTTTCCAGTTGTCAGTAATCTTTGTGTTAGTTTTGGGGTCGTTATTAGATATTATTGCAGCTGGGTTGGATTTTTTGTATTTTTTATTATTGTTATTATTGTTTTTATGTCTGCCTACTGAGTTAGCATACGTTGGGGTGTCGGGAAGGTCCAATGAGGGCGCAGCCATACCGCAGACAAATACTTCGGTTATGGCCTGGGTGACGCGGGAGACTATTGCCTCCTCAGACTCTTTGATGGCTTCTTTAATATTGTTATTTTCAGATTGCGTGTTGTTTGGGTAGAAAATGCATTGTGATTGTGGTAGTAGGGTAGGTTGTGTTTTGAACTCAATAGAGTTTTTCATTGCTTCCTGTATCTTTTTGGCCGAGCTTATAATGAGCTCCTTAGAGGGCTTGGTGACGCTTTTCCCTCGCGTTATTTCTTCCAATATTGTCTGCGCGCATTCTAATACAAATTGGAACCCAGGGGACTCCGGGGACGCCGTAGGGTCCTCGCCCGCGGAGCTCATGTCGAGGCAATTTTGTTTCTTGATGTTGTTATTGGATATATTCTGATTGCCCCGTCACTTTGCTCCGCAGACAATACCGAGCCATGGATGCATCTTAATCTTAAGCGGGGGGGTTAATTCTGGTAGTTATTGGTTATAAATAAAATTAAGTCTAGCACTTACAGTGTCTGCATAGTTTTGAACTAGTGTCGTGGAGTACAAACTTGCACGGTTGGACGCACTGAATTAAACACTTTCTCACTTGGATTGGGGGGCACTATTGCATTAGTGTTTTAAGATGTAGATGAGAGGGGGTGGGGGCGGAGGGAGGGCAGAGACGGGGGCGAGTTGAGATGGCGACGTCTCCAGCTGCCGCAGCCGCCACGCGTAGACTCAAGTGAAGGCGCTGTCGTCCGCAGGAACCACTCCCGGAGATGCAGGACGCGGGGGGGGGCACCAGCGTGTCGAGAGGCAGGGTTGGCACTCAGCGCCGGCGCTCCGCAGTCGGCAGGCGTTGCCGCAGATGTTGTTGCCGCAGACAGCCCAGCCGGCCGCACAGCCAGGGGGGTAAGCAGGTGGTATAAAGCCTTACGGCATCCCGACAAGTGGTACAGACAAAAAGATGGTTAACTACTGAGCAGATGCATCCGCATTCACACGGAGCACTGGGTCACTTCACTTGCGTTCACGCATACGCTGCACTGATGCGTTTAAATTCTACCGCACTGAACTGCACTAAACTGCACTAAAAGATGGGAAGGCGCCATGCTGCGCATGCAGCCGCAGCCACGGCCGCGGCCGTCGAGGCCGCGAGCACCCGGCGGGCACGTGTGGTCGTCGCGACTGGATCTTCAAGACTGAGCGACAGTTGGTCGGTCGAACAGTCGAGTTCCCCCGTGCCGTTCGCCGTTCCCCGCACCCTCGGCTTGCCCCTCCGACGCCTTAAGCGGTTTTCCCTCCGCTGCCTACGTCACCCGCTCGAGGGGGGGTCGCGCGCGAATCACTCCGTGGCCGTCCACGGAGTCCGCCGGTCACGCCGGGCGCTCCCGCCGACGCCGACGCAGCCGCGGTGTGCCGACGCGGTCCCAGCCTGCAGGTGCAGGCGCAGACCGCAGACGCAGCCGCGATGCGGTGAGCCGATGCGGTCTCAGCCTGCGGGTGCAGGCGCAGACCGCAGACGCAGCCGCAGACGCAGACGCGGATGCGGATGCGGATGCTGCGCAGACGGGCAGTCGCAGCCGATGCTGCAGTGCAGCAGCTGACGCGGATCGCGAGGTGGGCGCGTGCGCTCGCCACCGTGGCTCGACGAAGACTGGTTAGGTTAGGTTAGGTTAGGTTAGGTTAGGTTAGGTTCCCCCCCGACGTGTTGCCACCTTGTCGTGGTGGGGGGGCTTGCGTGTCCCAAGGATCCTCGTGGCTATACCGGCAGGGCTACCCATACCGGGAGGCACGGGGTGAGGGATCTGACGAAGAGCAACACTTCCTTTCCCTTTCATTTCCTTCCCCTCTCTTCCTTCCTATTCTCCCTACCTTTCCTTCCATTCTCTTCCTTTTCCAATTTCCGACGTGGAGGGAGCGGCGGTCACGGTGTGCACTTACACTGCCTCCGTAAACGGCCTTTTTCAAGGCCCCGCCGGTCAACCCGTAACCGCAACGATGGCAGGAGGCCTACGCGAACGGGGGGCCTTACCTTCATTGGTTGGGCCTACGAGGTAGACAACCTCTCTAAAAAGTCACCCGAATCCTAAGCGGCGCCGCACCGCGAGGGGATGGATGGTTGGACGGATTTCCGGCCATTAGTGCGTGTCCCCACACTGGCACCTGTCGCCACCAGTGTGGGTTACCCCATAGACTTACCCGGGTACAGGGGTCTCTGCCCGGGTGGACGTTATTTCCCCCATAATCGTGGGATTTCATATGGATCTTTTAATTAATAAACAAAACGAGGAGGAAGTGGTTAAGAGTAGGGAAGGTGACGTTGTGATGGAGGAAGATGTAGTAGTAGAAGGTAGAGTGGGAGTGGAAATGGCGGGAGCGCCTTTGCGAGAACTTCGCGTCTTGCTACCGCGCTTGTCCCGTTTGTCGGAGTCCGACTCAGACAGCACCGTTGGCAGCTTAGTCACGGTTGCGTCGGCTCAGTCCTCGGACAATGAAAGCGGTCGGCGGTTCCTCAAAAGGTCCGCCGAAGAACAAGAGGCAGAAATAATAGAGCCGAAAAAAGGGGCGGCTCATAAACTGAAGAGACGAGTACGCGCGCCCACTACGGAGGAGTACTTGGGCTTGGCAAATGCCAAGGCGCAGCTCAACGCCGCTAAGGCAGAAGAACTGCGCCTTGAGGCTGACGAAGAAATAGCAAAAATGGCGAGGGAATTACGTGACGCGAGGCATGCCTGCCGTCGCGGGATCAACCCGCCAACTATAGGAGAGGACACAGCGCAGACCATGTCTGCGCTGAATAATTTGGTAAATGATGCCGCAAACACGGTAAAAAAAATAGCTTCGAAGTCCAAAAACATGAAGGGGACTTGGATGAAGTACCTTAAGGATGCAGCGGAAACTATTATGGAAGCCGCTGCAGGAATGAGCGCCCGCACCGTGTCGGAGGAAGTGGTGAAGCTGGAGGCGGCGAACCAGCTGCTCTCCGCCCAGCTAGCGGGGCTTCGTCAAGAAGTGGCTGAGCTGCGTAGCCAGTCGACAGCAGCGACGGCCGTCCCCGCCCTTAAGGAGATGTTGGCGGAGGCCTCGCGTGCAAGCATCGCTCAGTTCAGCGCGATGCTGAACGCGAGGTTTGACGGCATACAAGACCGCCTCCTCCCAGAACCGAGGCTTAGGCCGCCACTCGCGGCAGAGAAGAAAAGGGCCGCAACCACAGCGGATAACACGCAAGAGCCGCAGCCCTCGGGCTCCGGCGTGACTGCCGCCCCACATCGGACTGAAGAACCGTCATCTGCCCCCCTCACCGTCAAGGCCCCTAAGGGAAAGGGTCGGGGGAAGAAGACAATGGCGGCATTAGAGAGGGAGGAGCTCCAAGCAAGCTCGGCTCCGGCTGCCGCAGCGCCTCCTCCACCCAGGATTGGGTGGAGCGAGATAACCGCCCGGGGAGTGAAGAAGACCCCAGCCAAGGGCCAAGCTAATGATAAAGACCCGGCGAAGCGCCAGACCAAAGGTCCGGCTAACTTTACAACGGAGCCGCCAAAGAACAAGGCTCCGAAGCAAAGGAAGGGGAAACCGGTGGATAGGCTGCGTCCTCCGCGAACGTCTGCAGTGGTCATCACCCTGCAGCCGGCCGCTGTTGAAAAGGGGACTACATATGGGTCCATAATTACCGAAGCTCGGAACAAAATTGATTATCCGAGTCTCGGTATAGAAGAGATGAGGGCAAGGACGACCGCAACCGGCGCCCGCATGATGGAGATCATCGGAGAAGCGGGTGCCGAAAAGGCGGACGCCTTGGCTGCCAAACTAAGGCAGGTGATAAGTCCGGATGTGGCCCGGATTACTCGCCCAATGAAGAGAGTTGAGGTGCGAGTCTCAGGCCTCGACGATTCAAACACCGCGGCGGAGGTCATGGCGGCCGTCGCTACAGTAGGAGGGTGTGCCACGGATGACGTAAGAGCTGGCAAAATAAACGGTGGCTCAGTCTACCTCAGCTGCCCGATGGCGGCCGCAAAGTCCGTGGTCGAAGCTGCCCGACTCAAGGTGGGCTGGGTGTCAGCACGAGTCACGCTGCTCGACCCCAGGCCCATGAGATGCTTCAGGTGTCTCGAGGTCGGCCACGTCGGCTGCAAATGCGCGTCGGAGGTAGACCGCAGTGGTATCTGCTACCGCTGTGGAGAGCGGGGCCACCGGGCCAGTGATTGCCGGGAGGAACCGAAATGTGCAATCTGCGCAGCGGCCGGTAAACCGGCAGCGCACCCCATTGGCGGGGGAAATTGCGGCAGCCGCCGGAAATCCGGGCCAAAAAAGCCCAAAAAAATAAAGAAGGCGAGGGAGGCCAAGGGCAAAGCCCCGCAGCCGACCCAAGAGGAGCCTATGGAGACTGCCCTCTAAATGCCCCAGTCTCTCTCCTTGCTGCAGGCCAACATTAACCACTCTGCCAGGGCTCAGGATCTTCTAGTCCAGACACTGGTAGAGTGGAGAATAAAGGTGGCCGTGGTCGCCGAGCCCTACTTCGTCCCAGCTCGGGGTGACTGGGTTGGAGACCACGAGGGTTTGGTGGCCATTGTCGCCCCGACTGCTACCGGCGCCCCACCCATCGAACGGGTGATGAAGGGAAAGGGTTGCGTGCTAGCAGTCGTGGGTGACACCGCAGTAATAGGGGTGTACTTCTCGCCCAACCGGAGCCTTGCCGAATTTGAACAGCTCCTTGTTGAAGTCGGCGCTCTGGTTGGGCAGATTGCCCCCTACCCCGTGCTAGTCGCAGGGGACTTCAACGCGAAATCTACTGCGTGGGGTTCACCGGCGACGAACGCACGGGGGGAGACACTGGAGGAGTGGGCGGTCTCAATGGGCTTGGCCCTCCTCAACACGGGGTCGGAGAACACGTGCGTGCGGCAACAGGGTGGCTCAATCGTAGACGTGACATTTGCGTCTGCCGCCCTGGCACGCCGTGTCCTAGGTTGGAGGGTGGTTGTGGGCGTGGAGACACTATCAGATCATCGATACATCCGATTCGATGTCTCCGCGCCCCACACTGACTCACAGAGAGGTGCCCGGCCCCGTGGGGCGGATGGCCCCCGGTGGGTCCTCAGAAAGCTGGACAGGGAGGTGGCAAAAGAGGTGGCCATCATTGAGGACTGGGTGTTTGGACCCGTCATTGGAGAGGATGTTGAGGTGGAGGCGGGTCTTCTCGGCGCGTCGCTGAACCGCATATGCGATGCGGCGATGCCAAGGGCCAAACCGCTCCCACCTCGGCGTTGGGTGTATTGGTGGAGCGAAGAACTCCGCCAAATGCGTGTATCCTGCGGAAGAGCTCGCCATAGATACACCCGATGCAGAAGGAGACGGGTCCAAGACACCGAAGAGGAGAGCGCCTCCTACGCCGCCTACCGCTCTGCGTGCGAGAACCTTCAGGTGGCGATCGCGCGCGCCAAGGATGCGGCGTGGGAGGAGTGGCTCCGAATCCTTGATGAGGACCCCTGGGGCAGGCCTTATAGGGCCGTACGTGAGAAGTTGCGGCCCTGGGCGCCCCCCCTGACCAGCAGCTTGGAGGAAACCCTCCTGGACGATGTGGTCACCACACTCTTCCCTTCACGGGAGGAATGGGTGCCACCGTCAGTGTGTCGTGCACTCCCGGCGCTGTCTGCCGGGGAGGACACCCCGGCACCGGAAGTGTCGGAGGGCGAATTTGGGGCGGCTGTTTTGAGGCTGAGGTCGAAAAAGACCGCCCCGGGCCCGGATGGCGTGCCGGGGACTGCCCTGGTGATTGCGCTGGGGGAGTTAGGAGGGAGGGTGAGGTCCCTCTTCACCGCGTGCTTGCGACAGGGTCGATTCCCGCAGCGGTGGAAGACGGGCAAGCTCGTCCTGATTCACAAAGACGGGCGCCCGGCCGGGCAGCCGTCGGCATATCGCCCGATCGTGCTGCTCGACGAGGTGAGCAAACTTTTCGAGCGCGTGCTCGCTGCTCGCCTCGTCGAGTCTATGGATCCGGGCCTCGCCGACGTGCAGTTCGGCTTCCGCCGCGGCCGGTCCACTCTGGACGCGATAGCGCGAGTGCGGGACCTCGCCGATGAGGCGACCTCCCGGGGTGGCGTGTTGTTCGCGGTGTCTCTCGACATCCGCAACGCGTTTAACACGCTGCCCTGGGAAACGGTGTTTTGGGGACTGCGGTATCATGGGGTGCCGCAGTACCTCCAAAAGGTGGTGGCCGACTACTTCGTCGGGAGAGTTGTCGTCTTCCCGACGAGTAGCGGCACTGGGAGGAGGGACATGTCGTGCGGTGTTCCACAGGGATCGGTTCTGGGTCCGCTCCTGTGGAACATCGGATACGACTGGGTGCTGCGCGGGGCCATGTTGCGGGGGGTTGACGTAACCTGTTACGCTGACGATACCCTCGTGACGGCTCGCGGCAGCACCTATCGAGAGGCGTCCATCCTCGCCACGGCAGGAGTGGCCCAGGTGGTTGGTCGGATCCGCGCCCTGGGGCTCGAGGTGGCCCTTGACAAGTCGGAGGCCCTGGTCTTCCACGGGCCCCGACATGGGCCACCGCCTGGAGCTTCCATAATGGTGGGAGGAACCTCCATCGCCGTCGGGTCGACGATGAAGTACCTGGGACTCGTCCTCGACGGCCGGTGGAGGTTCGAAGAACACTTTTGGCGGCTGGCCCCGAAGTTGATGGCCACTGCTGGGGCCCTGGGGCGGATCCTGCCCAACGTGGGTGGGCCGAGACGGACTTGCCGACGCCTTTATACCGGTGTGGTGCGCTCCATGGCGCTCTACGGGGCGCCAATATGGGCAGACGCCATGAGCGCTCGAAACCTGGCTGCGCTGCGACGTCCGCAGCGCGCTATGGCGCTCAGGGTGGTCCGGGCGTACCGCACTGTATCGTGCGTCGGCGCGTGTGTGCTCGCCGGCACGCCGCCGTGGGACCTTGAAGCCGAGGTACTCGCCGCGGTGTACCGGCGAAATAGGGAGGAGATCCGAGGCGGGGGCCGTCCGCACCCGCGGGAGATCGCAAGCTGGAGAGAGGACGCGCGCGGCGTTCTCCTCCGGAAATGGATGGCCCGCCTCGAGAACCCCGAGGTGAGCCGCGAGGTGGTGGCCTCCGTTCGGCCCATTCTTCAAACATGGCTCGAACGGGGGCACGGGGCTCTCTCCTTCCACCTGACGCAGATGATCACCGGGCACGGCTGCTTCGGTCGATATCTGTGTCGTGTGGTGGGCAGAGAGCCCACGGAGATGTGCCACCACTGCGTGGCTGGTGTCGCGGACACGGCGCAACACACGCGCGAGGAGTGCCCCGCTTGGGCGATCCCTCGCGCCGCCTTGTCCGCGACAGTAGGAGGTGACCTCTCGCTGCCGGCCCTTTTAAGGGCCATGGTGAGTAGCGAGGAGGCGTGGAGGGCGGCCGCGACCTTCTGTGACGATGTTATGTCACAGAAGGAGGCGGCGGAAAGGGAGCGAGAGGACGATGCTAACTCGCTCCCTATTCGCCGCCGCAGACGCGGTGGGCGGCGTCGGGCCTTTGCGGCCCGGTTGCCGCCCTAACGCCGGGGACCGTGGGTGGTAGATCGGGGGGTCACCACCTGCACAGAGGTCCCATGCTGGAGACGCCCGAGTGTTCCTGGGCGTCTCCAGCGGAAGGAGCGAGGCGGGGCTAAGTTAGAATTAAAAGTTAGCCCCGCCCCGCCGAGAAGGGCTCAAACGAGCGACGCCGGCGGGGCAGGCGGTTGAGGGCTTTGTGTCCCGCAGCCCCGCACCAAACGGCGAGAGAAGGAACACCCCAGGGGTTTAGTCAGTAAGAGTCTGACATAAGCAGCAGCCACGACATCCTCCGCTGTGACAGAGTCGTCCAGTCCCGATATGCGCACAACCTAACCTAACCTAACCTAACCTAACCTAACCTAAAAAAAAAAAACAAAAAAAAAAAAAAAAAAAAAAAAAAAAAAAAAAAAAAAAAAGGTTAGGTTAGGTTAGGTTAGGTTAGGTTAGGTTAGGTTAGGTTAGGTTAGGTTGTGCGCAGACTTGCGCATATCGGGACTGGACGACTCTGTCACAGCGGAGGATGTCGTGGCTGCTGTAGCCAGGACAGGTGGGTGCCCTGAGGCATCCATCAAGGCTGGCGTGATCCGCCGAGATCACTTGGGCGAGGGCTTTACCTTCGTAAAGTGCCCTCCAGAAGCTGCCCAAAAGATATTGTCTGAGGAGACGCGTTTGCTCGTCGGTTGGGTGTCGGCGCAGGTGAAACTCCTGCAGCCGCGCCCGACGCGCTGCTTTCGGTGCCTGGAAGCCGGGCACGTAAGAGAGCAGTGCAAAGCAGAAGTGGATCGTGGCGGTCAGTGCTACCGGTGTGGCCAGCTTGGCCATAAAGCTGGAGGGTGCACTGCCGCGCCATACTGCACGGTGTGCGCGGCTGCGGGTAAGCCAGCCTCCCACAGACTGGGAGGCAAGGCATGCATCGCGGCCCGACCGTCGAGCAAAAAGAAGAAGAAGAAGAAGTCGAGGGCTAAAGCAGCCGCGTCGGCCAGCTCACAGCCAAGCACCAGCGCGGCAGCGGGCGAAGTGGTGGTTCCGATGTCAACGGAATAACGCACGCCCTTCGCTTGCTGCAGGCTAATATCAACCACTGTGCCAGAGCTCAGGATTTGTTAGTCCAGAGCATGGCGCAGTGGAGGATACAGCTGGCTGTGGTGCCTGAACCGTACCTCATCCCTCCCGGTGATGACTGGGTTGGGGACCGAGATGGTCTAGTTGCCCTTGTCCGTCGGGGCGCCGCTGGCTCCCCTCCTTTCGAAAAAGTAGCGAAGGGTAGGGGATGCGTCGCGGCGTTGTTGGGGGAGATAATGACGATAGGAGTCTATTTTTCTCCCAACAGGTCCCTCGCTGAGTTTGAGTCCTTTATGGACGAGGTGGGGGCCCTGATCGGACGGAGCCATCCTCACCCTGTGCTGGTGGTCGGGGATCTCAATGCCAAATCTGTGGCGTGGGGATCTCCCGCGACCGATGCGAGGGGTGAGTTTTTGCAGGATTGGCTCCTGGCGAATGGCCTATCGGTCCTCAATCGGGGGTCGGTGGACACATGCGTGCGGTATCGGGGTGGATCGATCGTGGACGTATCGTTTGCGACTTCCGCCCTGGCGCGCCGGGTCCGAGGCTGGGAAGTACTGGAGGACGTGGAGACATTGTCGGATCACCGATATATTCGGTTCGAAGTCTCCACTCTGCTCCAGGGAGTACCGGATAGCCCGATTCGACCCCCGAGTGGGATGAGTCCGCGGTGGCGGCTTAAAGCCCTCGACATGGATGTGGCAAAAGAGGCGGCGATAGTGCAGTCCTGGGTGCCCGCGCCCGATGGACCTGTGGTGGTTGAGGACGAAGCGGACTGGTTCCGGGAGGCGATGACGCAAGTGTGTGACGCGTCGATGCCCCGGGCCAGGCTTTGTCCTCCTATAGATCAGGTGTACTGGTGGACCGCGGAGCTCACGCAACTGCGTCAGTCTTGCGTGGAGGTTAGACGCCGGTACACCAGATACCGCAGGAGAAGGCGCAGGGACGAAGCCCAGACGGCTGTCCTATACGCCGCCTACATGGAAGAGAAAACGGCGCTGCAGACGGCGATAGCCATCGCCAAAACCCGCGCTTGGGAGGAGTCGCTGGAGGCTCTCAATCGTGATCCGTGGGGAAGGCCCTACAAGGCTGTGAGGGGCAAGCTTCGCCCCTGGGCCCCCCCGATCACACAGAGTCTCCAGCCGCGGCTCCGGGAGGAGGTTGTTTCGGCCCTGTTTCCACACAGGGTGGAACACCTTCCCCCGGTGATGGTGGCGCGTGATGCAGCGCCCCTACTACCGGACGTGACTGAGGTGGTCCCGGAAGTATCGCAGGGGGAGCTGGGTGCGGCCGTTTTGAGGCTTCGTGCCAAAAATTCGGCCCCCGGCCCCGATGGCGTCCCGGGACGTGTGTTGGCTCTGGCCCTGAACCCCGACGCCCTGGAGCTTCGATTGAGGGGACTATTCGACGCCTGTCTGGCTCAAGCCATAATTCCACAGAGGTGGAAGACGGGTCGTCTGGTTCTCCTCCGGAAGGAAGGGCGTCCAACGGAGTCTCCCTCCGCCTATCGGCCCATCGTGCTGCTCGACGACATTGCCAAACTCTTTGAGAGAGTAGTGGCAGGGCGGATCGTCGAGCACCTGGAGGGTGTGGGTCCGAATCTGGCGGAGAGTCAGTTTGGGTTCCGTAGGGGTCGATCGACCATCGACGCGGTGCTGCGGGTTAAGTCCCAAGCGCAGGAGGTAGTTGCCCGGGGCGGGGTTGTCTTGGCGGTGTCACTCGATATCGCCAACGCATTCAACTCCCTCCCCTGGAGCTGCATACTGGAGGCGCTCCGTTTCCATGGAGTGCCCCTGTACCTGCGCCGAGTTATCGGGGCTTACCTGTCCGAAAGGTCGGTGGTCTACCCCGGCCACGAGGGCTGGGGCCGACGGGAAATGTCGTGCGGTGTTCCACAGGGTTCGGTTCTGGGTCCGCTCCTGTGGAACATCGGGTACGACTGGGTGCTGCGGGTACCGTGTATCCGGGGTGTCGGCGTAACATGTTATGCCGACGATACCCTGGTCACTGCCCGCGGTACGACGTATAGTACAGCCGCCTACCGCGCCACTGCTGGAGTGGCGCAATTTGTGGGTCGGATACGACGTTTGGGTTTGGAGGTGGCCCTTAGCAAGTCTGAGGCCCTGTGTTTTCACGGGCCTCGGCACGCGCCGCCTCGGGATGCCCATATCGTCGTGAGCGGAGTCCGCATAGGCGTCGGGCCGACGATGAGATACCTGGGTCTCGTCCTCGACGGTCGGTGGGACTTCACAACCCACTTCGGGTGCCTGGTGCCAAGGGTGATGGGCGCGGCGGCTGCTCTCGGGCGGCTGCTGCCGAATACTGGCGAACCGGGCGCCCTTTGTAGGCGGCTGTACCTGGGGATCGTGCGATCAATGGTGACGTACGGAGCTCCCGTATGGGCGGAGGCCCTGAATCGCCGCAATATCGCCCTCCTGCGGAGACCGCAGAGGGTGGTGGCGATCAGGGCAATACGGGGATATCGCACGATCTCCTGCGAAGCGGCGTGTGTGCTGGCCGGTTCCTTGCCATGGGACCTTGAGGCGGGAGCCCTCGCGTCAGTTTATTTCTGGCGTGAGGAGGCGCTGGCCCTAGGCGAGACGCCGGCACCACGCGAGGTGGAGGGGCGCAGGGCTCAATTGCGCGCGCTCGCCATCCAGGAATGGAAGTCCAGACTGGAGCACCCTAGTGCGGGTCTAAGGACCATTGAGGCCATCCGTCCAGTGTTGGATGAGTGGCTGGAGCGGAGGCACGGCGTGTTGACCTTCCGGTTGACGCAGATCCTCTCGGGACACGGTTGTTTCGGGAGGTATCTGTGTCGGATTGCCGGGAGGGAGCCGACCGCCGAGTGCCACCACTGTGACGGGTGCCTCGAGGAGGAGGCCCAGCACACGTTGGAGGTGTGCCCAGCCTGGGCAAGCGAGCGCAGCGAGCTCTGCGCCGATGTGGGGACAGATCTCTCGCTGCCGAGCGTGGTTCGCGCTGTGGTTGACAGCGAGAGATCGTGGGACGCACTCCACTCCTTCTGCGAGCGAGTTATGCTCGCGAAGGAGGCGGCGGAACGTGACAGGGAGGACACTACCACCCTGGCTATCCGCCGCAGGAGAACCGGGCGTCGGAGGGCGGCTTTTTTAAGCCACCTTCCCCCCAACATGGGCCCAAGGGTGGCGGACTCGGGGGAGTCTGCTGCCCATCAACATCGGGCCCGAGTAGTGGAGCGTGTGTTTCCGCACGCTACTCAGGAGGAGACGGCGGAGACAAGAGCTCCGGTCTCTGCCGTCGACGAAGAGGAGGCCTCCGATCAGGCCGTCGCTGCTGGATACGCGGACGAATGCTTCGGCGCCCCCGTATATCCAGCCGGCAGCGACAGGTAGGAACACCGTGGGGTTTTAGTCAGTAGGAGTCTGACATAACCCGGCCGCTCCCCCCGGAGTGCCCGGGTATCCATGAGGATTTCCCCACGTAAAAAAAAAAAAAAAAAAAAAAAGGTTAGGTTAGGTTAGGTTAGGTTAGGTCCTTCCACCTGACACAGATGATCACCGGGCACGGTTGCTTCGGGAGATACCTGTGCCGGGTGGCGGGAAGGGAGCCCTCGGAGGTGTGCCACCATTGTGTGGCGGGAGTCGCGGACACGGCGCAGCATACGCGCGAGGAGTGCCCTGCTTGGGAGGTCCCTCGTGCCGCCTTGTCCGCGACTGTCGGGAGCGACTTGTCGCTGCCGGCCCTCCTCAGGGCGATGGTCGACAGCGACGAGTCTTGGCAGGCGGCCGCGTCCTTTTGCGACGAAGTTATGTCGCGGAAGGAGGCGGCGGAGCGGGAGCGAGAAGACGATGTTGACTCGCTCCCAATTCGCCGCCGCAGACGTGGAAGGCGGCGTCTGGCCTTCGCGGGCCAAATGCCGCCGTAACGCCAGGGACCGTGGGCGGAAGACCGGGGGGTCTTCCGTCTGCACATAGGTCCCACGCACTGAGACGCCCAAGTGTTCCCGGGCGCCTCAGTGCTAGGAGGAGAGAGAGGTGGAGTGGGGCGGGGCTGAATCTCAAAATAGAGAACCAGCCCCGCCCCGCCGAGAAGGGCTCCGAAACGGAGCAACGCCAGCGGGGCACGCGGTTGTAGGCCAAGCGGGTCCCGCAGCCCCGTAGGCGAGCGAAGGAACACTCCAGGGTTTTAGTGGGTGCAACCCCCACATAACCCAGCGGTTCCCCCCGGAACTGCTGGGTATCGGTCAGCGATTTCCCCAAAAAAAAAAGGTTAGGTTAGGTTTTTTTTTTTTTTAGTTTTCCCAGGCCAGGTACACCCCTGACCTGGGGAGTATATTATCGACAACACTATGCTAAGTGATACAACTGTGTGTCTATACTTATTATAGTTGACATTATTAGTAATTAATAGTTACATTGAGTCATTTATAGTTTAAGGTTTTCAAGATTGTTTCATATAGAATGGTATGATTACAATTTGGTATTTGTTAAGGCTGGGCAGTTTACCTATTATTTGCAGACAGAGAATATTAATGGGCCCAGTTTTCTTTTACATGTTTATAATAATTGCAGTGTCAGCTGCCTTTTCTAATCCTACTATATATATGGTTATAATTTATTATAGCTAGGTAATTGTAATTATTGTTATTGATAACAAACATTTAATAAAATATCGCAGCCAGGATGCCCATCTGGCACTGGCGGTTTATCATATTACATCAAGTGAAAGGCAAGGCGCAGACACCGTGCGCGGCGCAAGCGACCCTGCAGACAGGCCATCCCTATTGAGCCACTGCTCAAGGACTTGTCCACTAGTCCGCCCACACCGCGCCAGGCACCACCGCTTCCCGCGCGCCCAGCGCCCCCCCCCCCCACACGCCCCTAACAGGCCCCGTGCGCATAAACCTGGGTAATGGTTTGATCCCACGAGGACAGAGAGAGAGGGGGGGGGGCGCAGGACGCGCGGCCCCAAAACACAGGATGCATTTACAAAATGTTGCTCAATGGTGAGCCTATTTCTAGTGACAGCTGACACCCCTAATCCTAATAATTATAATACATTGATAGTTTGTTATAGTTGGGCGATAATAATTATTTTTATTATAGGTAAGAATTACCAAGTTAAATAGTGCAGCCAGGATGCCCATCTGACACCGGTGGTCTTTCATATTACATCGAGTGAAAGACAAGGCGCAGACACCGTGCGCGGCACAAGCGACCTCGCAGACAAGTCATCTCTATTGAGCCACTGCTCAAGGACCCATCCACGAGTCCGCCCACCCCACGCCAGGCTCCACCACCTCCCGCGCGTCCAGCGCCCCCCCCCCACCACACCCCTAACAGGTCCCGTCCGCATTAACCTAGATAGCGGTTCGATCCCACGAGGACCGGGTGAGAGGGGGGGGGGGGCGCAGGACGCGCGGCCCCAAATCACAGGATGTATTTACAATTGTTGCTCAATGATGAGCCTATTTCTAGTGATTATTGACATTCCTAATCATAAAATAAATATAATACACTGATGATTTGTTATAGTTGGGTGAAACTAGTTATTATTATAGGTAAGAGTTACAAGTTAAATAGTGCAGCCAAGATGCCCATCTTGCACTGGTGTTCTTTCATATTGCATCGAGTGAAAGGCAAGGCGCAGACGCCGTGCGCAGCACAAGCGATCCCGCAGACAGGCCATCCTTATTGAGCCACTGCTCAAGGACCCGTCCACGAGTCCGCCCACTCCACGCCAGGCATCACCGCCTCCCGCGCGCCCCGCGCCCCCCATCCCCCCGCACCCCCAACGGGCCCCGTTCACCTAGCGGTTTAATCCCATGAGGACCGGGCGAGAGGGCGAGAGGGGGGGGGGGGGGGCGCACGACGCGCGGCCCCAAAACACAGGATGTATTTACAAAGTATTGCTCAATGGTGAGCCTATTTCCTAATCCTAAGAAAAAATATATATTACATTAATAGTTAATTATAGTTGGGTAATGATAGTTGTTATTATAGGTAAGGGTTACAAAGTTAAATAGTGCAGCCAGGATGCACTTCTGGCACAGGCATTGCATTCTATATTGCATCGAGTGAAAGGTAAGACGCAGACGCAGACGCCGCGCCAGCGATCACGCAGACAAGCCATACCTATTGAGCCACGGGGGGGGGGGCAAGAGACGCGCAGCCCCCAAACACAAGATGTATTTACAAAGTATTGCTCAATGGTGAGCCTATTTCTAGTGGTTAGGTTAGGTTAGGTTAGGTTAGGTTAGGTTAGGTTAGGTTAGGTTAGGTTAGGTTAGGTTAGGTTAGGTTAGGTTAGGTTAGGTTAGGTTAGGTTAGGTTAGGTTAGGTTAGGTTTTAGGTTAGGTTAGGTTAGGTTCCCCCCCGACGTGTTGCCACCTTGTCGTGGTGGGGGGGCTTGCGTGTCCCAAGGATCCTCGTGGCTATACCGGCAGGGCTACCCATACCGGGAGGCACGGGGGGAGGGGCCTGACTAAGAGCAACACACAGTGGTGGAGACGTCTTTGGATGTCTGGCGGCGTCTTTTGGATCGCCGCGTGAGGCGATGGGTCTGTTGGTTTCTTCTGGCAGACAGGCTTCGGCCACCGTCGGCTCAACCCGTAATCCTGAATGGACAGGACCGGGGGTTCTTCAGAATCGCGGGGAAGAAAACCCCTTAAAAAATTACCCAAATCCCAAGCTCTGGCGCCTGGCGATGGGATGTATGGCTGGGGGGAACCCAGTCCCGAGGGCGTCGTTCGAGGGACCTCACCCTCAAAAAAAGGAACACACACCATGGAAAAAACGAACAGCGTAACAACTACCCAGGAGGGTCCGGACCGCAAGGAAAGGGAATCCCTCAGTGCTTCGGCACTCAGCCCCATCGTATCTGGGGGGGCAACCTGTCGTTTAGGTGGAAGAAGAGGAGTGGGAGACGTTCAGGAGTGTTCCGTTGTTCTAGAGAGAACTCCGGAACGAAGGAAGGGAAAGGAAGGAGAAGTGAGTTTTGGATCGGGAGAGGGGAGTTCTTCACTCCCTAATGACGATCCCAAGTCTAAGCCCAAGGGCAAGTTTTGGGGAAGAAAGCGGTCCCGCTCGAGGAGCCCTATTGGTTCCGACAGTGGGTCCAGCATGGACAGGTCCGGAAAGGTGTCTTGTGGTCGTAGTGGCAGAGGCCGGGAGTCGCATAGCCTTTCCAGTGCTAGGGCTCAGTATATCGCTGCAAGGCGTAGCGAAGCTGAGCTACAGGCGATGGAACAGGTTGCATCCATTGCGGAGAGGCTCTGCTCCTCAAATAGTAGTGGTGTCGTACCGTCTACGGGAGCTTCCGTAACGGCACATGAGTTGGGTTTGAGGGTGTCGGATTCCGTGGCGATAATTACCGGGGTCGCCGCGAAGTCCTTAAACCTCAAAGGTTCATTTGCACGTGACCTGAACGTTGCAGCTGTAACCATAGAAGAGACGATGCGGGACCTGCAGTCCCGCACCACTGATGGGGAAACTCGGAGGTTGATGGCTATGAATGCCGGCCTCAAGTCGGAGCTCGCAGAAATGCGTAAAGAGCTGGCTCAGCTGAAGGCTGACTTGCAGGGGGCTCCGACGAGGACAGCGGTGCCGCAACCATCTGCCCCTTCAGTGGATCTGGATGAATTGACGCGCACCATAATTACCCAGGTTGGGGTCATGGTGAATGCCCGGTTTGAGGCACTTGCCCTGGATGGGAGGTTACTCCCAGAGCGACGGTCTCGGCCCCCGTTGGCAGTGGACCGGGCGGGGGCTCCGCCGCCTGCGGCTGTTCGGGGGGGGCAGGGAGCTGCAACGGATTCTGCGGCTCCTGGGCCTGCGCCACTTCGGCGGGGGACTGCTCCGGTTCTTGGGGCGGTTCCGCGTGGAGGGATGGCTGCTGGAACGGCGGCTTCTCCGAGCGAGACTGTCGGGCTGGGTACCCGTCGGGGCGGGAAAATGCGGCGGGGGAAGAGGGCTAGTGCCCTCCCTGCTCCGGTTCCGGAGTCGCGTCCTTTGCCACCGGCCCCTAAAGCCATGAACAATTCTTGGTCGATGGTGGCTGGAAAGAATAAAAAAGCCGGGCCAGCCCGGGCGCAGCCTGTGTCTGCGCCGGGGCGGCCGTTGGAGCAGAAGCCACAAAGGCCTCAGGTTCGCGTCCCTAGATCGGCGGCTGTAGTTTTCAAGCTGCAGCCATCGGCTCTGGAGAGGGGCGTGTCCTACGAGGTGGCGCTAAAAGAAGCACGACAGAAGGTGGATCCGGCAAGCCTAGGCATCCCCGGCCTCCGCTTTAAGCAGGCCGCTACGGGCGCCCGGATGTTCATCATCCCGGGTGCTAATAGCGGCGAAAAGGCAGACTCCCTCGCAGCAGCGCTGAGGGGGGCCTTCAAGGAGGAGGACGTGCAGGTGTCCAGACCAACGAGGTGCGCAGATTTGCGCATATCGGGACTGGACGACTCTGTCACAGCGGAGGATGTCGTGGCTGCTGTAGCCAGGACAGGTGGGTGCCCTGAGGCATCCATCAAGGCTGGCGTGATCCGCCGGGACCACTTGGGCGAGGGCTTTACCTTCGTAAAGTGCCCTCCTGAAGCTGCCCAAAAGATATTGGCTGAGGAGACCCGTTTGCTCGTCGGTTGGGTGTCGGCGCAGGTGAAACTCCTGCAGCCGCGCCCGACGCGCTGCTTTCGGTGCCTGGAAGCCGGGCATGTAAGAGAGCAGTGCAAAGCAGAAGTGGATCGTGGCGGTCAGTGCTACCGGTGTGGCCAGCTTGGCCATAAAGCTGGAGGGTGCACTGCCGCGCCATACTGCACGGTGTGCGCGGCTGCGGGTAAGCCAGCCTCCCACAGACTGGGAGGCAAGGCATGCATCGCGGCCCGACCGTCGAGCAAAAAGAAGAAGAAGAAGAAGTCGAGGGCTAAAGCAGCCGCGTCGGCCAGCTCACAGCCAAGCCCCAGCGCGGCGGCGAGCGATGTGGTGGTTCCGATGGCAACGGAATAACGCACGCCCTTCGCTTGCTGCAGGCTAATATCAACCACTGTGCCAGAGCTCAGGATTTGTTAGTCCAGAGCATGGCGCAGTGGAGGATACAGCTGGCTGTGGTGCCTGAGCCGTACCTCATCCCTCCCGGTGATGACTGGGTTGGGGACCGGGATGGCCTAGTTGCCCTTGTCCGTCGGGGCGCCGCTGGCTCCCCTCCCTTCGAAAAAGTAGCGAAGGGTAGGGGATGCGTCGCGGCGTTGTTGGGGGAGATAATGACCATAGGGGTCTATTTTTCTCCCAACAGGCCCCTCGCCGAATTCGAGTCCTTTATGGACGAGGTGGGGGCCCTGATCGGACGGAGCCATCCTCACCCTGTGCTGGTGGTCGGGGATCTCAACGCCAAGTCTGTGGCGTGGGGATCTCCCGCAACCGATGCGAGGGGTGAGTTCTTGGAGGATTGGCTCCTGGCGAATGGCCTATCGGTTCTCAATCGGGGGTCGGTAGACACGTGCGTGCGGTATCAGGGTGGATCGATCGTGGACGTATCGTTTGCGACCTCCGCCCTGGCGCGCCGGGTCCGAGGCTGGGAAGTACTGGAGGACGTGGAGACATTGTCGGATCACCGATATATTCGGTTCGACGTCTCCGCTCTGCTCCAGAGAGTACCGGATAGCCCGATTCGACCCTCGAGTGGGATGAGTCCGAGGTGGCGGCTTAAAGCCCTCGACACGGACGTGGCAAGGGAGGCGGCGATGGTTCAGTCCTGGGTGCCCGCGCCTGATGGGCCTGTGGTGATTGAGGACGAAGCGGACTGGTTCCAGGAGGCGATGACGCAGGTGTGTGACGCGTCGATGCCCCGGGCCAGGCTTTGTCCTCCTATAGATCAGGTGTACTGGTGGACAGCGGAACTCACGCAACTGCGTGAGTCTTGCGTTGAGGTTAGGCGCCGGTACACCAGATACCGCAGGAGAAGGCGCAGGGACGAAGCCCAGACGGCTGCCCTATACGCCGCCTACAGGGAAGAGAAATTAGCGCTGCAGACGGCGATAGCCATCGCCAAAACCCGTGCTTGGGAGGAGTCATTGGAGGCTCTCAATCGTGATCCATGGGGAAGGCCCTACAAGGCTGTGAGGGGCAAGCTTCGCCCCTGGGCCCCCCCGATCACACAGAGTCTCCAGCCGCGGCTCCGGGAGGAGGTTGTTTCGGCCCTGTTTCCACACAGGGTGGAACACCTTCCCCCGGCGATGGTGGCGCGTGATGCAGCGCCCCTACTACCGGACGTGACTGAGGTGGTCCCGGAAGTATCGCAGGGGGAGCTGGGTGCGGCCGTTTTGAGGCTTCGTGCCAAAAATTCGGCCCCCGGCCCCGATGGCGTCCCGGGACGTGTGTTGGCTCTGGCCCTGAACCCCGACGCCCTGGAGCTTCGATTGAGGGGACTATTCGACGCCTGTCTGGCTCAAGCCATAATTCCACAGAGGTGGAAGACGGGTCGTCTTGTTCTCCTCCGGAAGGAAGGGCGTCCAGCGGAGTCTCCCTCCGCCTATCGGCCCATCGTGCTGCTCGACGACATTGCCAAACTCTTTGAGAGAGTAGTGGCAGGGCGGATCGTCGAGCACCTGGAGGGTGTGGGTCCGAATCTGGCGGAGAGTCAGTTTGGGTTCCGTAGGGGTCGATCGACCATCGACGCGGTGCTGCGGGTTAAGTCCCAAGCGCAGGAGGTAGTTGCCCGGGGCGGGGTTGTCTTGGCGGTGTCACTCGATATCGCCAACGCATTCAACTCTCTCCCCTGGAGCTGCATACTGGAGGCGCTCCGGTTCCATGGAGTGCCCCTGTACCTGCGCCGAGTTATCGGGGCTTACCTGTCCGAAAGGTCGGTGGTCTACCCCGGCCACGAGGGCTGGGGCCGACGGGAAATGTCGTGCGGTGTTCCGCAGGGTTCGGTTCTGGGTCCGCTCCTGTGGAACATCGGGTACGACTGGGTGCTGCGGGTGCCGTGTATACAGGGTGTCGACGTAACGTGTTACGCCGACGATACCCTGGTCACTGCCCGCGGCACGAGGTATAGTACAGCCGCCTACCGCGCCACTGCTGGAGTGGCGCAATTCGTGGGCCGGATACGACGGTTGGGCTTGGAGGTGGCCCTCAGCAAGTCTGAGGCCCTGTGTTTTCACGGGCCTCGGCACGCGCCACCTCGGGATGCCCATATCATCGTGAGTGGAGTCCGCATAGACGTCGGGCCGACGATGAGATACCTGGGTCTCGTCCTCGACGGTCGGTGGGACTTCACAGCCCACTTCGGGTGCCTGGTGCCAAGGGTGATGGGCGCGGCGGCTGCTCTCGGGCGGCTGCTGCCGAATACTGGCGAACCGGGCGCCCTTTGTAGGCGGCTGTACCTGGGGATCGTGCGATCAATGGTGACGTACGGAGCTCCCGTATGGGCGGAGGCCCTGAATCGCCGCAATATCGCCGTCCTGCGGAGACCGCAGAGGGTGGTGGCGATCAGGGCAATACGGGGATATCGCACGATCTCCTGCGAAGCGGCGTGTGTGCTGGCCGGTTCCTTGCCATGGGACCTCGAGGCGAGAGCCCTCGCGTCAGTTTATTTCTGGCGTGAGGAGGCGCTGGCCCTAGGCGAGACGCCGGCACCACGCGAGGTGGAGGGGCGCAGGGCGCAATTGCGCGCGCTCGCCATCCAGGAATGGAAGTCCAGGCTGGAGCACCCTAGTGCGGGTCTAAGGACCATCGAGGCCATCCGTCCAGTGTTGGATGAGTGGCTGGAGCGGAGGCACGGCGTGTTGACCTTCCGGCTGACGCAGATCCTCTCGGGACACGGTTGTTTCGGGAGGTATCTGTGTCGGATTGCCGGGAGGGAGCCGACCGCCGAGTGCCACCACTGTGACGGGTGCCTCGAGGAGGAGGCCCAGCACACGTTGGAGGTGTGCCCAGCCTGGGCAAGCGAGCGCAGCGAGCTCTGCGCCGAAGTGGGGACAGATCTCTCGCTGCCGAGCGTGGTTCGCGCTGTGGTTGACAGCGAGAGATCGTGGGACGCACTCCACTCCTTCTGCGAGCGAGTTATGCTCGCGAAGGAGGCGGCGGAACGTGACGGGGAGGACACTACCACCCTGGCTATCCGCCGCAGGAGAACCGGGCGTCGGAGGGCGGCTTTTTTAAGCCACCTTCCCCCCAACATGGGCCCAAGGGTGGCGGACTCGGGGGAGTCTGCTGCCCATCAACACCGGGCCCGAGTAGTGGAGCGTGTGTTTCCGCACGCTACTCAGGAGGAGACGGCGGAGACAAGAGCTCCGGTCTCTGCCGTCGACGAAGAGGAGGCCTCCGATCAGGCCGTCGCTGCTGGATACGCGGACGAATGCTTCGGCGCCCCCGTATATCCAGCCGGCAGCGACAGGTAGGAACACCGTGGGGTTTTAGTCAGTAGGAGTCTGACATAACCCGGCCGCTCCCCCCGGAGTGCCCGGGTATCCATGAGGATTTCCCCACGTAAAAAAAAAAAAAAAAAAGGTTAGGTTAGGTTAGGTTAGGTTAGGTTAGGTTAGGTTAGGTTAGGTTAGGTTAGGTTAGGTTAGGTTAGGTTAGGTTAGGTTCCCCCCCGACGTGTTGCCACCTTGTCGTGGTGGGGGGGCTTGCGTGTCCCAGTGATCCCCGAGGCTATACCGGCAGGGCCACCCATACCGGCCAGGCTCGGGGTGAGGGGCCAGACGAAGAGCAACACACACCCTTCCCAGTCCTTTCCCTCTTCCTATTCCCATCCTCAAAGGGTGGAGTCTGCTCCCGGTACTTCTCTTATTATGAGAGTTGACCGGTGATGCGGACTGCCCTATCCTTTCCCCCTTTCCTTCCCATTTCCTTCCCTTCCTCGTACCGGTGGAGACAACCACTTGAAAAAACAGTAGATTAGGGTGGGGGGTTTATTTCGCTTAGGTCATGCTAGAGGGACCACACCCTTGTATCAAAAAAGGACAAAGCTGTGGATCAGCCTAAAATGGCAAGTTGTAAAAAGAACGTACTACCCCAGGAGGGTACCAGTCGCTCCGCGGCTGGAGAATCCCTCCCGGCGTTGGCTTCGGCTGACGTCGGCAGATGTCCCACGTATTCTGGGGGGGACAGCAACCGCCTCACGTCTTCGGACGCGTCAAAACCACAAGGCCAAGGTGGCCACCATTCTGCGCATGTTGAGTCCGACTTTAATGTCTCCATGTTAGCGGAATCGAAATCACTGCGTAAGCCCGAAAGTGCCACCGGCAGCAAGCTGGAGGAGGAGGTAGACTTCATGTCGGATGAAGATATGCGGAGTTTATCGAGTGCTAGCAGTACAAAGCCTGATAAACTCTGGCGGAAGCGCAGACTCGAAATCGAGGCGTGGTCGGAGCCGAACCTATCGGTTTCAAGTGACGAAGGAGATAAGGCATCCAATACTCCAAAAGTGAAAAAAGGTAGAGGCAGACCGCCCACCACGGGTGAATTTGTAGGTCTGCATAAAGCTCGTCAAGAGTTGAAGGCCGCTCAAAAAGCTGCCTTTTTAAAGGACAGACACGAAGAGGAGGCGAAGCGTATAGCAGAAGCTGACAAGAAAGTGACGAGAGGCAGAATATCTAGACTCTCCCATACTTCAGCTTCAGAGATCGACTCGGAGGATTTGTGCGCAGAAGACCTCAGAACAAAGATGCTTGACGCTGTAGCATCAATTAGAGAGGTCTCTAGAGTTTCAACGGGCCTGCAAGGCCCTAAACAGAAGGCCCTTAAAAATGCTGCCAAAGCTATAGTGGAGATGTCAGAGGAGATGCTCCAACGAACTTCGTCGGAGGAGACGCGACGGTTACATGCGGAGAACGTCCGTCTCAAAAACCAAATGTCCGAGCTACGGCGTGAGCTCGATGACGTAAGGGCTGAAATGGCCGAATTTAGGAAAGAGCGGACCAAGCCGAAAGAATCTACACCGGCAGTCGAAGAGTCGGAGCTCGCCCGGCTCTTTAAAGACGAAATTGGCAAGGTCCTCTCAAGAGTACAATTCTTGGAGGGAAGATTACTTCGCCCCCCTCTAGCATCGGATAAGCAGGGAAAGTCAACATCAGCGCCAACATATGCCGAAAAATCCGCAGCAGCACGACATATGGCTAAACAGCCAGTGGCGCAGATTCCCACTACATCGGAATCAACGGCCACCCCAAACACTCCACAGGATCAAAGGAGTAAGAATAAGAAGAAACAACCAGTGGCGCAGATTCCCTCTACATCGGAATCATTGGCTACCCCAAACACTCCACAGGAACAAAGGGGAAAGACTAAGAAGAAGACAGGACGAGACAATGATAGGCAGAAGACAAATGTTCCTCACACCCAAACGACGGAAGGAGTTTGGGAGATTGCTGGGGAAAAAAAGAAAGCCAAAAAGGCAGCTAAAAAAGCGGCCAAGAAAAAGGCTCGCGAGAAGAATAGGCTTCGCCCCCCTCGCTCAACAGCAGTGGTGCTGACACTGAAGCCGGAAGCAGTCGAACGCGGTGTATCCTACGCTGAAATCCTCAGCAAAGCGAAACAGAGCGTTAATTTGGAAGAATTAGGTATTACGGGCCTCCGCTGTAAATTAACAGCTACGGGAGCCCGCCTGTTGGAAGTCCCAGGAGCCACGAGTGGCCCAAAAGCCGATGCCTTAGCAGAGAAACTGAGAGAATCTCTGTCAAGCGCAGACGTCCGAATCTCGCGGCCCTCCAAGTCTGTTGACATGCGCATTGTGGAGCTAGACGACTCCATCACAAAAGAAGAACTTGTGGCGGCTGTCGCAAAAGTCGGTGGTTGTTCTACGGACGAAATCAAATCTGCGGAGATCCGTCCTGGCCCGAACGGCCTCGGTTCCGCTCTTGTCACATGCCCTGTGGCAGCAGCCCAAAAGTTGGCAGAGGGCGGAAGATTACTTGTTGGATGGGTGTCGGCACAAATAAAAATGTTGAAACCGAGGCCCATGCGTTGTTACCGCTGTTTGCTGAATGGGCATGTCGGTGTGCGGTGCACCGCGGGCGTGGAATGCGGCGATCGTTGCTTCCGATGTGGCATATCTGGGCACAAAGCCAACGGCTGTTCAGCCCCCCCGCATTGTCTCGTGTGTGCGTCCTCGGACAAACCAGTGGACCATCTAACCGGCAGTAAAGACTGCCCGTCCGCCCAAACTAGGAGCAAGAAGTCACAACCAGCCACAGCAGCGTGCCCGCCACAAGCAGCACCTGCCCAGCGCTCGGAACAGGAGGAAGCGACATCAATGGAAACTCTTTAATGTCTCCAAAGATTCGCTTCCTACAAACTAATATAAACCACTCTGCCAGGGCCCAGGACCTTCTGCTCCAAACCTTGGCGGAGTGGTCAATCGATCTGACGATAGTCTCTGAGCCTTACTACGTTCCTCCCACATCTAGATGGGTAGGAGACATTGAAGGCTCAGTGGCCATAATCTCGGCTCAGTCTTTGTTCCCGCCCCTCGAATGCATAGAGAGGGGTCGTGGCTACGTTGCGGCACAACATGGAGATATCATTGTGGTGGGGGTTTATTTTTCCCCAAATCGCCACCTTCCTGATTTCGAGGATCTTATGTTACGGATAGGTGCACTCGCCTTACGAACCCACCCTCGCTCTATTATTATCCTAGGGGATTTTAATTCCAAGTCTCCAATGTGGGGCTCCCCGTCAACAGATGCGAGAGGAAGAGTTCTAGAAGAATGGATCATCGAGCAGGGGCTGGTAATTTTAAATCAGGGTACTGTCCTTACGTGCGTCCGACGAGAGGGGGGCTCCATTGTTGATCTCTCCTTTGCCAGTCCATCATTGGCGCACTGTGTCCGTGGATGGCGTGTTGTCCAGGGGGTGGAGACACTATCGGACCATCGATACATCCGGTTTGATGTCTCCACCCTCCCTACTGACTCGCAATCGGCCCGGTCCTCTGTTGTTGGGGGTGGTCCGCGCTGGGTGTTGGGGCGGCTCGATAGGGAGGTTGCCAGAGAGGCTGCAATCATCGAGGACTGGGTGTCCGGGTCCGCTATCGGTCAGGACGTGGACGAGGAGGCGAGGCGCCTTGATGCTTCGTTGGCTCGCATATGCGACGCGGCGATGCCCAGGGCGAGACCCCTCCCCGCGTGGCTTCGGGTGTATTGGTGGAACAACGAGCTCCGCCTCATGCGTATTGCTTGCGGTAGGGCTCGCCGCCGATACACTCGGTGCAGGCGAAGGCGGGTCCGGTACACTCAGGAGGAGAACGCCTCCTACGCCGCTTACAGGGCTCTGCGCGAATCCTTCCAACTGGCAATCGCGCGGGCCAAGGGGGCGGCGTGGGAGGACTGGCTGCGTATCCTCGATGGCGACCCTTGGGGTAGGCCGTACAAGGTGGTCCGCAAGAAGCTGCGGCCCTGGGCTCCCCCCCTCACGTCAAGTGTGGACGGGGACTTTTTGGACGAAGTGGTTAGCACCCTCTTCCCACAACGGGGTGAATGGGTGCCCCCGGCAATGGCCCGACTCCATGCGCGATCTGCTGAGGACGATTCCCCCGCTCCACCGGTATCGGAGGCCGAATTCGGGGCGGTCATCCTCAAACTGAAGATGAGGAGGACTGCCCCGGGCCCGGACGGTGTACCGGGGACCGCCTTGGTCGTCGCGCTGGAGGAAATCGGCGAGAGGGTGAGGTCCCTCTTCACTGCATGTATGGCGCGGGGTCGTTTCCCGCAATGCTGGAAGACGGGCAAGCTCGTCCTTCTACTGAAGGCGGGGCGCCCGGCCGGACTGCCGTCGTCCTACCGTCCGATTGTGCTGCTCGACGAGGTGAGCAAACTCTTCGAGCGCGTGCTCGCTGCTCGCCTGGTCGAGTGCATGGATCCGGACCTGGACGACGCACAGTTCGGTTTCCGCCGGGGTAGGTCGACCCTGGATGCCGTTGCGCGGGTGAGGGACCTCGCCGAGGAGGAGGTCTCCCGGGGCGGCGTGTTGCTTGCGGTCTCATTGGACATTCGCAATGCATTCAACACGCTGCCCTGGGAAACGGTCAAGGCGGCGCTGCGGTACCATGGTGTACCGCAATACCTGCAGAGGGTCATCGCCGATTACTTTGCCGGGAGAGTCGTCATCTTCCCGACGAGTGTCGGCGAGGGGAGGAGGGAAATGTCGTGCGGTGTTCCACAGGGGTCGGTTCTAGGCCCGCTCCTGTGGAACATCGGCTACGACTGGGTGCTGCGCGGGGCCACGTTGCGGGGGGTAAGCGTAATTTGCTACGCTGACGATACCCTCGTGTTGGCTCGCGGCGGCACCTACCGAGAGGCGTCCCTCCTCGCCACGGCGGGAGTGGCCCAGGTTGTGGGGAGGATCCGTGCCCTGGGGCTCGAGGTGGCCCTGGAAAAATCGGAGGCCCTTGTCTTTTATGGGCCCCGAAACAGGCCACCGTCGGGAGCCTCTATTATTGTGGGAGGAACTTCCATCGCCGTCGGTACTTCAATGAAATACCTGGGACTTGTCCTCGACGGCCGATGGAAGTTTGAGGAGCATTTCCGGCGGTTGGCCCCAAAGTTGTTGGCCACTGCTGGGGCCTTGGGGCGGATCCTCCCGAACGTTGGGGGGCCTGGAAGTGCATGCCGACGCCTCTACGCAGGTGTGGTGCGCTCCATGGCGCTCTACGGGGCGCCAATATGGGCAGGGCGTATGAGCGCCCAAAATCTGGCTGCGCTGCGACGTCCGCAGCGCGCCATGGCGCTAAGGATGTCCCGGGCGTACCGCACCGTATCGTGCGTCGGTGCTTGCGTGCTCGCCGGTACGCCGCCGTGGGACCTCGAAGCCGAGGTACTCGCCACGGTGTACTGGCGAACAAAGGAGGCGATCGCGGCTGGTGGCCGTCCCCATCCGCGGGAGCTTCGTCACTGGCGAGAAGAAGAGCGTGACACTCTCCTGCGGAGGTGGGCGGCCCGCCTGGACAATCCAAGCGCGAGCCGAGAGGTGGTGGCCGCCGTTCGGCCCATTCTCCGCGAATGGCTCGAGCGGCGGCACGGGGCTCTCTCCTTCCACCTGACACAGATGATCACCGGGCACGGTTGCTTCGGGAGATACCTGTGCCGGGTGGCGGGAAGGGAGCCCTCGGAGGTGTGCCACCATTGTGTGGCGGGAGTCGCGGACACGGCGCAACATACTCGCGAGGAGTGCCCTGCTTGGGAGGTCCCTCGTACCGCCTTGGCCGCGATTGTCGGGAACGACTTGTCACTGCCGGCCCTCCTTAGGGCGATGGTCGACAGCGATGAGTCTTGGCAGGCGGCAGCGTCCTTCAGCGACGAAGTCATGTCGCAGAAGGAGGCGGCGGAGCGGGAGCGGGAAGACGATGTCGTCTCGCTCCCGATTCGCCGCCGCAGACGCGGAAGGCGGCGTCTGGCCTTCGCGGGCCAAATGCCGCCGTAACGCCAGGGACCGTGGGCGGATGATCGGGGGGTCCTCCGTCCGCAAATAGGTCCCACGCACTGAGACGCCCAAGTGTTCCTGGGCGCCTCAGTGCTAGGAGGAGAGAGAGAGGTGGATTGGGGTGGGGCTGAGTCTCAACTAAGAGACTTAGCCCCGCCCCATCGAGAAGGGCTCCGTTGCAGAGCAACGAGCAACGCCAGCGGGGCACGCGGTTGTAGGCCAAGCGGGTCCCGCAGCCCCGTAGGCGAGCGAAGGAACACTCCAGGGTTTTAGTGGGTGCAACCCCCACATAACCCAGCGGTTCCCCCCGGAACTGCTGGGTATCGGTCAGCGATTTCCCTGGGTCAACAAAAAAAAAAAAAAAAAAAAAAAAAAGGTTAGGTTAGGTTAGGTTAGGTTAGGTTAGGTTAGGTTAGGTTAGGTTAGGTTTTTTTTTTTATTTTTTTTTTTTTTTTTTTTTTTTTTTTTTTTTATTTGAGTAGAGGAACCCGTTATATCAAGGTTTTGTCCTCTACTCGCTACTGGCTTACCAGTCCCCGCTAGGGATACGGGCGGCTGGGTCCATTTGTTATATTGAAAGTTACCTGAATATAAGATGTTTGACACAAGTGATTGATGGAATATTGAGGGCTTTGTTGTTTATAAAATATTATATTTGTATAAGATATATAAAATTTATATAAGTTATAAATAAATAAATTTAATAATTGTGATCTATATCTATGTATCTATGTCTATGTGTTATTGAATTTTTTGAGGCTGTTTACTATTTTGCTGATGTAGTTGGTAAATGATTCCGTTGTAGACTCTTTTTTGTTGATTTCTTGTATATTGTATGGATCTATTCTCAAGTTGTAGCATATGGCTTCATGGTTGTATCTGTCAGTTGTGAATTTTGGGCACTCTTTTAGTAGGTGGTCTATTGTTTGAGAGCTATGGTTATCACATGGGCAATGGTCGTTTTCCGTTATTTTGAATCTTTTCAAGTATTGTTTATGAAAGCCGTGTCCAGTAAGGATTTGTGTCAGTTGGAAAGTTATTTTCATATGACCTCTCATTTCTTTGATGGCATTTATATTAGGAAGCCATTGTTTGAGTTGTTCCCCCGTGGGGGATCTTGTATATATCTCGTTGCTGGCTGTGTCAGTTTCTTGTTTTCTGTGATATCTGCAGTGACTTATGGGAAAGTTATGGTAGTCGGGTGCTCTGTGTAGGGTGGCTGCAGATTTAGCTGCTTGATCAGCTTCTTCATTTCCTACTAAGCCGCTGTGTGCCTTTACCCAAATGAATTTTATGTGTCCATTGTTGTTTTCGATTGTTCTTACGTTTTCTTTTATTTCGTGAACTATATGGTTTAGACTATTGCAGTTTTCTATTTCTTTGAGTGCTGACATGGAGTCCGTTAAAATGATTATTTTGTTGATTTTATTTGTGATGCAGTATGTGGTGGAATTCCTTATTGCTAGGCATTCGGCTTGAAAAACGGAACAGCAGTTATGAAGTTTCAATTTGAGTTTGGTATTTTCTCCATTAGGGTGATAGATTACGGCAGCGGCTCCTACCAGTCCGTCATGTTTACTGCCATCCGTGAAAATTCTTGTGTATTCCGTGGTGTTTAATAGTTGTTGTAGCTCTTCATTGCTGACATCGATTGAGATGTCTGCGTTAGTGCGCAGACTGGGGTGGGGCAACTGAGATATCCGCACTTGTTTTTCTAGTTTGATGTCTGTCGGGAGGTATTTTGTGGTACATGTTCTTTTCGTCTTCTGTATCTCTGCCACTTCATTCACCATTTCGTCAAGAGGTACGAAGTCTGCCAGGGCGATAGCTGAAGTGGTGGCGACAGTGCGAAATCCTCTTATGGCCTTAATGGCAAACCCTCTTTGTACTTTCCTTAGTGCGTGTTTTACTTTTTCGTATTTTGTGGCTTCGCCCCATACTTCGGCCGCGTAGGTAATTATAGGCTCTATTACTCTTTTGTAAATAGTCTCAACATTTTCAGAATGTATTCCCCATGTTGGGCGTATGAATTTGGAGAGTTTTTGGTAGATTTTTTGAGCTTTGGCTATTATGTAGCTACAATGTGAAATGAATTTAAAGTTTTTGTCAATAATTATGCCTAAGAGTTTAATTTGGTCGCTGAATTTAATGGTGGTTTGTTCTATTTTGATAACTGCGTTTTTTGCTTTTGGGGTGCAAGTGATCATTTGTGTTTTTTCGGGCGCGAATGCGAGTTTATTTTGTAATCCCCATTCAATAATTGTTTTTAAAGCAGCGTTTGCGGTGATCTCTAGCTGTTGCGGTGATTTTTCGGTTACGATCAGTAATACATCATCGGCGTAGGCTTGGATGTGGCAGTTTTCTGGGAGTGTGGTGTCTAGTAGGTTGTCCATTATTAGATTCCAGAATATTGGGCCTAGTACCGATCCTTGAACGCATCCGCGCGAGAGCGCTTTATCAATCGTGGTATCAGAGAAGTTGAGTGTTGCCTTTCGATTGATGAAGTAGCTGTTGATGATTCTGTACAAGTTGGCTGGGCACTTGACGTGGTGAAGTCTGCCCATGATGGCTGGCCACCATGCATGGTCAAATGCTCCCTTGATGTCGAGGGAGATGGCAATCGTGAGCTTCTTCGTCTGTTTTGCTCTCTTCATCAGGTGAATTGCTTCCTGTATCGCATCAGTTGTGGTGGTCTGCTGCTTAAAGCCGAATTGTTTTGGGTTCGATGTGCCTGTTATGTTGAGGTGGTGTATAATGCGTTTCGCCAGGAGTTTTTCAAATAATTTACCAAAAACGTTTATGAGACCGATCGGGCGGTATGAGGTGATTTCGTTGTAATTAGTTTTGTTGGGTTTCGGGATGGTTTTGACAAATGCTGATTTCCATGGAGAGGGGAAGTGTGAGATGGTGAGACATCTGTTTAAGAGTTTAGTGAATGAAGTTGTAAAGCCTAGTATGTATTGTTGACAGATGTCAGATGTCAGATGATCGATACCGGGGGCTTTATTTGGGTTGATTTCCTTGATGGCCTCAACCACTTCCCTTTCGGTGAAATTAGCGTCGTCAGAGGTGTTCGGTGTTGTCTGAGCTAGGGTTCTGATGTTTTCTTGCGAATGGTTGTCTGGTGGATCGTCAGGAAAGAATCTGTTCACGAGTGCTTGAGCTGAGTCTCTGCTGGAGTTTGTGAATGTGTTGTCTCCAATTTTGAGAGTGGACGGTGGCTTAGGCTGTGGGGTGTTTTTCAAAAGTCTATTTGTTAAGGACCATACGTCCTCTTTACCCTGTCGGTTACAGAAGTCCCGGAAGTTTTCTGTAGATGCGTTGTGCAGTGATGTTGAATATTCTTTGCGGGCGTCCTGTAGTTCTTTAATTATGTTAGTAAGGTCTTTCTTTCCTCTTTTTAGGTCCTGTAGCCGGTGATGTAAGTGAATGGTTTTTTGTTTCAGTTGCTCCAAGTTGTCATTCCACCATGGAATTCGGTACTTGAAGGTTTTCTTTTTAAGGGTTTTATCGCAGGCGCGGGTGATAGCAATGGTGATTTCGTTTACGTATTGGTCTATTTCAGTGGCGTTTAAGGATTCTATATCTGTTTGGTCTAGGTTGAGTTTTCTTATTTCTAGGTTTATGGCTGCTGCGACGGTGTTCCAGTCTGCACGTGTGGTGTTGTAACGGTATGTGGTGCCAGTTTTATTTTTATTCAGTGTTTCTTTTTTCAGGTTGATGTTGAAATCTATTGCATGATGATCCGAAGAGGGTGTGGGGTTATGGTTCACTTTCCAGTCTTCTATGAATATGTCCAAATTTTTGGACGTAAGTGTGATATCTATTATGGAGGTTCTAATTTGACCGTGAGTAATGGTCTCAAAAGTTGGTTCGTTGCCAATGTTGCAGATGTTGAGGTCGTTTGTGATGGTGAGGTCGATTATTTCCTTGCCTCTTCGGTTTGAGAGCCGTGAACCCCAAGCTTCATGCCATCCATTAAAATCACCGCATATTAGGTGGATATCGTTCTTTGTGTCCCTCAAGAACATCTCCAGGTGGCTCAATGTACCATGCTCATCAGATTCCGGTTCTATGTATACGCTGCATAGATACATCTTTTTGTTTTTCAGTATGAGTTGTACTATACATAGGTTGGGGGTTGAGTACCTGCTGATGCCGAGAGCGGCTCCGATGCTAGTCTTTATGGCAATGCAGGCTTTGGTTTTTCTGCAGTGAGGGAACTGATATATGTTATAGCCTCCGATTTGATCCATAGTGTCACGTTTTCCAGTATATGGTTCGGTTATGAAAACTATTGCGGTGTCATTGGCGGTAATATATTTTTTGATTTCGTGAGTCGCGGAGAAGCCCCGACCCAGATTTGCTTGGAGCACTGATAGTCTATTGCAATTTTGATTCATATTTATTTATTGTTCTTGTGTGATAGTGCCAAAATCAGTCGACTCTTCAATTCTGTTCTTTACAAATCGTAGGCAAGGGCAGGATGTAGTGCTGGTAGCGGGGTGTTTTGTGTTGTGGTTAGAGCCGGTCTTTGAATTGTGTTTTTTGCAGTTGTAGCAGTCGGCCTTGTTGGGTTCGGTTTTCACGGGGCAGGAGGCTATCTGATGCTCCTCGGATGCACAATGCGCGCAGGGAAGGGTAGTAGCGGTGCACTTGTTCTTAGTATGCCCGAATTGGAGGCACTGACGGCACTGGATAAAGCGTGAGAACGCTTCGATGTGAACTCGCTGGTGGTCTACTGCTACTCTCTCCAAGTTTAAAAGGGCAGCGTATTGGTCTGGGCGCACTTCAACAACAGCGTTGTAAAGTTTTTCGTTTCTGTTGGAGGTGAGGAAACACAATCGAAGTGCTTCCGTGGGGATCGAATTTTGGTGGCTGATGATTTGAATTAATTCCTCTTTTTCCGTGTCTTTAGTAATACCCTTAAGAATCACCAAGGGAGGGCGTCTTTTGGCACCTTCGGCCTGCAGTTCTTTGGTGTTATTCACAACGTTGATTATCTCTTTACACTGATGATCGTTATCGAATTCGACCAAGATTCGGCCCTTAGATACCGGTTTGACCTTGCTTGGTGCAAATTTTCGGTCCTTGAAAGTGATCTGGTTCTTCCAAGTGTTGATAACTTGTTCAGTCTCAGTGGGATTAGTTGCGGAGATAATAATGGCAGGTTTTTGAGGTAGAATTTTAGGAGGAGGTGGCGCCTGTGTTACGGACGCGTATGAGGCTTTTTGCTTCGAGAGTTCGATGGTAAGTTGCTCTATTTGTCCGCTGACACCGTCGAGGATGTCTTGTTTAAAGTTTTGGAGTACGTCGTAAGGTATAGGAGTGGGTGTAGCAGAAGTTGCATGTGCAGAAGGTAATTCGGTTATAAGGAGTTTGCGTATGTTTTCGGCTGCGTCAAGGATGGCTTTTTTGTTCTTGGTTGTAACGCTTTTTCCTTCGTTGACGGCTTCTATAATACTCGCGGTGTATTGGAAGATTTTAGCCGAAAAATCCAAATTTTCAGTATTTTCTGGAATACTAGGCTGTTCGGCAGTAGCCATTTTACGGATTCATAAAGGTTCCCAGTAGAGGGAAACCAGGAGCAAGAGAAACAGATAAAAAATATTAAAACTTATTGAGAAATTGAGTGATAGTGTACTTTGTGGGAAAAAATTGATAGAAAGATAGTAAATCGTCTAAAATAAGGGCCTTGCCAAGCCGGCTCCGTCAAAAGAAAGCTTCCACAGTGTTCCAATATGCCTTTAAAACAATAAACTGCAATAAAAAATTCTGCCGTCCCTACCTCATAAATCACCACAGGGTGGGCGGGTGGGGAATTTTTTGTTAGGTATTTGAAATTGAAAAATTAATAATTAATTCCAGGAACGTCGCAGGGAGGCGTTCGAGGTGTCGACAGACGCGGATCGGCGAGAGACGCTCAACCGAACCGGAAAAAAGGTAGGCGGTGATACAAAATTATCTTAAAAATTGAAAATTTGTGAAAAATCGTCAAAAAATGTCACAAAATTTAAGTGAAAATCCTTAATATTTTCAAAAATATTGCCAGCAGAGGGCAGCAAGAGGTGTCCGCAGACGGGGATCGGCGAGAGAAGCTCAACCAGACCGGAAAATAGGTAAGTGGATAAGGTAAAATTTGAAGAAAATTGTAAATTTATGTGTTTCTAAGGAATTTTTATAAGTTTTTTACAGGTTTACTACTGAAATTGTATGAAACGACTGAAACTACTGTTGAGGGGTTGTTAGGAGTACCTAGACGCGTATTAATAGCTGAAAGAAGTGGCGCAAAACGTAAATTTATTTTTGAGATATCGATGGGTTAGGTTAGGTTAGGTTAGGTTAGGTTAGGTTAGGTTAGGTTAGGTTAGGTTAGGTTAGGTTAGGTTAGGTTAGGTTAGGTTAGGTTAGGTTAGGTTAGGTTAGGTTAGGTTAGGTTAGGTTAGGTTAGGTTAGGTTAGGTTAGGTTAGGTTAGGTTAGGTTAGGTTAGGTTAGGTTAGGTTAGGTTTTTTTTTAGTTTTCCCAGGCCAGGTACACCCCTGACCTGGGGAGTATATTATCGACAACACTATGCTAAGTGATACAACTGTGTGTCTATACTTATTATAGTTGACATTATTAGTAATTAATAGTTACATTGAGTCATTTATAGTTTAAGGTTTTCAAGATTGTTTCATATAGAATGGTATGATTACAATTTGGTATTTGTTAAGGCTGGGCAGTTTACCTATTATTTGCAGACAGAGAATTTTAATGGGCCCAGTTTTCTTATACATGTTTATAATAATTGCAGTGTCAGCTGCCTTTTCTAATTTTACTATATATATGGTTATAATTTATTATAGCTAGGTAATTGTAATTATTGTTATTGATAACAAACATTTAATAAAATATCGCAGCCAGGATGCCCATCTGGCACTGGCGGTTTATCATATTACATCAAGTGAAAGGCAAGGCGCAGACACCGTGCGCGGCGCAAGCGACCCTGCAGACAGGCCATCCCTATTGAGCCACTGCTCAAGGACTTGTCCACTAGTCCGCCCACACCGCGCCAGGCACCACCGCCTCCCGCGCGCCCAGCGCCCCCCCCCCCACACGCCCCCAACAGGCCCCGTGAGCATCAACCTGGATAATGGTTTGATCCCACGAGGACAGAGAGAGAGGGGGGGGGGGGGGGCGCACGACGCGCGGCCCCAAAACACAGGATGCATTTACAAAATGTTGCTCAATGGTGAGCCTATTTCTAGTGACAGCTGACACCCCTAATCCTAATAATTATAATACATTGATAGTTTGTAATAGTTGGGCGATAATAATTATTATTATTATAGGTAAGGATTACAAACTTAAATAGTGCAGCCAGGATGCCCATCTGACACCGGGGGTCTTTCATATTACATCGAGTGAAAGGCAAGGCGCAGACACCGTACGCGGCACAAGCGACCTCGCAGACAAGTCATCTCTATTGAGCCACTGCTCAAGGACCCATCCACGAGTCCGCCCACCCCACGCCAGGCTCCACCATCTCCCGCGCGTCCAGCGCCCCCCCCCCCCCACCACACCCCTAACAGGTCCCGTCCGCATCAACCTAGATAGCGGTTCGATCCCACGAGGACCGGGTGAGAGGGGGGGGGGGGCGCAGGACGCGCGGCCCCAAATCACAGGATGTATTTACAATTGTTGGTCAATGATGAGCCTATTTCTAGTAATTATTGACATTCCTAATCATAAAATAAATATAATACACTGATGATTTGTTATAGTTGGGTGAAACTAGTTATTATTATAGGTAAGAGTTACAAGTTAAATAGTGCAGCCAGGATGCCCATCCGGCACTGGTGGTCTTTCATATTGCATCGAGTGAAAGGCAAGGCGCAGACGCCGTGCGCAGCACAAGCGATCCCGCAGACAGGCCATCCTTATTGAGCCAATGCTCAAGGACCCGTCCACGAGTCCGCCCACTCCACGCCAGGCATCACCGCCTCCCGCGCGACCCGCGCCCCCCATCCCCCCGCACCCCCAACGGGCCCCGTTCACCTAGCGGTTTAATCCCATGAGGACCGGGCGAGAGGGCGAGAGGGGGGGGGGGCGCACGACGCGCGGCCCCAAAACACAGGATGTATTTACAAAGTATTGCTCAATGGTGAGCCTATTTCCTAATCCTAAGAAAAAATATATTACATTAATAGTTAATTATAGTTGGGTAATGATAGTTGTTATTATAGGTAAGGGTTACAAAGTTAAATAGTGCAGCCAGGATGCACTTCTGGCACAGGCATTGCATTCTATATTGCATCGAGTGAAAGGTAAGACGCAGACGCAGACGCCGCGCCAGCGATCACGCAGACAAGCCATACCTATTGAGCCACGGGGGGGGGGGGGGGGGGCAAGAGACGCGCAGCCCCCAAACACAAGATGTATTTACAAAGTATTGCTCAATGGTGAGCCTATTTCTAGTGATAGCCGATATTCCTTATTCTAAGAAAAAATATATTACATTAATGGTTAATTATAGTTGGGTAATGATAGTTATTATTATAGGTAAGGGTTACAAAGTTAAATAGTGCAGCCAGGATGCACTTCTGGCACAGGCATTGCATTCTATATTGCATCGAGTGAAAGGTAAGACGCAGACGCGTGAGGTGAGCCCATTTCCAGTGTCAGCTGAGTGTCAACTGACACTAGAAATAGGCCCACCCCCATCCTAATAAATATTATACATTAATGCTTTGTTTTAATTAGGTAATTATAATTATTGTTATTGATAACAAACAAACAAAAATCAACATAAAATAAACTAACGCATCCAGGATGCACTTCTGGCATCAGTGGTTTTTCATATTGCATCAAGTGAAATGAAAAGTGAAAGGCAAGGCGCAGACTCCGCGCGCGTCGCAAGCAACCCCGCAGACAAGCCACCCCTATTGAGTCACTGCTCAAGGACCCTTGCATGAGTCCGCCCACCTCGCATCAGGCACCACCGCCCTTAGCGTATATACAATGCACCTCCATTTACAATAACACAAATGGTTCATTAATACAATTTACATAAATACAATTTAATTAATACAGGTGTACGTATACACCTATATCCCTATATACCCCGTGCACACACATTCTCCCGCGCACATACGTCCCCCCCGAAGCCCACCGCAGTTCCAATTTCAACTAACCTTTGTGTTGCAAATCCTACCCGCCCACCCTAGTCCAAGCACAATACATTTTTATGTTCGTGTGTGTGAGTGCGTGTCAGTTCCCGTGGTTGGTAGATGTAGGTGTAGGTGTATGTGTGGTTCAGTCCGGATGTGTGCAGACGATTTCCATGGCAAGTAGGGGTCCAGGTTAAGTTCTATGCTATGTTAATGTAATGACAAATATCAATGAGTCAGCGTTGATACGGTATCAGCGCGAGCTAGCGCGGGTGGCTGCGGGTGGCTGCGCAGCGCAAGGAGCGCATCTCGCCCCTCACCGCGCGCCCGCGCAGCCGACCAGGTTCTTAGTGCCCACGCTCGCCTGTCCTCTCGCTGCATTGCCGCCACATAAGTGTATGCGCAGTGCAGTGCAGACGTATGCAGACAGCATTAGAAGATGGTAGTGGTAAGAGTCATGTACCATTAAATGCCTTAAGCTTTCTTACTATGTAGTTGATGTGTTTTATAAAGTTTTCAGTGGTTTGTTCCTTGGTTATGACCTGTTCCAGATCGTATGGGTCAATTTTGAGATTGTCGGCGACGATGCGCAAGTCCAGACGCGTTGCTTGAAACCTAGGACAATCTTGTATGAGATGTTTGATTGTCTGGACTGTGAGATTGTCGCACGGGCATAGGTTGTCGCCGACAATTCCGAACCGGAAAAGATATTCTTTATGGTATCCGTGGCCAGAGAGGATTTGTGTTATCGCAAAAGAGGGTTTGATGCATGAGAGCACTTTATGTAGTATATTTAGGGTGGGACACCATTGTCTGAGTATGGGTCCCTTGATGTTTTTAGTGTATGCATCTGCAGCCATTTGATTGCTAATAATTTTATTTAGGCGCTTGGCGTGGCTGATCGGAAACATGTTGTATGCGCTGGAACTGTGACTGGTGGCTGCCTCCTTGGCTGCTGTGTCCGCCTCCTCATTGCCCTCTATGCCGACGTGTGCGCGTATCCATGCAAAATGCACCTCAATTCCGTTCGCATGCACGGTGCGGTGTATATCTGCAACCAGGGGGTGCATGCTGTTGGGATTTGCTATCTCCTGTAATCCTGACTTGCTGTCAGACAGGATGCCTATTTTGTTGATTTTATTAGTGGCAGTCCATAAAATTGCCCCCCTGATTGCTAACAGCTCAGCCTGGTACACGGAACAGCAGTCGTGTAGTTTAAGTTTTTTGGTTGTTCTATCTCCATTTGGGTGGTGAACTACAAATGCTGCTCCAACCTTGCCGCCGTGTTTGCTGCCATCAGTATATATAAGATGAGTGTTCAGGTCAACCATTTCATCAATCTCCATTTGACTTTCAGCCTCATGAAGGTTGATGTATGTTCTGTCTGCAGGGTGAAGTAGTTCGTCTGGTTTAATTGGTATTTCCAGCTGCACATCGCCCGGCAGATGTTGTGTGGTTCCAGTGATTTTAGTTTTTTCATTGTCTGCAATTTCCTTGATTTTTATGTTGAGAGGTGTAAGTTGTGCCAGTGCTATGGAGTTTGTTGTGTTTATTGTTCTAAATCCCTTGATTATTTTAATTGCGAATTTCCTTTGCATTGAGAGTAGTTTGCAGTTAACGTGTTCATATCGTAGGGCTGTGCTCCAAACACTCGCCGCATACGATACGATAGGTTCTATAACTTGTTTATAAATTATTCGAATGTTTTCAGCCTGGACTCCCCAGGTGGGCCTGACGAATCTTGCCAATTTTGCATAAATTTTTTGAGCTTTACCTATGGCGTATTTTATGTGGTTAATAAAGTTGAGTTTGCTATCTATGATTATACCCAGAACTTTGACTTCGTTAGATAAAATTATGTTGTGGTCATTTATTTTAACTTTGACTTTTTTAGCCTTTTTTGTAAAGGGTGCAGCCACTGTTTTGGCTGGTCCGAACTGTAATTTTACTCTATTGCCCCATTCGTTTATTTGTTTAAGTGCGTTATTGACATTATTTTCAAGTGCTATGATGCATTTATTGTGAACAATGAGGAAAACATCGTCTGCGAATGCTTGGATTCTGCATCCTTCAGGGAGTGAAAGTTCCAAAAGTTCATCCAGTATTAGATTCCAAAAGGTGGGACCGCAGACGGATCCCTGGATGCATCCTTTATTGAGGCTTCTTGTTGTACGGCTCTCAACAACATCAATTGTGACAGTTCTATTATTTAGGTAGTTTTGTATAATTGTATATAGATTTCTAGGGCATTTTATATGTTGCAGCCGAGTCAAAATCGCCGGCCACCATGCATTGTCGAATGCAGCCTGGATGTCCAGCGATACGGCTATGATGTGTTCTTTTTTGCTTTTGTGATATTGGATGTCGTCAACTATTTTGGTTAGAGCTTGTATGGTTGATTTTTGTTGTTTAAATCCATATTGTGCATCGTTAGTGGTATGGGTTTTCTGCATGTGATAGTTGAGTCTTTGTATAATCAGTTTTTCAAGGAGTTTGCCAAAAACATTTATTAGTCCAATAGGCCTGTATGCGGATGTGTTGGTGTAATCCGTTTTTCCCGGTTTTGGTATTATTTTGACGTACGCTTTCTTCCAGTAGATCGGAAAGTAGTTGAGTTCTAGACATCTGTTCATAATGTCTAGAATAATCCCAGGAAAGGCTCTAGTGAAACATAGGCAAATATCAGAGGTGAGATGGTCCATTCCCGGGGCTCTATTAGGGTTCATTCCCTCGAGTACGTTTATAATTTCCTGTATGGTGAATGGTGGTTCGTTGTTGGTGTCCGGTATATTTTTAGATCTGGTTCTTATTTCCTTTTGTTCATCTGTGTCATTTTGAGTGTCAGTGGGGTAGAACTTTGTGAGAAATTCATTTGCCGTTTCCAAGCTGGTAGTAGTGTATTCGCCATTACCGGTTTGTATGGTGGATGTCGGCTGCGTGGGTGATGCATTTTTGAGCAGTCTGTTGGTTAGTGACCAGACATCCTCCTTGTCCTGGTTGGTGCAGAATTCTCTGAAGTTTCTAGTTGACGTTTCTCTTATTGTCTGCGCATACTTCTCTCTGAGGTTATTCCTTTCTTCCAATGCCTCTTCCATTGGTCTATTTTTCTTCTTAAGTTGACTTAGTAAATGGTGATTTTTTATAACTTTTTTCTTGAGCTGCTCCAGTTCATCATTCCACCATAAATGTTTTGCAATCGTCTTTTTGGGTTTACCCATGGTGTTCTTGCATGCTTGTTGGGTGGCGTTCGTGATCTGTCTGATGTAGTCCTCCAAGTTGGAGGCATCCATCTCGCAGATCCGGGTGTCAATTAGGTTTCCCTTTTCTAGCTCTGTTTGGATTGCTTTCGATATTGGTTCCCAGTTTTTGATTGGTTTCGTATTAAACTCAAACGTAGAGGTTTTTTTGCTTCTAATTATGTTTTGTCTATTTATTTGTAGTGAATACTCGATGCCGTGGTGGTCAGATGAAGGGCATATGTCTGCATTGACCCTCCACTCGTGTATTCTGTCAGCTAAGATGTAAGTTGCTAAGGTGATATCTACTATGGATGCACGTATTGAGCCGTTAGTGACCACTTCAAAGGTATTGAAATTTCCTGTATTGCATATTGCAAGATTATGCGTAATCGTTAGGTCGTGGATTTGCTCCCCTCTTTTATTGGACTTTGGGGATCCCCATGTAGGATGCCACCCGTTGAGGTCGCCCCCAATAATGTGGGGTGAGTTTTGTGTCTTGTGGAGCAGCATATCCAGTCTATCCATTGTGCGATGTGGGTCTGCACTAGGTTCGATATATATGCATGTGATATACACATTTCCTTTGATGGTTTTTAGACTGACTGTGCACAGATTTGGTGCAGACAGCATGGTTTCTCCCAATATGCCGCCCGTATTTTCCTTGATTAGTATGGCTGCCTTAGTGCATCCATTGCTGGGGTGTTGGTATATGGTGTATCCTGGTACTTTGCTAATGCCATTGAGGTTATTTTGGGTATAGGGTTCTGTGAGTAGAATTATATTAATTTCGTTGTGGAGTGCATAGGACAGCACCTCATGGTGTGCGTCACGGCCGCGGCCCACATTACATTGAATGAATTTAATATTATTCTGTTTCTTGTGTCTATTGTCCCTACTCATAGTCAGTACGTTTTGACAATTTGATTTTCATGGCCCTAACTCCCGGGCAGAGACTAGATGTTGCATGATGCATTATATTTATGTTTGTGTTGTATTTAGTGTTGTGCATTTTGCAATTGTGACAGGTGTTTTTCTGTGGGTCGCCTTTAGTGGGGCAGTTCTTGTAAGTATGGTCAGTGTCTGCGCAGTATTGGCAGTATTGGGTTTCGGATTTGCATTTGCCTATAGTATGCCCATATTTTAAGCATCTAAGGCATTGCTTGAACGGAGAATATTCCTCAAGATGCACTTTGATGTGGTCTATATTTATTCTTTGTGTTAGTATTGTTGGCTGCCAGAGATGGGGAGCTATTCGTAATACGGCATTGTATAGGCTAGAGTTTCTATTGGGCTTGGTAAAGCATAAGGCAATGTCCTCATGATTAGTGTTAGAGTATATTTCATTCTGGTTGATAATTACGTCCACCAGTTCTTTTGTTGGTGTGTCCCTAGATATACCCTTTAAAATTACCATCGGTCTGAGGTTTCGGGCTGGTTCCGCCCTCATCGCACCCCCTTCGCAAATTTTGTTTATAGTTTCATCGCGTTGCTTTGTGGTATCAAACTCTACCCTGAGCTTATTGCCTGAGAGGGGGGTAATTTTAGTAGGGGCGTATTTGACTTTACGGAAGGATATTTCTCTTTTCCAGTTGTCAGTAATCTTTGTGTTAGTTTTGGGGTCGTTATTAGATATTATTGCAGCTGGGTTGGATTTTTTGTATTTTTTATTATTGTTATTATTGTTTTTATGTCTGCCTACTGAGTTAGCATACGTTGGGGTGTCGGGAAGGTCCAATGAGGGCGCAGCCATACCGCAGACAAATACTTCGGTTATGGCCTGGGTGACGCGGGAGACTATTGCCTCCTCAGACTCTTTGATGGCTTCTTTAATATTGTTATTTTCAGATTGCGTGTTGTTTGGGTAGAAAATGCATTGTGATTGTGGTAGTAGGGTAGGTTGTGTTTTGAACTCAATAGAGTTTTTCATTGCATCCTGTATCTTTTTGGCCGAGCTTATAATGAGCTCCTTAGAGGGCTTGGTGACGCTTTTCCCTCGCGTTATTTCTTCCAATATTGTCTGCGCGCATTCTAATACAAATTGGAACCCAGGGGACTCCGGGGACTCCGTAGGGTCCTCGCCCGCGGAGCTCATGTCGAGGCAATTTTGTTTCTTGATGTTGTTATTGGATATATTCTGATTGCCCCGTCACTTTGCTCCGCAGACAATACCGAGCCATGGATGCATCTTAATCTTAAGCGGGGGGGTTAATTCTGGTAGTTGTTGGTTATAAATAAAATTAAGTCTAGCACTTACAGTGTCTGCATAGTTTTGGACTGGTGTCGTGGAGTACAAACTTGCACGGTTGGACGCACTGATATAAACACTTTCTCACTTGGATTGGGGGGCACTACTGCATTAGTATTTTAAAAATGTAGATGAGAGGGGGTGGGGGCGGAGGGAGGGCAGAGACGGGGGCGAGTTGAGATGGCGACGTCTCCAGCTGCCGCAGCCGTCACGCGTAGACTCGAGTGAAGGCGCTGTCGTCCTCAGGAACCACTCCCGGAGATGCAGGACGCGGGACAACCTCTCGACCAACGTGTCGAGAGGCAGGGTTGGCTTGGATTCGGGTCCCGCAGTGCACTCAGCGCCGACGCCCCGCAGTCGGCAGGCGTTGCCGCAGTTGTTGTTGCCGCAGACAGCCCAGCCGGCCGCACAGCCAGGGGGGTAAGCAGGTGGTATAAAGCCTTACGGCATCCCGACAAGTGGTACAGACAAAAAGATGGTTAACTACTGAGCAGATGCATCCGCATTCACACGGAGCACTGGGTCACTTCACTTGCGTTCACGCATACGCTGCACTGATGCGTTTAAATTCTGCCGCACTGAACTGCACTAAACTGCACTAAAAGATGGGAAGGCGCCATGCTGCGCATGCAGCCGCAGCCACGGCCGCGGCCGTCGAGGCCGCGAGTACCCGGCGGGCACGTGTGGTCGTCGCGACTGGATCTTCAAGACTGAGCGACAGTTGGTCGGTCGAACAGTCGAGTTCCCCCGTGCCGTTCGCCGTTCCCCGCACCCTCGGCTTGCCCCTCCGACGCCTTAAGCGGTTTTCCCTCCGCTGCCTACGTTACCCGCTCGAGGGGGGGTCGCGCGCGAATCACTCCGTGGCCGACCACGGAGTCCGCCGGTCACGCGGGGCGCTCCCGCCGACGCCGACGCAGCCGCGGTGTGCCGACGCGGTCCCAGCCTGCAGGTGCAGGCGCAGACCGCAGACGCAGCCGCGATGCGGTGAGCCGATGCGGTCTCAGCCTGCGGGTGCAGGCGCAGACCGCAGACGCAGCCGCAGACGCAGACGCGGATGCGGATGCGGATGCTGCGCAGACGGGCAGACGCATCCGATGCTGCAGTGCAGCAGCTGACGCGGATCGCGAGGTGGGCGCGTGCGCTCGCCACCGTGGCTCGACGAAGACTGGTTAGGTTAGGTTAGGTTAGGTTAGGTTAGGTTAGGTTAGGTTAGGTTAGGTTAGGTTAGGTTAGGTTAGGTTAGGTTAGGTTAGGTTAGGTTAGGTTAGGTTAGGTTAGGTTAGGTTAGGTTAGGTTAGGTTAGGTTAGGTTAGGTTAGGTTAGGTTAGGTTAGGTTAGGTTAGGTTAGGTTAGGTTAGGTTAGGTTAGGTTAGGTTAGGTTAGGTTAGGTTAGGTTAGGTTAGGTTAGGTTAGGTTAGGTTAGGTTAGGTTAGGTTAGGTTAGGTTAGGTTAGGTTAGGTTAGGTTAGGTTAGGTTAGGTTAGGTTAGGTTAGGTTAGGTTAGGTTAGGTTAGGTTAGGTTAGGTTAGGTTAGGTTAGGTTAGGTTAGGTTAGGTTAGGTTAGGTTAGGTTAGGTTAGGTTAGGTTAGGTTAGGTTAGGTTAG